>JAKJMR010001128.1:210987-259604 GCA_024449315.1 Daboia siamensis
CCCCCCTCCTCTCCCAAAGGGCTGAGCCCCCCTCCTCTCCCACGGAGAAAGGGCTGCCCCCCTCCTCTCCCAAAGGGCTGAGCCCCCTCCTCTCCCACGGAGAAAGGGCTGAGCCCCGCCAGCTCTCCTTCGCCTCACTCACCTTGGGTTGTCACTGCCGAATTCATGAGGGCGCCAGCTGCGTTGGCTCGCACCTCGGCATCCTCATCTTCCAGCAGGGTCACCAGGTCTGGAAAGACGTTTTCTTTGAAGACCATGTTCTTCCCCTCCAATGGGACACTGAAGTGGGGAAAGCATCCCTTTGGATCAGCTGAGATTGGTCCACTTGCCTTGCCCTTCAGAGCAGCCAACTAAGCCAGAGTGAAAGCACTCTTGGCAGACCTGGAGCTACCCTGGCGCTCCTTCACCCTCTGCCGTGCGCTCGTGTGGCTCACCTGATGGCCATGAGGGCCTGGGCAGCCTTGCGCCTGATGCCCAGGGAGGGGTCCCGGAGCTTCTCCTTCAAGGTAGAAACGGCTCCTGTCGCCAAGGCCTCGAAGGCTTCAACTCGCAGGCAGCCTGTTAGGGTGTCCAGGATGAGTTCTTGGATGTCCTCCCTCTCTGTCTTCAGCTTCTGCACCAGCGATGGGACCAGGCCGCTCTCCACTATCCCAGTGGCCACTGCAAGAGTAAAGAACAGCTCATCCTTCCCTCTCCTGTCCAGCAGCCTGAAGGAAATCAGAGCGCAGGTGTGGCTGTAGGGATTCCCTTCCTGCCCTGCTGTCCTTACCATGGAGGGGAAGGGCGTTATGACGAAATCCTGGGGAAAAATACTCTGTGCTAATAAAAACGGTGTTTCATGTGATTTTTTTAATCCTAAGAAAATATTTGCACTACTGGTCAAAATAGTTGCCTCTTTCTGCCCTCAAACTCCCCTCTGGGAGATCTCTGACGAGAGGGGACCTTCTAATCAACAATCCTCCATACTTGCCCCAAGCTGCAGTGTGGAAGATTTTCACAACAGATCATGTTAGTTTCATTGTCATGAAAGAGGCAGGTAAATTTAGACTTTGAGGATGGAGCTGGATGTTACAAAAAGCAAAAAAAAAATCTTTTTCTGAGCTTCTGAACTTCAGTGAGTCATCTTGATCGGTGAGCTGCACAAAAATCATGCAGGGCAGCATCTGACGCCATCCTAGAAACATCCAGTGAAACTCCTGCTCAGCCTCTTCATCTTGTTCCATGAAATTCCTCCAGACATATTTTGTCCTTTCTGCTTTGAAATATTTACTTGAAGCCCCCACAAAAAGCCCTTCAGAGTTGTGGATTGGTGCCTCATCTTTACAAAAATGCCTCCCAGGACAAAGTCACTTGCTAAGTGAATAGTGTCACATCCCTGAATTCAGTGAGACCACCCACCTTTATACTTGGCCTTCGCCAATAGGCCAGGGGTCTCCAACCTTGGCAACCTTATGACTTTTTGATTTCAACTCACAGAATTCCTCAGCCAAGCATGGTCATAAATTGAGGATGCCCAGCAAGTTCTTGTAGGGACGCAGTAGCTCAGTGGGTTAGGACGCTGAGCTTGTCGATCAGAAGGTCGGCAGTTTGGCGGGTCGAATCCTGAGTGCCACATAACAGAGTGAGCGCCTGTTACTCGTCCCAGCTTCTGCCAACCTAGCAGTTCGAAAGCACGTAAAAATGCAAGTAGAAAAATAGGGACCACTACGGTGGGAAGGTAACAGCGTTCCGTGCGCCTTTGGCGTCTAGTCATGCCAGCCACATGACCACGGAGACGTCCTCGGACAAGTGCTGGCTCTTCGGCTTTGAAACGGAGATGAGCACCGGCCCCTAGAGTCGGAAACGACTAGCACACACGTGCGGGGGAACCTTTACCTTTACCTTAGCAAGTTCTTGTAAGTTGACTCGTAAGTTGTGGACTCCCTGCACCACATTTTGGAAAGGTCTTTGACAAACTAGACCATGTCTGGAGGGAAGCAAGTTGACAAGGAGTCTGGAAGAAAATCCTGATGGTGTCAGGAATGGTTGGAATGGCTGGGCATGTTTAACTTGGAGAAAACTGTAGGGAGACACGAGAATTTGTCCAAGAAAGAACAGTAATGTAGACAAAAGGGCAGGATTGTGTTGTTCCAGAAGTCATGGGGATTAAATTACAAGGAAGACTTCAGTTGGATTTCAGGAAGCATGGTCAACTGTTCCAAGAATGAAACATACCGCCTAAGGAGATAATGGTGTCTCCTTCATTGGTGAGTTCTTTTTGTGAACTAAAGTGCCCTAAAATGTACTCAGAATAATAGAATAACAAATTGGAAGGTCCAATCCAACCACCTGCTCAAGTAAAAGACCTTATACCATCCTGGACAAATGGCTATCCAGTCTCCCCTTGAAAATCTCCAGTGATAGAGCCCCCACAACCTCTGGAGGCAAGCCCTTGCACTGATTGTTCTAGCTGCCAGGAAATTTCTCCTTATTTCTAGGTTGGTTCTCTCCTTGATTCGTTTCCATCTACTGCTTGTTGTTCTGCCATCAGTTTGCTTTGGAGAATAGCTTGACCCCTTCTTCTTCATGGCTCAAATATAGTCAAGTGTCCTGAGGACATACAGGGAGATTCCTTGGGATCTCACAGTGCGGTCAGGTGTACGCCTGCCAGCTATTTTCCAAAAAGGAAAATTGAAACTCGACTCAATGTCCTAAATACTTCAGTTGGATGCCTGTCAGGTGATTCTTACAGTCCTTTATTTACCAAGCAGGAAACTAAAGCATCTGGGAAGTCACTGACATTGTTAAGGACAAATTCTAATGAGATGAAGGGAAAACCTGGATTAATCAAAGGGGTTACAAAGAGGGCAAAACCCACTTCAGGATGCTGGAGGGAGAATCTGACAGCTCAGTTATTCTGATAGTTGATTTAAGAAAAAATTGGGGGAATCCTTCAAACAGATGCTTTGGAACTGACTTTAGGAATTTGGAGAAAAGTGTAAGCCTTTTTTGATTTAAGTCAGTTCATATTCTTTAATATATTTATGCTGGTTTGTACAGATTTGGCTTTGAGCATATTTGCTTGTTAGCACTACGGGTCTTAATTAGATATGCAGCTTGTGATTTAATTTTCAGGAAATTCCTCCATTCAATCAATGCAAGGATGTCAAAACTTTCCCTACAACCACTTATAATAAATTGTTCCAGCTCTTAAATTGGTTGAAGTTGTATAATGTTGAACAACTGTGGTGGTAGTAGAACAAGGGACAATTCAATAGTTGATAGAAGTGACCCTCTTCCAAAAGGCTATGTGGGATGCAGGGGTCCTGCCAATAACATTTATGCTTGTGGGTCTTGTCTCAAAAGATTCTAGAAAGATGGAAACAGTGCCAGGAAAATATAAGAACATTCCAGCTGACTGACAATGCTTCGAAGACTTCCCCATTAAATGTGAGTGAATTAATTATGGTGATTCCACACCACCTGTCTCTTCTGGATGTAGGTTACGCCTCCGACGTTTTGTGAAAAGAAGCAAAAATTAATCTGCAGGTCTTAGTTCCAGAACCAAACAGCTGAACTGGGATCTGGCTTCTTCAATGAAAAAACATCTAAGGGGGAAAAAATCCCTTTGGAAATGGATGTGAAGGTGCTTCTGTTGAAAGTTATCCAATCTGTGTATTTGTCAACAAACTGACAAACTCTTCTTTTTTTCAGAGCAATGAGAAGCCCAAACCACTACTCAAGAAAAAAATGAGATGGAACAGCCAGTAATTCCTGCCAGACTGGCTTAGTTTTTTTTTAAAAAAAATCTAAAATAAAGTTTTCATGATGCGATACTTAAATTAAAAATTAAAATAACAAATACAAAAAGCAGATTTCATTTTGAAAATCAATAAAGAAAAACAAGTGGTATGTCGCAAGGAGACCCTGTACTGGAGCAATGTCTGGGTGTGCTGGCCTATCGCCAGCTGTTTTTCTCACAGAAAGCCCTGAGGTTGAAGGAGCCAGAAAACAGGGCCAGAGTTAGGGGGCTGCCCGTGAGGAGGTCCAGCCCGGCCCCAGGAAGATTGCCACCACCACCACCCCGGGCTGATGTTCGGACAGGAGATAAGAAAGACAATTCATGGACCCAAAGCTGTTCCAGGCTTTGCAGGCTGAGGACGGCAGCTGAAATGGGACCAGTGGCAGCTCCCAGGAGAACAGTGGGACATTTTCAGGATTCCAGTCATGTGGCTGTTTTGAGCCGCCCCGCTCAACAATCGAGCAGCTGTTTTGAAAGCTCGCCCTTCACGGAGGAAGACAATTGAGGGATTCTTAGGCCATGAATCAGAGGAGGCAGCGCTCGTGGTCCCAGGAGGGTCTGGGCTGGCAGAAATTGGGCAGAAGCTCTTTGTGCCAGGGAGGCCACCCGCATTGCTAAGACCAGTGGATTCAGGGAAGAACTCCGGCAAAAAGCACACTGGCTCTTCCAGGAGGGTCTTCTGCTCTTCCTGGTCCCGGGGAACATCTGTCTACAGTATTTCTCTGGGCTGAGGTTCGGTTTGTTGGCTTTCACCCAGTGTCCGAGCCACGGTAAGGTTTATCTTTTTCTTCTCTAAGCACGACGCTCTTCGCTCGCTGAACTCTACATTCCGATGCGGCATAAAACTATTAAATTTGCGTACCAGGTGAACACGTCTGGCTATTATTTGCCTGGAGAGCATATGGGTAGGCTCTGAGATGGGGGCCCTGAGCTTACTAAAGGAACGGGCTGCCCTTCAGCCTGTGCTCTGTGGCCAGCCACAGCAGCAGCAACAGAGAAGACGAGGTTGTCCCAGCAGTTATGGGGCAAGATGGGGCACATCAGGAGTAACCTGACTTTGGCAGCAGATGGGGTGATGGTGGTGGTGTCTACATGGGCATCAAAAAAAAAAAAAAAAAAAAAAAAAGACAAGCATGTAAATGGAAAAAGGGGTGGGTGGGTCTCTGATTATATGTTGTTTGTGGCTGCCTTTTATGACCCTCCTTGTGGGCCTGCCTTGGGGAAGAACAGCTGGGGAATTCTCTGTAGTTTTCCCAGCATCGGAAGAAAAGAAATACGCGGCCTGACATAATTCAAGATTCAGCTGATCCAGGATAAGATGCAAATGGTAAGATAATATACATAGGATGCTGTGGGTCAGTCAAGACAACTAAGAACACTTTCAAGTATGCATTCAAGATGGAAAAGTAAGGTTTTTAATTTTTTGCACATATGAGAATCTATTTGATTTGAAAAAATTGCAGAATAAGGTCATTTAATTTTTGATTATCTGATTTAAAGCTAATCCCTGTAAATTATATCCCCAGAGGATATATTATTTATTATTTATAGTAAGTCAGCAACTGCAACAATTAGATTAAGTGAACAATGGCTACTTTGTCTATGAATTGATAGAGGAAGGGAGGAGATTTTATGCTTATATACACAACTGGAATTTATACATTGGCCCGGGAAGGAAAAATGGATTCCAAAGGCAATGATTCCATTGCTTGCGATATGAGATCTATGGGATTAAGTGAGTAAGTCACAGTTAAGAAGTAGCCCCTGGGTACCAGTGTCACCACACTCGGCAGGTGTGCAACCAGCTAGTTTGGTCTTGTGAGGCAGGAGCGCTAGGTATGTTCACTGCCTTGAGTTACTTATAAAGTAATAAAGGTGGGATAAAAATGTAATTAATTAATTAAACAAATAGGGTAGACCAGACTAAGAAAAAATGTCATATAGGCCAGGATTACTCTTATTGTAGGAAACGTCAGTTGCATTATTGGAGTGATGGGTGGCATGAATAGATTAGAATAGAACAGAAAACAGAGGAGAGGAGAAGAGATTGTAACAGCTACAGCGAGATAATTTGCAGGTCTGAATGTGCTATCACAGCCTTGTGAACTAAGGAGGGGCCAGAGACCAGGGGCTCCAGCCCCTCTTAACTGGCTGTTGCCCGGGTAGTGGCTCTTCCTCCGGCCCTTCAAGGCCGTTCCCTCCGTTCTCTACATAATGTCACAACACACATTTTGTCATTCTCACCCCACAGAGGCTTCTGAGCTGCCAAGTGCTCCTCGGCAAACGTGGCATTCAGCAGCCATCGGCCAGGCCTGGAAGAAGAGGGTCCTAAGAAAGCAGAGGTCCTACTTCTTGGAGACAATTTCTGCTCTCCTTCCAAACTCGCTCTGCTCAGGCCAACATTTGGGCCAACTGCTCCTCCCCCTCCTCCTTGCTGCCCACCTCGCTCCCTTTCCCTCCTCCACACATTTGCCCCCCCCCCTCCCCCGCCTTCAGTTTCTGTATTCTCTTAAGTCTGCAGACATCTGGCTCTCTAAAACAGGGGTCTTCCAACTTGGCCCTTTTATGACTTGTGGACTTCAACTCCCAGAATTCCTCAGCCAGGCATGCTGGCTGAGGAATTCTGGGAGTTGAAGTCCACAAATCATAAAAGGGCCAAGTTTGAAGAACCCTGCTCTAAAATCATCCATTCATCTTGCTATCCCTTTTTTTAAAAAAAAATGCTTAAAATACGTGAAGAAAAAAAGAGCACAAAAGGAAAGGGGAAAGGCAGCGACCTCAGCCTGAATCAAACTCCCAGCGTGACCCTATTGAGAGTGGATGATGGAACTTCCCCAAAGAAGCCCAGCCCTTTGGTCTTGCCAGGACTGAGTCTGAATCTTTTCCTCCCCATGCAGACCCACGGCCTGTGGCCACGATTCTAATGGCATCCCTCGGCCGGCAATTATGCCAGAATCCAGACACACACCTGGATCCTAGGAAAACCTTCATTTGTGGCTTTTGCATAGCTTCTGCACCACCACTCTTTCTCTATGGAAGGCGTCATGGACAAAGCCTTGCCCATAGAATAATATTTATATACAATTTTTATCTTTTTATATTTTATTTGCACACCATCCAGAGTCACTCTGAGATGGGCAGTTTCTAAAGTTGACATATCCACAAATATAAAATAAATAAATGAGGGGGTGGGTAAATGATGCCTGACCTGAAACATGGGCCTGTATCTGCCACGGCTGCCAAAGAGAAGAAAGCAACCACGGAAACTCTGCAGGCACTTCCCGGGAGGCATCTCCCATAGGTTGACCATTCCTGGTGGAAATCAGCGCTTAGGAGGCGCCGCAGATTCTGACAGAGCTGGGCCTGAACGCTGATGGCCAAGGGTAGAACCGGCCCTAGGCATCTGGAAGGAGGCCTCTCTTAATGCTGACGTGGGAAGGTCAGCGGGCAGACTGGAAAGGAGGGAGGGAGGGAGGGAGGGAAGGGGGGAGGGTGGGAAGAAGGAAATAGGAGGTAGGTTAGGAAGGAAGGGAAAGGAAATGGAAAGGAAAAGGAAATGGAAAGAAGGAAAGGCAGCAAAAGGTGCCAGACCCAATGGGCATTGCAAACAGTGAGGAGGATGTGAAAAATGCTGGAATGCAAATTCATCTGGCACAAACACGGTGCCACTTCTGGGGCTTCTCCTTGGCACACTTAGTGAAAGATACGTTTAGCTTTGGTCTTGCATTTCCAAATTGTAAAGAGAAATAGTGTGAGGAAAGACTTACAAGATTATGAGCCTGTTTTGTTTTTAGAATAAAAATGACTAACGGAAGACGAGATGCTGATTAAATTATGAATGGTGACTTGCTAAAAGAACATACGAGGCTAATAATCAAGCGAGATTAGTCAGAAGTGCCGAGTCCACATTTGCCGCGCTTGGAACAGGAGTATTCACTGTAGCTGGATTAAAACCATCCTAGGTCCCTCAAGACCACATCCCGATCCCGGAGTCTTAAATCGGAGGGATAATTAAATGCAAGGGAGGGCAGCTGTCCTTGGAATAGCAGCATTCCCAAAATATACCTTCATATACTACTCTTGGTGCTGAAACCTGCTTTTATCGTGTTCTGAACACAGTGTTGACCTTTCTTTCTTTAACAGTAAGCACTGCTTAAAAAGTGCTATGGAAACCTCTGGGTAGATTCCCCAAAACTCAAGTTAGGGGGGCAGTCCTATGGGGATAAGCAAGCCTGCCCTTCTGCACGACAGGCGTGCAGTCCCCAAGAGGACAGAGTGACAGCCACCACCTGGCGCTCCCAACATCACTGGTGTTTGTGGCAGACTACCCAGGAACGCAGAAGCTCCACAGGGGCTCCAGCTGCTGGTAGCTTCACTCCCCCTCCTCCTCCTTCTGAAGCCAGCGGACCTCAGCCCCTTTCCCTGGCACAGATGCTGCCCTTCCATGAGGTGCTGACGAAGGACTTTGCTTGGTCTCCCCTCCATCCCTGCTCCTGAAGTCCAGTGAAAGGACTTTCATTTTCTTTATTTTATTTATTTGCTCATTTTCTATTCTGCCTTTGTACTGGAAATGCTGTCCACGGCAGTTAATCACAATAACCAATAGATAAAACGCACAATTGTAAAGTTGGAAGCAAATTTAAAAACAAAGCGCTGTAGTTAAGAATTAATCACTTGCAACTCTATTACGGCAAAAGTAGAGCCTGTCTGAACAGAAGCAGGAAGGGGGTTCAGAGAAGACCCCTCCTCCCTTTGCACACCTGTTACACCATGCCGCCTTCCTAAACTTCCCTTGCACCATCACCTTTAGGAGATCAGTACGTCCTACATAAAAAGTCTGTATGATAAAACTGGCTTTTCTTCTTGAAAAGTAACTGCAACGGAAGAGAGAATAATAGAGTAATGATTTGTTAATTTCGGAACCGGGTTCTAACTAGATTTTGGGGGCGTTGTTGTAGCCGTGAAGGGTTGCTAAGCGACCAGTTGTAAATCGAGGATAACCCGTAATTTAGTCTTCTTGTTTTCAGCATCCTTTGTCTGCTTCTTGAGAAACTCATCCTTCCATCGTTCGGGCATCCCTGGCATTTCACCCTGCTCCCCTCCACCCAACTGCCTTCCTGCAAGCAGCAGCCTCCATTGATCCCTTGCGGGGCTCGACACCCGGTCGTGAGCTGAAACAGAAGCACCCAGTTGCTGGGGCGGAGGGGGCTCCTCTTTCCAAGGCCCAGGCCCGGTAGCCCGGCTCGTCCCTCCAAGACTGCCCACGAAGCGCTCTCCTCTGCCGGACACAACCTTGCCTTGCTCTAAGAGCAGATGGCCGTCGCTTAGGCTCCACTCTGTCCCTTCGGTTAGTTCCCTTTGCAGTTTCGTGCAATGCCCTGGATTGCCCGTTGCGCGTAGCCGATTAATACGGCACGGAAGAGCCGACGGCTGCTTGGGCTGGGCAGGAGGCGAGAGGCGGTTCTCGGATCCATCCCCACCTTGGCCAGGAACACGAAAACCCGCCCGAGGCTCAGGAGCGAGGCGGCCACCCACGGAAGGCGGGGAAGGCGGAGGGCCCGGCCGCTCCAGCTGCCTCCCCGCAGGGCCGGCGGAAGGCTCGAGCGTCCCTTGGACCGGGCCCTTTATCGGGCTCGGCTGGAAAGGCAACCCCGCTGCTCCGGGGGGGCCCGGGGTCCTGGGCCCCGGCCAAGCGCGCCTCCCCGACGCGCTGCCTCCCTTCGCGGCGCTCACCCTCCAGGCGCATCCGGCGGCCAGAAGCCACCGATCGTGCCCGGGGACGCCCGACGCCGCGGCTGAACGATGGGAGGCGGCCCGAGTCGCCCCGCGGCCAGGCTCCCCTCTCCCGCCCGGCAGGACCGGGAGGCGGCGGCCGGCTGCCCCGGGCGTCGCGCGTGGGGACCGGCGAGGCAGCAGCGCGACGCCCGGGCCGAGCTCAGGGGGCTCCCGCGGCCGCGGACCCGCCCCTTCCCCGGCGCGCCGCGCCATTGGCGCGTGCCGACGCCGATCCGGGGCCGGGCGACCAATCCGGGCCGCGGAGCCTCTGCGGCGCGCCCGCCTCCCTCCGCCCGAGGCTCCGGAGCGTGGCCGGCTCTGCCGTGCGGCTGCGGGGAAGCGGCCAGGCGGGCGGGCGGCAGCGGGGAGGCCGGTGGAGGGAGAGGCCCGTCCGTCCCTGCTGGGCGCGGGCAGCGGCCGGCCGCCTCCTGCCTCTGCCGCCTGCGGGGCGCCGCCGATGGGAGCGCCGGCTTCGCCCAAGCGCCGCGGCAGAGTCTGCCCGCCCCGCCGCCAGGAGGTGAGTGCCGGCCGGGCTGCGTCCCCGTCCCTCCGGCGCCGGAGCGGCTCCTTCCCCGGGAGGCGCCCCGCCGCTCCCGCCGCCCGCCGGCCCCGCCACGTGCCGCTGCGGGCGCCTCTCCGGAAGCGGCGGGGCGGCGGCCGCCTCCTGCGGGAAGGTGCGGCGGGGAGCCCGGCAGACCCCGCGGAGGAGCGCGCGCCCGCGCCCAGCCCTGCGCAGCCCGCCCGGTCGCGGTTCCCTCCGCTGCAGCGCCCTGCCCGGCGGGGCCGCGGCCGGCCAGTTCCGGAGCGCGGCCGGGGGCGTCGCCCGCGAGATCGCCGCGGCGGTGGCTGCTTGGCGGGCAGGGGAGGCGGCCGGATGGGCTCCGCGGGGCGGCCGGGGGGAGCCGGAGGGCGCCGGGACCGTCCAGCGAACCGCGGGGCCAGCGGAGGCTTTGGGCGCGGGGCGGGGGGGAGGGAACGGCGACCCTGCAGGGCAGAGCTCACCGGGGCCCTTCCCGTCTCGGCCTCCGCCGCCTTTGCCGGCGCAGCGGAGGAAGGAGCCCTCGGGCAGCTCCGGAGGAAGGCAGAGACGATGCTGGGAGAGGCTGGTCCGGCCGGGCAGAATCGGCGAGGCTGGGCGGTTTCTCCCTGGGGCCGCGGTCAGTGCCAGCCGGCCACGCTTGTGCGAAGGGCGCTCGTTTCTTCTGCTTTAGGGCGTCGGGCGTCATTTGAGGCTGGGCCGCGGTGGGTTTAAAGGCAGGCAGTTGTCAGGTGCGGCCGGGCTTTCCCTTCGGAAGGGCCTGAGGAAGCAGAGCTGTCCCTGCAGTGCCCAAGGGCGGCCAGGATCCTAATGGAGCAGGAGGGTCTGGTGGCGTCTCCGGTTGGTTGGCTTGGATTTCTTGGGAAAAGAAGGATGCGTGCAAGCCCAGATCTCTCCTAGGCTTGAGAGTAACACCCAGCAGGCATGGGATGAGCTGGGAAAACCCTGGAGGAGGAAGAGGCCTTAAGTGGCATCTGATTTTGAAGCCTCCTCCTGGGGAAAGGAGAGTTGACCCTCGTGGTTATTCACCCCCAGGCAGCTTGAGACTCATTTGAAAGGTCTGGCAGGCAACCGCTGCCCTAGGACCGTGTGGCCATTAGGGTAGCTGCTGTGTTAACAAAATCTGGTGTTGATGGATGGTTTTCATTGTACAGAGCCAAAATATAAAGCAAGCAGGTATAACGTATGATTCCCTGCACACGTACTGGGGAGAGAGCCTCGGAGGCCTCACTGGAAGTGATAAATATGCAGTGGCTCAGACAGCAATATTTAGATGAAGTCATAGGTGAATATTCTGTTTACATGGTTTTGAATCTAAGATTGAAGTGAGGGACGGCAGCTTTAAATCCTGCATATGTGCTTAAATCCTTCAGGCTGGGTATGAAATTGTAGAAACGTAAAAATGATCTGTCCAAGGTTGCAATGGCTGGTCCAGACCACTCAGGATATTTTATCCCATGTGACATCCAAAAGCAAATTACGATCCCAGTTATATTTAAAAACTTGAACCCTTTGACATAACATATAAGTGCAATTAAAAGATACCTTTACCAAGATGCGGTGGAGAAAAATCACCAAACCTTTAATGACTGAAAAGTGTAAAAAAAAAAAAAAAAAGCAAATATCAACAAAGTATAATCTGATTTCCCAACGCAATGAGTTGTTTTTTCAGAGAATAACCATTTCTGCCATATGAAATTAGTCCTGTTTCCAGTGAGTTGCAGTTTTCATTTAGAGTTTTCTAAAAGTAGCCCAACAGTGCTTGATGTGCCATATCAGCATCCCATCTCCCAAAATAGACAATAATGAATCTCTGGAAAACCACTAACTTAAATATTAGACGATTCATAATGCTGAAGTGGGAGGGCTATAAGAGATGAGAACAGAGTCCATCTGCCACTCTGCCAACCGCAGGCAGACAGTTTTCCTCTTCAGTCTCCAAGGAAAAAGTAGGGAAAGGGCAAATTTTAAACCAGGGCATACCAGTTCCACCTGGAGAGCCTGCACGCCTGGGGCACCCCGGACGGAGGGCCAGAGTGGGCAAGGCTTCCCGTTTTTGGCTGTACACCGTTGCCTCTCAGTTAGCATCAACATGCTTCCAATTTGTGGAGGGGGCCCTTGTGTGATGTCTTCTGTGTTTCCACTTGGTTTTGTGGATGGTTGGTTGATTATTACGGAAAGTAGGGATTCCTCCTTAGGGCAGTCCAAGCGGAGAGCCTGTATATATATATATATGAGGCATCAAGGGCTGGAGGGCCAAAGTAGGCAGTTTCCCATTCTTGGCCTCTGCCGGCATGCCATCATCTATCAGTTAGCATCAATGTGGTTCCAACCAACCGGTTGGTTTTGTAGATGGTTGATTGTTATGGGAGGTAAGGATTCCTCCTCGGGGCAGTCCATGCTCATCCCAATAATTGATAGGAAACTGAACTGCAGAGGTTTCAGCCAGTTAGGCAAAACGGCATCATAGCTCAGGAGGTGGATGACTTGGGGCCATCGGACTGAATGGGAAGCTGATGAGGACTGTATGATAATCAGAATAGTGGAGGTCATCTAGTCCAGCCCCCTGCTCAAGCAGGAGTCCCTATATCATTTCCAACAAGTGGCTGTCCACTCTCTTTTAAAAGTCCTCCAGTGATGAAGCACCCACAACGTCTGGAGGCAACTTCTGTTCCACTGGTTAATCGTCCTCCCTGTCAGGAAGTTTCTCCTTAATTCCAGGTTGCTTCTCTCTTTGGTCAGTTTCCAACCGTTGTTTCTTGTCTTTCCTTCTGGTGCAAGACTCTGTGGACTTCCTTCTGGAGTCTGCCCATATTTTGGCCATTCTTAGCTCTGTGAGAGAATGTAAAAAATGCCAGCTGTGCTATCAAGTAGCCTTATTTTCAGCAGAAAACTCAACTACTCTTTGTTCCTCTTTCATTCTTGTAATCTAGCCAGGTAAAAGCCATGCGACAGAGCCTTAATTTAAATATGTGTTTGCGTCACTGACAGTCTCCCTCCAAAGGATTCTACTTGTATAAATTCTTTTAATTCTGCAGGTCTGAGAAAGGGAAATTCAGCTGATGTGCTTCTTTGGGCCTCTGAAAGAGGCAGCCTTGATAGAACTGAAAAGCTGTAGCAGTGATTTGAATAAGTTCCTGTAATAACAACTGAATTATCATTGGAACAAATCTAGGTACTTCTGATTAAACAGGTTCCATAAAAAGGCATGACAAGAAGAAACAATGAGTTGGTTTGAATTTTTATGGCATATATAGCCTGTCTGCTTCTCTGGTTAGTACCCACTATGTGGGTTCCAGGGGAGGTAGCTGCCTTCCTCCGGGATCCAGCCCTGCCTTCAGCCTGATTTGCAAGAGAGTCAGATGTGGGAGTGGAGCTCACGGCAGGGGGCATCCTTTGCTAGTGGACATCAGGTGACGATCCGGGAGCTGTGGCATAGCCCAGAGGGCTGTGGCTGCAAATCGTGCCGGTTGGGAAGAGGCATCCTCTCCCTTTCCTGCTTTCCAGAAAACCTCTGCCCATGAGCGAATTTGAAGCAGCAGTGCTGTGTGGCAGCTAGCATTTTACAGGCATGCAGGTGATCCCATGTGGAATGCAAGGGAGGCTCGGCCTTCTCTGCCTAAGAATGGCCACAGTTACGGTACCAACAAAAGACAATATTTATAACTAAGGTTGAAATAGGTTAGGGTCCTTGGTTTGGTTGTTTTCTTCGGACTTTCACGACCCAACTAGGTAACATCATCGGTGCAAATCCCACTCCCCAAACACTGATGATGATGTTGTCTAGTTGGATCGTGAAACACCTGCAAGAAAACAATCAAGCTCAGAGGCCACTAAGGATCCCACAGTGATGATGAAGGTGCCCTCACTAGGGCCTGGAGTGACAGGGTCAGTTTTGTGCCACTCTTGAGTGATGCCACTTGCCCATCGGAAGGCGCCCAACTCAGTTCTGAAGAGCAAAGTGCCTTGCTTTACCAGGAAACATTTCTAACCTGCCCCAGAGTTCAGTTTCCTTTCCTATCCTCAGCCCACTCTGCATCCAGACATTACCTTTGGACCTTCAGAGGTTCTCTGAATCCAGGTGAAGTGACCTCATCTGGTTTTGGAAAGTTTAAAGTGGGTGTAGGACAACCCAAAGTTATTCTGGCCTCTGGGGCAGACCTTCTTAATGGCTGGGTGTTTTAAAAAGCAGCTGGTGACCCAGATCTGCCACCTCAGGTGCCTCCTGCTGTTTGTCTCATCTCTGAGCACAGAGGTGGTAGCAATTCTGGCGCCATTTATAGCCAAAAGAGAGAGGTGGGTGCAAAGCTTTCGTTTCCCCCCTTCCATAAGGCAACGCTGAATCACGAGAAGGCGGTCTGTAATTAAATGATGCAGTTCTAATCCAGCTTTTCCAGGGCTCACTTGAAATGATATTTACTATTCAAAATGGATTTTCTTTCTGGGAAATGGAAAGATAGTCTAACATCTGTAACTTATTAACAGAAATCCTTTTACCTGCTTTTTTTATTCTAAATGTTACAGAACCAGCTGTGGATAATTTCCCCTGGTATATTAACAGGTAATTTTGTCTACCTGTTTGTGAAACCAGGGTTTCAGTTAATTATTTAATTATTATTTTATTTGTATACTACCAGATTGAATGGGCTCGTGGCAGTTTACAAATAAAACTGGAAAATTATTGGGCAAAGCCTCTTGCAGCCCAATTTTGCACATTAACTTGGCGGTGATTCATTCTAAATTGGGAATTTCGGCTATGTTTAGAAATATGGCTTTCTTCGGTGATGGGTTTGCCAGTTACCCAAACTCTGAACCTTTCCCTTTGCTCCCATCATTCCAATTCCAGGCTGAAGGAAAGCTAAGAGAATCACAAAGTTGGAAGGGACCTTGGAGGTCCTCTAGCCCAACCTCCTGCTCAAGCAGGAGACCCTTGACCATTCCAGACAAGTGGCTGCCCAGTTTGTCTTCTTAGAAACTTCCAGTGATGGATGCTTGTTAGGAGTTGTGTGTCGGGTTGTGTGGCTGGAGAACCTGGTGGGGCTTCACCTCCTGGAGTGGCCGGCACGGGTGCCCTGCGGGAAGCCTTTCCAGCCTCTCTTGCCTGGGAGAAAGAAGGGCTGGTGGCAGGGCTCTTCCCACCCCTGCCTGGGAGGACCACCTTGTGAAGCAGGTCTGACACCTGCCCTTTGGGCTGCAGGAGGGACATTGAGTCTGGGAACGCTTCTAGCTCAAACTTGCCAGGGTTCGGTTTTCTGGCTTGCACTTTTTTTCCCCAGCTGGCAATTTGCACAGAATTTTGGAATGGGTGATTTGAGATGCTACCTGGGCATGTTTGTGTGAATGTGGGCCCTTTGGGCAGAACGAAGTACAACTGAAGGAGCTTCCTGAGAAACGGCCTTGGCATTTGCTTATTCAATCTGAGCAGTTCTGGTTTTAAGGAACAAGAACTGAAGCTCCCTTTCAGACAAAAATCTTTGGGTCAGCTGCCTGCCTGTCCCTACAGGTTACCTAGAAAGTTGGTCTAAAATTGACTCATCACAGCAATAATCTTTTATCATGGAGAAAAGTAAAATTAACATTGGAGGTAGGAAAATTGGTGGAGTGTAACATTGCATGATTTTCAAGGAACAAACAAAGATGTTTTGAGTGAACAGCAGGAGGAAGCAGTTTACAAGTTTACAGTTTACAAGTTGGGAGATAAGAATGTGATTGCAAATTAGCTTTGGTAAGTAGCACTTTGGAAATGTTTACATATTTAAATTTATTCCTTTTGGAAAGAGTAATCTAAAAATCATGATTCTGTTAGGCCCAAGAAATCAGAGAAGTTTGTGGGTTCTAGAGCGGCTGGAAGGGAATGAATTATAGTTGCAGGCTTGGAGTTTTGTAGACAGTAAAACTTTTGCATCCTTTAGCAGATCCAGCCCTGAATCCCAAATCACTGCATTCATCTAATTCCATTAGCATTTTCTTTGTTTATGTTTCTCATACTGGATTGTTTCCTATTTTGGTGTTATGTATCAATGATCTTTTATCAATTTTTCACTCTGATCAGTTGGAATTGCTTTGTTATTTTTCAAAAGTGTTTAAAAGAAAGCTACAGACTTTTCTAAGATAGAGGGACACCAGCAGGATGTCTTAATTTGTTTTCCACAATTCTGAGAGTTCTTTAAATAAGAGATGTAAGTTCTAAAAGGTAATCTTTCTAAATTATTTCAGTAAACAGGGAATTCAAGTAAATTTCATTATTTTCTAGAAAAAAAATAGTTGAAAGATATTATAGACTTAACAACCCAAGTTGTATTTCTGAAGAAAGCTTAAAGGATGAAACTTCAGAGGTATGTTTACTCAAAGATCTCTCCAGACAAAAGTAAAATGGAAGCCAAGGTAGAATTTCTAGAAAGCAAGCTGTGTGCAAACCACCAGAAGAATTTGGTAAGGAAACTCTAGAAAACTACTTGATATGGATGAATTTTTGAAAGTTCTAAAAATTGATGGGATAAATTTCTGGAGTATGAGGAAAACAACTGCTACACAACCTATTTGTAAAACAGTAAAATTGTTTTTCCTCAAGACAATTTTTTTTACTGAATTTAGATAGAAAAAAATGAACAGATCCTGAATCAAATATATTTCTGGAGAGAGTTTTTTCCAGGCTAACTTAATTTCTGAAACTTACTTAACTCTAGTGTGGGAGGCAAGTAAATCACTTGTGAGAGATTGCTGATCTCTCTTGCAGTCAGAAAGCCATAGAAAGAAGCCTTGTTAGGCCACAGCTTCTTTATACATGGAATTGTGCCATATCTGAAATTTGGGCTTTAGCATTTATATCTAAGTTTAACTTATATTACTTTCTTTTTTCTTCTTCTTACAGATTCTGATTGGGTTAACTAAAGTTTCTGAAGGTGTATCTGAGATTTATTCACTATCCACCTTTATTTTTTGGCTGACTTACTGATTTTGTCTTGGGATGTTATGATATGATCTGGTGGTAGAGTTAGTAGAGGATTGGAAAAAGGCTGATGTGGTCCCCATCTTCAAGAAAGGGGAAAAAAATGGACCCAGGAAACTATAGACCATCGGTTTAATATCAATACATGGGAAGATCCTAGAAAAGATAATCAAAAAACAATGTGCAAACAACTAGAAGCAAACAAAGTCGTAACTAGTAGCCAGCACGGGTTTGTCAAAAACAGATCATGCCAAACCAATCTTATTTCATTCTTCAACAAAGTGACTAAACTAGTAGAACAGTGAAATACTGTGGATGTAGTACACTTAGATTTCAGTAAGGCATTTGATAAGGTAGACCACGACCTACTCCTTGGTAAGTTAGAAAAAGGTGGAATACACAACAACATCACCACCAGATGGATCTGTAGCTGGCTGGCAAACCGTGCTCAACAAGTAGTCCTCAATGGCACTACATCCACATGGAGAGAAGTAAGCAGTGGGGTACCACAAGGTTCCGTCTTAGGCCCAGCACTCTTCAATATCTTCATCAATGACTTAGATGAGGAAATTGAAGGGGAACTCATCAGATTTGCAGATGACACCAAACTGGCAGGAGTAGCCAACACCCCAGAAGACAAACTCAGGATCCAAAAAGATCTTGACAAACTTGAACAATGGGCCCTATCCAATAAAATGAGTTTTAATGTGGAGAAAAGCAAAGTTTTAGATTTAGGAAGGAAAAATCAAAGGTAAAATTACAGACTGGGCGAGACCTGGCTTAAAAACAGTAAATGTGAGAGGTGGGTTAACTTTGCATTGGTATTTTATGTCTTCTCTTTGACAGTTACAACATCTGGCTTGTAAGGATAAATAAGTCAAAGTAGAAAACTGAAGCCATGGCCTTCATCCCCGTTGCAGGGGGATCTTCATGAGGTTGTTCCAGAGGCAGCCTGGAGCTGTAATGCTATTGCTACACACAGGATCCGGCTCCTCTCTTTTTCACACCTTAGGGCAAAATGACAATTTTATGTCTGGGTGGGAGGATTTGGATGAACTGAGCTAACTGCTAATTTGTCCGATTCCACCTGCCTTTGCATTTGCTGCACCCAGGAGGATCCAGCTGGGTGCCCTACTTTGAGAGGCAGGTGGCAGGACACCAGCTTGGTACCTGGGCTATCTTTAAGTACGAATCTCTTGAGTTTCTAGTTAGCGAAGAAGGCACCTTCTACATCATGCTATATGAGGTGCTTGCTGCTGGAAATGGGAGGTCAAAATATGAATTTCACTCCCAGAAAAGTTGGCATTTTTGCAAGGCAGAATAGATGTTTATTTTCTCTCTGTCATCAAATTTATTTATAAAATTTATTGGCCGCCCATCTTACCATGGGGTAACTCTGGGCAGCTTACAGTTACATATGCAGTTAAAACATAAAAAGACTTTTAAACCAAGGACACCTGGGGAGGGTGTGGGCGGCATAGGGGAGGGAGGTGGGATCAGAAGTATCGCTTACTCAGCAGCACACATGTATACATACATACCCATAATACACATATTTATGTACTATTGTCTGGTACAGGAGTGGTCAACTATGGCCCCTTTATAACCTGTGGACTTCAACTCCCAGAATTCCTGAGCCAGCCATGCTATCTATATGCACCAGAGAAGCTGGCTTCTCTAAAACAAGCCACAAGCTTTTAGAGACAAGACTGGAGATAAAAGCTGTTTGCCAGGGTTAGAAACGTTTGCTGGGATGGGGGGGGGGGGGTTTCAAGAAGATCCTCGGTTCCTTCCAGCACCTGGGGAAGAGGGTGCCCTTGAAGGCCTGCTCCTCTGGGGTGGCTGACAGGAGGCGGAGCAGAAAACCTTTTCTGCAAGAGTTCCTCTTCTATAATTCAGATTCACTCCTTCTTCCCCAAATGTGTTATTTTTTTTTTAAATCTCAAAGACCTTCAGGGGATAGGACTCTTGTCTGAGCCAGAAATGCTGTTATTAACTGCAGCTGTTTGTGTTGCAGGCATTTTAAAAAACTTTTTTATTCCACCTTTATTCCTTTTATAAATAACTCAAGGCGGTGAACATATCCAGTACATCTTCCTTGTCCTATTTTCCCCACAACAACAACCCTGCAGGGTGGGCTGGGCTAAGAGAGTTGGCCTTCATGTCTTCTGATTTTCAGTTTTTATTATCTTATGGGGCTGCGTTCTTAGCTATCCTGGGCTGTGGGTTGGACACGCCTGATGGAGGCCATTCCAAGTCAAACTGCCTTTTGCAACTGATGGGTGGAGATTTCGTCAATGCCAGTCATGTTCAAGTGGTGCTGCAGTCATTTTGGGATTGCACCCAAGGCTTCTGTTAGTGGCACAGTTCTTCTACTTCTCTTTGCAGGTTTTGTATTTTGTGTTTTCTCCAATTCGTTTTCTTTTATTCTGCCCTCACCAGGCACTGCAATGTCCACCACTTCTTTTCCTTACCAAGAGTTGTTACACCTGGGGTGTTATGTAGCAGGTACTTATCTGTTTGAATTCTAAAGTCCCAGAGCATTATAACTTCTTCATTTTTTTATGACTTTCTCTATTTTGTGGTCCCACCAGTTTTTTCTTGTAGATCTTCCAATGCACCACTGTTGCTATTTTGCCATGCCGTTGCTTGTAGTCAGTCTGGGCAATCTTCCTGCAGCAGCTAACCAGGGGGTCCCCTGTTTCTTCAGCTTCTTCGCAGAGGTATCACTTCTATTTGCTGCTGTCTTCTCAATTCGGGCTTCGTATGTATTTTTTCTTAAGGCTTGGCTTGCGCAGCCAGAATTAGCCCCTCTGTCTCTTTCTTCAACTTTCCTGCTCTTAGCTATTGCAAGGTCTTGTTGTTATCTGCTTTGCCTGCTATTTTTAATGCACTGGCCATGTAATAGCTTGTCTTGCCGTTTCTCATTTTTATTCTTCATTTGGTCTTTCAAGTAGGCCAGTGTGGTCTCTCCACTACTTAGTAAGCCAACCTGGTATACTAGCTTCAGTACATCCTCTTCTCTGTCCTTCAGATATTCTTCCAATGCCCTTTTCCTTCTTCAGCCATCTGATGTACTTGCAACATTTCACACCCACCTATTTTTCCTTGGTAAGTAGAGTCTGTCAACATTGCTGCATTGATGAAGGGCATGATTCATTGCCATTATTTTTCTGCTCTTCCTATCCAAGCCTTTTAGTTCTGCTTGAGTCCAGCCACTGTTCCAGCTGTGTATCTAATGACAGGAATTGCCCAGCTGTTAATTGCCTTGATGGCATTTCCTTCACTGAGTTTGAACTTTAAGATCTTAAGTTTCATGATGTATTCACTTCTAACCTTCTTCTTGACTTCAGTGAGCTTGATGAAGCCAACTTGGAGGATATGCAGAATGATTGTCTTCCCCAGACTCTTGATGTTGTTTACGTAGGGCATCTTGATTCCTTTAGTTTTTCACTATTTTTCTCTTTATTATTAACTACTTTCATACTTAACAGTATATATGAAAATATTTGCTATGAGGGGTCCTTGGTGCTCACAGAACTTGTTTTCTTGCAGACATTTCACTACTCAAACTAATCAACATAATCAGTGCTAGTGTTCACTACTTAGAGTGAATATTCACTGCTTTGAGTCCCTTGTAATTGAGGTGATATAAAAGATTGGTTCATAAATAAATAAACAGAGCAATTACTGATCCTATGAAGTGCCTGTCACTGGAGCACAAGTTCTGAGCAAATTCTGCTTACTTCAGTCTCTTTGAAGTAAAAGGACGAAGTAACGAATATTGCTGCGGAGAGACCAGCTTCTCCAGATGAAAGGTCCTGCTGTACTCCCATCTGGATGATGCTGCCGGGACCCTTCCTCTCTGGAGAACAGGAGGACTCAGCAGGTGAAGGCAAGTGCAGGCACTGCCCCTGGGGGGGGGGGGGAATTCGGGAAGCTTTTCTGGACTGTTACAGAGCCGAGTGTCTCAAGCGCTTCACTAAGTGCCTTCTGCAGTGTGGCGGAAATGCATGTTGCGGAAAAGGGAAAACGACACTGTTTGGGAATAGGACAGATGGAGAGGAAAGATCCTTACTTGACCTGGCAATGGTAATTCACAGCCTCCT
This sequence comes from Daboia siamensis, assembly GCA_024449315.1. Classification (NCBI taxonomy): domain Eukaryota; kingdom Metazoa; phylum Chordata; class Lepidosauria; order Squamata; family Viperidae; genus Daboia; species Daboia siamensis. The sequence continues at coordinate 232,140 of JAKJMR010001128.1, forward strand.
TCCCCCAGGCCCAGAGATCCTGCCTAGAGCCTTACCCAGGACTGTCCTCAGAAATTACACCTGACTGAAATGTAATGGCCTGTCTGTTAAATAACATTGTATGTGCTGCTTCTCAATGGGTGTGTGTGTGTGTGCTGGTGCTGTGGAATTGTTCCCTCACTTGGCTGCCCCTTCCTGAAAATTTTCAAGGGGGTCATTAAAAACGGAAGCTTCAGGTGATGCTTGCCTGCTGCACCAAGATTAACTTTGCGTTCTGTTTTTTTCTTGTTTTGCTATAATGGTGGTGGTTATTTTTAGGATTTAGTCAATTTTTCTTGTTTTAATCACACCAAGGATGTTTATTTTCTTTGTATTTCTTATAAACCTCTGCAAGCTTTGCAGCAGTATATAAATTGAACAAATAAATAAGCAAACAACATTAAAAAAAGATAAGTGTTTCCCATGGGTTATTTTGTTTTCCTCTAAAGCTAATAATTTTAAAAAGTTATATTTATTTCAAATCTTAGGCTTAGCAAACATCTTTTAAACAAATATAGCAGTAGTACTTACGACTTATATACTGCGCCATTGTGCAGCACTTTCTGAGCGGTTTATAATGTCCACATATTGCCCCCAACAATCTGGGTCCTCATTTCAGTCTTCAGAAGGGTAGTCTTCAGCTATTATTACAGACCAATCAATGGCTGTCCAGTCTTTTTAAAAAAACTTCCAGTGATGGAGAACCTCTAACTTCCCGAGGCAAACCATTCCACTGGTTAATTGTACCTGCTGTCAGGAATTTTCTCCTTCTATGCTGAATCTCTCCTTGAATAAGTTCCATCTGTTATTTCTCGTGCTGCCCTCAAGTGCTTTGGAAAATAGGTTGACCCCCCCCTCTTCTCTGTGACAGGCCTTCAAGTACTAGAAGACAGCTATCATGCTTCCCCTAATGCTTTTCTTGTAGAGGCTAGCCATACCTAGTTCCCTCAACTGTTCATCCTATGGTCTAGCCCAGAGGTCCCCAAACCGGTTCTGTGGAGAAAGGTTTTTCCATGGACCGGAGAGTGCGTGGTTTTGTCTGCTGCCTGCATCCCACGGATGGGGCTTTGCTTGTTTGTGCAGACTGGTTGCTGGCGTGCCATGACCCGATACCGGTCCATGGCCTCTTGCTCTCCTCTGCATTCCAGTGTCTAGGGCATAGGTGTCACTGAGGAAAGGGGGTCGGTGTGAAAATGGAGTTGATGTGAATGAAATCTATTTGTAATTTTATTCCCATATATTCTGGGGGCATTTTAGAAGGGGGCACTGGGCCACACCCAAGATCTCAAGGTCTGTGGGGAACCCCATTTTGAGCACCCTGCTTTTAACCAGGATTTATTAAAAGCTGTTAGTCATACTTTGCCATAAACTACAAGTCAGGATTTTTATCATATAAGGGTGGGGTTCATGCATCATGGAGGATGGTCCAATGCCAGGTGACTGAGCAAGGGCAGCTGTTGTTCTTCTCTTCAGTAAGAGGGGAAAGAGGAGCTCATTAAGCACGAATCAATGTCGCTCAACAGACCTCATTTTTAGTAGCAAAATCAGTATAGTTGACCACGGGAATGAACCCAGAAAGCATCTGGCAGCTTCTTCCGGGAGAGTCTGGTAGAGCAAAGACCAGGCATGGCCTAGACAGGGCTGTCCTTGGAGGGACACAGAGCCAGCGGCACCCAGTGGGCCCCAGGCTCTGGGTCAGGCTGGAGGAAGTGGGGCGTGGCATGAAATGAGGCGCTCTTCTAGGCGCTGTGCTGCTCAACCTCTAGTGAGAGATGGGGGGTCGCCATGCCAGGAATGGGGCTGGGTTGGCGGAACTGGGAGTTCTAGTCCTGCCTTAGGCACAAAGCCAGCCGGATGACCTTGGGCCAGTCCTTCCCTTAGGAAGAAGGAAATGGCAAACCACTTCCAAAAAACCTTGCCAGGAAAACTGCAGGGATTTGTCTGGATAGTTGCCAGGAGTCAACACTTAGAAAATACTGTAAAAATTGCCGCTGACACAAAGAGAGAGATAGCAAAATACTATCGGGTGGTATAAATATTCAAGGGAATCTGGAGAAGCACAAACAGTGGGAAGAAATTGGCAAGATGTATTCAACAGGGACAGATGGAAAGTCCTTTAGGTGGCAAGGAATAATCACAGATGTGAACAGCGGCTGAGGGGAGCCATCTTGGTCAGCAGTACAAGGCGAATCTCCAGGGTGACATAGCCCCAATGATAACAAGTGTAGTCCTGGCTCCCTTCCAGCCCCATTTTTCTATTATTCTGTTCTAAGATCAAGGGAAGTCCTTGATCCTCCTTCTCTCTCTGCCTTGGGCAGACTGTACTTAGTATGCTGTGTGCAGTTCATTCTGGGAAGAACGCTGTCCACACTAGAGGGTGTCCAGAGGGGACCACCAAGATGATACAGTAGCTGGAAGGAGGAAAAGGAAGAGGAACAGTTGGAGGCATCCCATAGGCTTAATTGGGAGAAGGCCAGGAATGGCCTTGAGTAGAAGATGGAGCAGCAGTCTTCCAGGTTCTTGGAGAAGAGAGGACAATAGATTTAAACTACACAGAAATAGATTTTGGTTTCAGAAAAAAAATCCTAATTGAGCTGTTCAGTATGGAACAGATTGCCTTGGGAGATGTAATGGTTGAGCTCCGGATGGCGCCCGACCTTCGCTCCTTCCGACGCGATTTGAAGACTTATTTATTCGAACAAGCCGGCCTGGCCTGATGGGGGATGGGTTGGGTTTTTATTGTCGTTTTAAATGTATTTTTATGTATTATGATATCCCGGGCATTTGGTTTAATTCTTTTTAACTTTTGTATTCTGAAATTTTATATTTTGCCCTGTTCACCGCCCTAAGTCCTTCGGGAGAAGGGCGGTATACAAATAAATTTTTTATTATTATTATTATTATTATTATTATTATTATTATTATTATTATTATTATTATTATTATTATTAATGGGCTGTGTGGGTGACCTTGGGGGACGAGGGGAAGAGAAGCTGCCTAGGAAGCAACCAGGCAAGAGAGGCCAGAGTCCCTAAACGGACAGAGGAAGAAACTTAGAAAAGGATCTGCACTAATGGATCAAGTACTTTTGTGGCTGAGGGAAGCTTCTGTCTTCAGACTTGCAAGATTTTCATAATGCAGCCTTACAGTAAAGGAGCTTTAGCTCATCAGGTTGTGCTTCTTGTCTGGTTTGGCTAGGAGGGCTGACAGAAGGTGATGATGCTTCTTTGATAGAAGGCTTTGAACGAGTGCTGGGTGGCCCTTTGTTGGCGATGCTGTAGGAATGGATTGGACCAGATGGTCTTCAAACTAAAATCTTTACATTCTGTCATTTGATCTTGCTAAATCCCAACCATAGTCAGTGTGATACACAAATGGGGTTTCCAGTCCTGCTTGGCCCCTGCAACTGAAAATGAGGAGACCCTTCCAGGTGCAGCAATTCTGAATTGTTTGTGTCTGAATGTGTGCAGGTGTGTATGGGAAATGGAAAGCAGCAGCTGTGGCTGTGTGGAGGCAGGTCTGGGGGTTGCAAGGAGGAAGCAGCACAGTCAAATCCTGGCCTGGAAGCACTTATGGGTGGAGGAATCCAATAGCACATTGAACCCAGAAAGGGGAGGGTGAGCAAGAAGGCGGAGCTGCCCTGGACCTAGTCTTAATATACTGCCTTGGGCAGCCAGATTGGGAGGGCTATTCTGAATTGAGAAAAGAAACAATCTGTGTGTAGCGGAAGGAATGGCAAAAGAGGCATCAGCTTAGAATTCTTGTGCAACCACAAAGTCCAACCAACCTCCTTTGAATTACGTTGACCCTTATCTCACTCCAAGAAGGTGCCAACTCTTAGTTCAGAAAATTCCTGTGTGTGGGCATGAGTAGCAATAAATCAGTTCAGTTGGATCTTCATATGTGGACCTGGTCTTTCGCACCTGACATTGCGGTTGTGTTATTTAAAAGCAGGTCTTTCTCAAAGCTTAAGATCTTCCTGTTTAAAAATCACAATCTCTTGCTTCTCGCATTTGTCCCACTGTTGCAGAGATGCTGGTTGCGTTGTCCTTGCCTAGCTTTTACATGATGGAAGAAGCATCAGAATCGGGAGGGTTTGTCCTTTAGCCAGCTTGTCGCATAGCCTGATGCTGTAAATCATAGATTTATAAATGTCAACCTGTGATTCATAAATGCCAAAAAATGCAAAGTGCCAAAATATGAAGAATACTCTGCTTATGCCCAAAGGCGCTCTTGGCCAGTCAGAACTGTTTGACTTCTACCTCTTTTCCTGTCTGCACTCCTCGTGGAGAAAAGCTGGTCAGGAAGGAAGGAAGGTCATGAATAGCACATCTGCTTTGCCACAAAATGGAAAGATCAGGCTGGCAAGGCCAGGAGCCCTGCTTCCTGCTTGGCTAGGCACATATTCCCAGCACAAATCCTCTTCTCCTCAATGGGCAGTCCCACCATTACCCCTCTTCCATTCAGGTTACAGGAAGAGGAGAATAAGGTCTTTAGGAACACAGAAAGAGCCAACAATTGAGTTTATTTATTTTTCCTTCTTTTTGCAGGTGGAGTCTACTGAGTCCTGTCCCCAAACGTGACATCAGCCCTAAAGAATTGCCCGCCAAATGCATGCAGCACCACGGTTTCCCAGGGCTTCGTCTGCACCTGAGGGCCACTTGCAAGAGCAACTGGAGCATCCATAGCAGACTGAAGCGTATCCAGCTGATGTACATCGATTCCTTGTGTGCAGAAGAGGATGGCAGAACTATGCTGGAGAAGAAGGGCAGGCCAAGGAGAGAGAGAGATCTGACTCTTTCACAGGAAAGGGAAACTCCCTCCCTTACTGAAATGTGCAACTGCTTATTTCCCCAAGTGAGAGTGCCTTGAGATCTGCTGCAATGGTGGACTGTAATTGCTGGTAACGCATTCCAGTTCTGTACCCCAGCTGGGAGAGACGGGGCTGCTGGTGGAGGGGCATTTTAGAGGAGCCAGCTGTCCGTCCCCTTGAGACCTGATTCCCGGAGCTCCTCTTCAGAAAGTCTCAGGTGGCCTCTCCTGCTCGCCTCCGCTGTACCATGGGATGTCGGCAAAGTTCAGAGGAGAAAGAGGCAGCGCGGCGGTCCCGAAGGATTGACCGCCACCTGCGCTCTGAGAGTCAACGGCAGCGGCGGGAAATCAAGCTCCTCCTTCTTGGTACGAGCAACTCTGGCAAAAGTACCATTGTCAAACAAATGAAAATCATTCACAGCGGCGGCTTTAATTTGGAGGCTTGCAAGGAATACAAGCCCTTGATTATCTACAATGCCATCGACTCTCTCACCCGCATCATCCGTGCCCTGGCGTCCCTGAAAATCGAGTTCCACAACCCTGACCGCGCCTACGATGCCGTGCAGCTCTTTGCTTTGACAGGCCCTGCGGAGAGCAAAGGGGAGATCACGCTGGAGCTGCTGGGGGTCATGAAGAGGCTCTGGGCCGACCCCGGGGTGCAGGAGTGCTTCCGCCGGTCCAACGAGTACCACCTGGAGGACAACGCTGCCTACTACCTGAACGACCTGGAAAGGATCGCCGCCTTGGACTATATCCCCACCGTGGAGGACATTTTGCGCTCCCGGGACATGACGACGGGGATTGTGGAAAACAAGTTTACCTTCAAAGAGCTGACTTTCAAAATGGTGGACGTGGGTGGGCAGAGATCTGAGCGCAAAAAGTGGATCCATTGTTTTGAGGGGGTTACAGCAATAATTTTCTGTGTGGAGCTGAGTGGATATGACTTGAAGCTGTATGAAGATAACCAAACGGTAAGTGTGCCTGAGCTTTTTTGGTCCCTCTTGAGCGCCTCATTACGGGGATTCTGACAGAGTTTGTTGTGTTGCTGAACAGCGGTTCTGAATGGTTCCCGAAGCCCAGGGGTAGGCAACCTCAGCTCTTTTATGACTCATGGACTTCAACTCCCAGAATTCCTGAGTCATGAGTCATAAAAGAGCCGAGGTTGCCTACCCCTGCCCAAGCCCATCCTGCTACCCCTAGCTCGGCCTCCTAGGCTTCCCTCTTGGTGCACTTAACAGAAGAGCTTCGCCTTCTAATTTACTCAAGTCCCAATGATTTGCTTAGATGAAAGATAAAGTAGCTGCCTGTCAATGGGGGGGAGGAGTATTTTCCCTGGGAAGTTAGTAAAAAAGATGCCGCTAAAGGCAGCCCAATGGCAGCATGGGGAGGGGTGAAGTCTTGGGGAGGGGGGCTGCCGGATGTTGAGGGAAATGTGTGGATGGGGAAGCCTCTTCTGCCCAGGAAAGCTCTCCCTACGAAAGGGGCGCAGGAGGAATTCGCAAGGGGTCTCCACGGATGAAGAGGCTCTGCCCTGCAGATGCCAACTAACAAGCCTCACCTGGAAGGAAAAGCCCAAAGCCCTGCGGGCCTTATTGCAGAAGAAGCACCTGCAATCTCCTAGTGCTTGTGATCCATCAGCCTTTTCCTTTTTACCAGTAAAATGGAAAAACAATTCCTGCCTAAAGGATCTCATATCTGATTTTTACCTTACTTTACCAGTTGCTTTTCAGAGCAGTTGAGTTTTCAAGAGCCATTTCATTAATTAATTACTTGTGCTTGCTCAGTCTGAATGTCCACAGCCTCTCTTTTGGTGTGTGTGTATATGTGTGAGTCTCCTGTCAAAGGAGAGGAGAGACATAGATTTTGGATGTGCGGTTGAGAAAATCAAATAATTCTACAAGTGTGTTCTCTCATTTACATGAAACTGATTTTGATTTAATTATTAATTCAAGAAATGCTAATTTTTCATCCTGGCTGGGGAGTCTGGCCTTAGGATAGATTATAATAATAAAAATAACAACAACAACAACAATAATAAAGTTGGAAGGGACCTTGGAGGTCATCGTCCAACCCCCTGTTCAGTCAGGAAACCCTATACCATTTCAGACAAATGGCTGTCCACTCTCTTCTTAAAAACTTCCAGTTGTTGGAGCATTCACAACTTCTGGAGGCAGGTTGTTCTACTGATTGTCAGGAAATTTCTCCTTATTCTAGATTGCTTCTGTCCTTGGTTAGTTTCCATCCATTGCTTCTTGTCCTGCCTTCTGGGGCTTTGGAGAATAGCTTGACTCCCTCTTCTTTATGGCAACCCGTGAGATACATTGGAACACTGAAATCATGTCATCCCTCGTCCTTCTCTTCATTAAACTAGACATACCCAATTCCAGCAACCGTTCCTTATATGTTTTGGCCTCCAGTCCCCTAATCATCTTTGTTGCTCTTCTCTTCACTCTTTCTAGAGTCTCAACATCTTTTTTACATCATGGCGACCAAAACTGGATGCAGTATTCCAGGTGTGGCCTTACCAAAGCATTATAAAGTGGTATTAACACTTCATGTGATTTTCATTCTATCCCTCTTTTAATGCAGCCTAGCACTGTGTTGGCTTTTTTGGCAGCTGCAGCACACGGCTGGCTCCTATTTAAGTGATTGTCCACCAGGACTCCGAGATCCCCCTCAGAGTTACTACTATTGAGCAAGGTACCTCTTATACTATACCTGTGCATTTGATTTTTCCTGCCTAAATGTAGAATCTTACTTTTTTCAGCATTGAATTTCATTGTGTTAGATAGCGCCCAGTGTTCAAGTCTGTCAAGTTCCTTCTGTATCTTAAGCCTGTCTTCTGGAGTATTGCCAGCTTGGTGTCGTCTGCAAATTTGATGAGTTCCCCATCTATCCCCTTGTCCAAATTGTTGAGGAAGATGTTGAAGAGCACTGGGCCCAGAACAGAGCCCTGGGGCACCCTACTACTTACTTCCCTCCATGTAGATGCAGTTCCATTGAGGACCACACGCTGAGTACGGCCTGTCAGCCAGCTACGGATCCATCTGGTGATGATGCTATCTAAGCCACATTTTTCTATCTTATCAAGTAGTAGGTTGTGGTCTACTTTGTCAAATGCCTTACTGAAGTCCAAGTAAATTATATCCACAGCATACATATAAATGCATACATATAGTCAGACATACATAGTCATACATATGTACTCACATATGGAAGGAGAGATGAAAAAAATGTTGAGGGTTCACTTCAGTAAAATTGGACAATTTTAAATAGGTAGGTTAAGGAACCAAGCAGTGAAAAAAGATTTGTCTGCGTATTGTGTCCATGTGTGTGTGCATATGGACATGCATGTGTGCTTGCAGTATTTTGACTATCTAACTTTCAGGGGTGGGCAGGAAGCATCTTAAATTCTGTGTTAAATTTATTTTGAGTATATATGGTAATATCAGCTTGGAATTTGAGCAAACATAATTATGGGTATCTCTGGCTATATAAAAGTATTTTGAGACTGTTGCTTTTACCCTCCCAAATTTGATTTTTATTGTCAATTTTCTTTGTTCTTCCAAAATCTTGCCTTGCTATAAAATTTATCTCTGGCAGCAACCTGCATCTGACATGCCTTCTAGTATCCATCTGTTCTGATACAGCTTCTGGACAACCCTTTCTGTGACCAATGAAGTCCAGGAGCTGGGTGGTCCCAAGTGTGAGGTCCATGAGTTCAAGTCCTGGTAAATGCTTTGAATGCCATAGAATAAATCTGAGGAGTCCCAGTAAAGCAGGGGTTCCTAACCTCTGGTCTGTGGACCAGTACCAGGCTGCAGCATGCCAACAACTGGGCCGCACAAACAAGCAAAACCCCATCCATAAGAAGCAGGCAGCACACAAAACCACGCACCCTCTGGTCTGTGGAAAAACCTCTCTCCATGTAACCGGTTCCTGGTGCCCAAAAGGTTGGGGACCTCTGCAGTAAAGGACAAAACTATTCCTTGGTGCATCTATTGATCACTGCAATTCTACACAATCAGTATATTCTTATTATTTATTAAATTTGTTTGGCGCCCATTTTGCCACAAGGTCACTCTGGCCCCCAACAGTATGAGCCCTTCATTGATTATGGACTCTGAGAAAGATATCATTTTCATTTCTTTAAATGATAACTCCTGGGGACAATTTAGTACAGCCCCAATTCCATTTGGCTCAGCCACATTGTTGTATCCCTCTGTCTTTCTACACATCTCTAGAATTCAGGCTTAGAGGCCATGTGCACACATTCAGGCCTGCCCTCTCTGGTTGGTATGTTCTTTTTCTGTTCCTCTGGTCATCTAATGGATAGGAAATAGGAATACTTTCTGGAATTGAAGAAAAAGCTCAGGATTTCTCACCATCATTCAGCTTTGGGTCCATAGAAACATCTCTCTGCTTAATTCAGATCTTTGTCTTCCAGCAAATAGTGGGAGAGGAAAATTTCATTCTGAGTCCTAATGCAGTTTAGAGAAAGCTTGCTGCGGTCAACATTGCATGGCCGATGTTCTTGCATATAATAAAGATGCTCTAGAATTACACGAGTAAGGAGAGATCTGTGCAAGCAGTCTGAAAAGGATCAAGACTGTAGAAAGAAAATGCACCACCAATAGAAGAGAATATTTTCAGTTCAGGGCTGAACGGTTCGGTCTGAGCTCAGTTGTTTTCTTGCAGACATTTCATGACCCAGGTAGGTAACATCACCAGGGCAAACCCACTCCCTTCTAGCACTGATGATGTTACCTAATAGGGTCATGAGATGTCTGCAGGAAAACCACCCAGCTGAGAGAGCATCAAGGACCCCAAAGAAAATATTTGGAGATGATGTGGAATCGTAAAATTGAAAGCTGTCTCCTGCTTAAGCGTTCCAGTTGTCCCAGCATCTACCTGGGATGACAACTGGAAGACATTCGGGAAAAGCAGGTGCCCCAAGGGGGGGGGGGCAGAAAGAGAGAAACGAGAGCCCAAGACAAGCCTCTGCTTCACTGAGCTGCACTCAGAGTGAAAGTTGACTCTATCACGGGTGCTGTCAAAATGCCCGCTATTCAGGTAGTCCTTGACTTAACAACATTCATTTAGTGACCGTTTTAAGTTACAATGGACCTGAAAAAAATGACTTAGAATCAGCTCTCCCATTTCCAACCACTGCAGCATCTTCATGGTCATGTGATCATAATTGGGGGGCTCGGCAACAGAGAGGGACTTACGACAGTTACAGTGTCCCAGGGTCATGGCTTCCAACAAGCAAAGTCAACTGGAGAAGCTGGATTTGTTTAACGTCCGCATGTTCCACTTGGCAACCATGGCAAAAAAGAGGATAAAATTGGATGCGACTGACCAACCGCTGTCTCGCTTAGCAGTGGAAATTCTGGTCCCAGTTGTGCTTGGGAACTGAGGGCTACCCGCATGTGCAGTGGCGATCAGAACTCACAGTTGCAACTGGCCGTGATTTTAATTGTTCCTGTGATTATGAGATGATAGGAAGTCCTCATTTAATGTCCACTTGATCACCAACTGTTTGAAGTTACAACTGCGCTGAATGAGGAGTACTTATGATGGTCTTACACAGTCCCCCCACCCCTGCATCGGTAGCAGCCAGAAGCCAGCTAAAGCAGATGCTCCCAGCTCTCTGCATGTGGCCATCTGCACCATTGCCTCCTGTAATAAAGCCCTGGGGTGGACCCAGGAGTCAACCCTCTGGGGTAGCTCACATGGAAGTGGGTAACACACACACACACACACACACACACACACACAGAGAGAGAGAGAGAGAGAGAGAGAGAGAGATGAGTGTGGAGATTCTCACTCATCTGGGTCACGGTTGTCCAGTTTTTAAAAGGCAGCTGGGCTTTCTTGCTTTTCCTTGAAGATATTTCACTTCTCATGGCATCTCTTGGCAAAGGATGGGCTGCACCTCACGAAAACGGGAAAATGTACTCCGAAAAAGACTGCCCAATTCATCAGGAGGGCTTTAAACTAAAACCGAGGGGGGAGGGTGACCAATCTCTAAGAATCTCTAGAACCCAAAGCCAATCAGAAATCCCTAGAAAACAAATCGAACAATGTGGTAGGCAGTGATGAAAAAAAAGAAAAACTCCAACAACAATCAGTAGATGCCGGAAGGACACCACAGACAGGCATAAAAGTCTTAAATGTTTATATAACAACACTCAAAGCTTGGGGAACAAACGGTGAACTAGAAGCAACAGTACACGAGGGAGGGTATGACATAGTTGGCATTACAGAGACCTGGTGGGATGAAACCCATGAATGGAATGGACTGATGGATGGATACAAATTGTTCAAAAGAAACAGGTGTACAAAAACAGGAGGGAGGGTTGAATTATATGTAAGAGAACACTACATATCTACAGAAATGCACATGATCAAAGATAAAATCTTTCTGGAATGTATATGAGTCAATATAAAAGAGAAAAAAAGTGACATTGTCGTAAGTGTATATTACAGGCCACCCAACCAATCAGAAGTAATAGATGAACTCTTTGCCAGCCAGTTAGTAAATGCATGTAGAAAGCATACCACAGTAGTAATGGGAAACTTAACTATCCAGATAGCAACTGGGAGACAAATTCTGCAATGAGCGGGAGATCAAACAGATTCCTAACCAACTTAGCCAACAACTTTGTCACCCAAAAGGTGGAGGAGGGAACTAGACGTAAAGCTATACTGAACTAACTAATAGAGAATAAGTGATAGAGGAAGTTGAAGTTGCCAGAACCTTGGGTGAAAGTGACCATGTCATACTGGAATTTAATATAATGCCAACACTAGCAATAGAAAACAATCCAACCAGTATCTTAAACTTCGAAAGAGCTGACTTTAACAAACTCAGAGAGAATCTGGGAAAGATCCCATGTATGAAAATCTTAAAGGGGAAAACAACTCAAGAAGCGTGGGAAATCTTGAAAAATGCGATCAGAAAAGCCCAGACCAGCACAGTACCATTGAGAAAGAAAAGCAAGAAATTCAAGAAGAAACCAGCATGGCTGCACAAAGATCTCTCTGACAAACTGAAAGACAAAAAGGACAAATACAAAAAATGGAAAGAGCGGAACATAACTAAGGCCGATTATTGGCAGACAGCCAGAACATGCAAAGATGAAGTCAGGAAAATCAGAACGAACAAAGACTTGCAACAGAAATCAAGGATAATAAAAAATGTTTCTTCCAACACATTAACAACAAGAAAAAAAATCAAGGAAACTGTAGGTCCACTAAAGAGAGATGACAAGGAAGTAACAGGCAGTAGGGAGAAAGCAGAGCTGCTTAACTCATACTTTGTGTCAATCTTCACACAAAAAGAAACTATAACCCAACACACCAAAAAAACCACTGCAAAAGATATCCTACAGAACAAAAATTAAAATAAGCAAAAAAATGGTAAGGGAACACTTATCCAACCTTGATGAATATAAATCACCGGGACCCATCAGATTACACCCCAGAGTTCTGAAAGAGCTGGCAGATGTTATCTCAGAACGATTGCACCACATCTTTCATAAATCCTGGAGCACCAGGGAAATGCCAGAGGATTGGGAAAGGGCTGATGTGGTTCCCATCTTCAAGAAAGGGGAAAAAATGGACCCAGGAAACTACAAAGCAATCACTTTAACATCAATACTTGGGAAGATCCTAGAAAAGATAATAAAAAAATAGATCTGTGAACAAGTAGAAGCAAACAAAGTCATAACTAGTAGCCAGCATGGATTCATTAAAAACAGATCATGCCAAACCAATCTTATCTCATTCTTCGATAAAGTGACTAAACTAGTAGACCAGTGAAATGCTGTGGACGTAGTACACTTAGATTTCAGTAAGGCATTTGATAAATTAGACCACAACTACTCCTTGGTAAGCTAGAAAAAGGTGGAATAGACAACATCACCACCAGATGGATCTGTAGCTGGCTGGCAAACCATACCCAACGAGTAGTCGTCAATGGCACTACATTCACATGGAGAGAAGTAAGCAGTGGGGTACCACAAGGTTCAATCTTAGGCCCAGCACTCTTCAATATCTTCATCAATGACTTAGATGAGGGAATTGAAGGGGAACTCATCAAATGTGCAGATGACACCAAACTGGCAAGAATAGCCAACACCCCAAAGACAAACTCAGGATCCAAAAAGATCTTGACAAATTTGAACAATGGGCCCTGTCCAACAAAACGATCTTCAATGTGGAGAAAAGCAAAATTTTACATTTAGGCAAGAAAAATCAAAGGCACAAGTACAGACTGGGCGAGACCTGGCTCAAAAACATTAACTGTGAGAGGGAGCTTGGAGTCCTAGTGGACGATCACTTGACCATGAGCCAGCTGTGTGCAACAGCAGCCAAAAAAGCTAATAGAATCCTGGATTGTATAAACAGAGGCATAGAATCAAGATCGCACAAAGTATTAGTAGCAATTTATAAAATCCTAGTAAGAGCACACCTGGAATACTGCAGCCAATTTTGGTCACCATATCACAAAAAAGATGTTGAGAATCTGGAAAAAAATTCAGAGAAGAGCAACAAAGATGATCAAAGGCCTGGAGACTAAAACTTACGAAGAACCGCTACGGGACTTGGGTTTGGCCAGTCTAAAGAAAAGAAGAAATAGGGGAGATATGATAGCATGTTCCAGTATCTGAGGGGCTGCCACAAGGAAGAGGGGGTCACATTGTTCACCAGAGCACAGAGGGAAGGACGAGAAACAACAGTTGGAAATTGATCAAAGAGAGAAGCAAGCTGGAATTAAGGAGAAACTTCCTGACAGTGAGGACAATCAACCAGTGGAACAGCTTGCCTCCAGAAATCCTGAGTGCTCCATCACTGGAGATTTTTAAGAAGAGTCTAGATATTCACCTGTCTGGGATGGTATAAGTTCTCCAGCTTGAGCAGGGGGCTGGACTAGAAGACCTCCAAGGTTCCTTCCAGCTTCTATTCCTTTCCATTCTATTCATCCAAGAAGTTTCTTCCCTTCTGACTGAAAGGTGGAGAATCGAAGGATTTATATTCCTTGCAGTCACTATTAACACTGTTTGGGTGACCCTGAGGGCACAGATAAATATCTGAATGGCCTCAACAACTCTCAGAGTGCTAACAACCAGATGACTGCAAGGGATATAAATCTTTCCTTTCTCCACCATTCATTCAGAACTGAAGAAGCTTCTTGGATGAGAAGTAAAATGTCTTCAAGGAAAAACAAACTCCAGATGCCTCTTGAAAAAGCACCTTTGGGACAGACACACACACAGACATACAGACACACACACTTTACTGTATGCCCTTGACAGTTTCCAAAGTCGTAGTCACAGTCACAGGAAGGCAGCCAGTATTGACTGGAGGAGCACCAGCTCACGCGTGCCAATTCTCATATAAAGTAATCAGCTTATGTCACTTGACCTTTAGTTCGGTAGAGGACCCCTGCTCTTTTCTAAAGCCAGAGAAAATTACAGCTGCACTTTCTTTACACTAAATGCCCAACTTGAATATTCGGGATTGAGCTTTTATAGACAATCTAGCAGAAATGTTTTGTGAATAATATGGCACTCACACAAATGTTTTTCACATTCCCTGAGCGAAAGAGAAATTGGCCGGACTGCATTGTGGTTTTGGTCAAAGTGTGAGGAAACAGAGTCCTCTAGGTTAACCAGCTGCTAAACCACATCTGGAGGGCTGCACTCCCAGTTGTGCATCCACTAAGAAGGTGAAGGCTTAGGTATGCACCTGAGGGAAATATTTCTGTCACTCATTATAGCCGCAGGCACAGCGTAGTACGTGATCATTATAATTTACACTGATGTACAAACAAATTAGTGTGCAGTTCTTCCCTTGAAATGCTGTTGGCTTTGCACCACTCCCTGAAGTGTTCTCATGTTCTTTGCCTTGCCTCACAAATTAAAAATACATTTTCAACCATGGCTAGCTAGAAAATAGACTGTTTGCTTTGCCCCACTATTATATTAAGGCATTTGACAGAGTAGATCACAACCTACTTCTTGATAAGCTACAAAAATGTGGGACCATCAGATGGATTTGTAACTGGTTAACAAACCACATTCAACGTCTACTCCTTAGTGGAGCTACATCTACATGGAGGGAAATAAGCGGTGGGGTACCCCAAGGCTCTGTTTTAGGTCCAGTTCTCTTCAATATCTTTATAAGCGATTTAGACGAGGGGATAGAAGGGGAACTCATCAAATTTGTAAAGAACACCAAGCTGGAATAGCCAGCACCCCAGAAAATAGGGTTAAGATCCAGATGGGTGCTCCATCACTGGAGACTTTTAAAAAGAGACTGGACAGCCTGTCTGAAATAGTGTAAGCTCTTCTGCTTGCGCAGGGGATTAGACTAGAAGATCTCCAGGGTCCCTTCCAACTCTGATGATATTCTATGATGTTCTATATTCTATATTCCCAGCTAGAAGAAAAGACATGAAAGGGAGCAACACAACTCTGCATATAGGGCATCTTGACAAATTAAATGTTGAGATATCAAAACCAAACATGCTAGAGTCCTGAAATAATTTATCTTCTAATTTCCTTGTCAGCTTCTGTTTTAGAAAATTAGAAAAAAGTGTACTGCTAATTTTTAAAAAGCCCTGACTAGGCTGAAGGTGATGATCCAGCCCAAGCTAGGCATAACTTCTCTGATGGATAGATGGGTGAAGAGTGGGGTTCAGTTCAGTTCAGTGAGACCTGGAAAACCAGAGTAGAAATGAAACAAAAAACAAATCTTGCCAAGATATCACATTTAGTGTAATTTATAGAGGGTTGTTTTGCCCAGCCCCAAATCATGCCTGGACATGCTCCAGTATGTCAGTATCCTTCCTAAAATGCAATGCTACTGAATGCAACATTCAGTGTGCAATCTGTCCAGAAGAGAAGAGACAGGAGCATGGCTTGACGTGTTGGTGATGCTGCACTTCAGTTCCTGCAGCCTATTAAATTAATCTTGCTAGCTTCTGCCACTGTCCCAGCTTCTCAAGTTTCTCCAGAATTCTGATTCTGTCCCTTTCAGTTTGTCTGTCTTTCTGCAAATGCAACTTTTTGGTGTGACCCTGTGATATTTACACTCATGTTCTATTTCCTTTATATGTGCCTGTATGTAATCCTTTTAAAGGTCTACATCTCAGCAGGAAAACTAAAAGGCATGTTGAATACAAGATAGGTGAGACCATACGGGGTGACACTAATTTCTGGTTTTGTGTGTGAAAAAGTTCTGGGTGTATTGGTAGATAACACGCTGAACATGTACTAACTGTCAAGCTAATAGTGTGATGGAACTGCAGAAGAAAAAAAGCCAATTGTAAGCTGGCTCTGCAGGAGGGTAGCGTGAGGCTCAAGATAAATGGATGCTCCTTTCTGTTCTGCACAGCTAGGCCACATTTGGAATATTGTGCTAATTCTGGGCACTGCATTTTGGGAAGGAGGTTGACTGTCAGAATCCATTTATATCACATTTCATAAATGTATAGGTAGAACATTGTGCTAATTCTGGGGATTCTGCCATCTCTCCGAGGGGGGGTGGAGAGGAAGGTTACTTAGATTGAAATAAGGGATCTTCAGACAACTGAAAAAGGAAGAAGCAATAACAATAAAACCAAGGAGAGTTCCCTTTCCTACGGAAGGGCCTGACACCTGAGTAAATAATGGGAGGCTGACCAAATGGATGAGGGGAGGGGGCTGAAATGGGAATGCTTTATATAGGATTGAAATGTAACTTTGTTAGATTCTGTCTTGTATTGCCACAATCGATTCCATCCTAGTAAGCATTTTCCTTTTGGACTAAACTGGCATCCAAGAGTTCTTATTTCCTAAGATGTGGATTGAGGTGGGTCCTGACATTGACAGACTGGAGCATCTGTAGAGATGAGCAAGCAAGATTATAAGGGTCTTGGACTAAAAAAACAAACAGGAAGCGTTGGAGGCACAAGTGACCGAAGGACTGCCCTGTGAAAGTGGAGCAGAATGGTGGTTCCACAAGAAGCAGTGGGCGTCAGTTACAAGGGAGATAATCCACCCAGGGCTTTGGGGCAGCCTTCGTACACCAGTAATACCAGTGAGCCAACTCCATCCTGAGCCACCAAGGCTCTGCTTCCCTGGGAGCCTGGGTGGGCTGGGCTTCTGGCTTGCTCTTACGTTCTTACTGAGAGAGACTACTCTGGACTGGAGCCCTGTGCTGAAGCTCCTGGACTCCGGGTGTGCCTGCGTTTCCCCTCATGTCTTTGGCCTGTTCCTTGTTGCTAAGTAAGAAATTTGTTAAGCCAGTTTTGCCCCATTTTATGACTTTTCTCATCCCACTTGTCAAGTGAATTACTGCAGTTCTTAAAGTAGTCACCTGGTTGCTAAGTGAATCTGGTTTCTCCTGCTTGTCAGAAGGTTGCAAATGGGGATCACATGACTCCAGGACACCACAACCATCATAAATGTGACTCAAGTTTTCAAGCATCCAAATGTCAATCAAATGATCATGGAAATGCATAAGCGTGAAAAATGTTCATGTCACTTTTTTCAGCACCGTTGCAACTTTGGTCACTAAACGAACTGTTGTAAGTTGAGGACCACCTGTATATGCTTGCAATCCATTCAGCATGTTCCGAAGCATCTCCTGGATTGCAATTATCCCTTTGCCTTAAGACAACAAAAAGAATTATTTTCCATAATCTGCATAGAGACCCTGCAATTCTTGGCTTGCCAAAATTGACCTATCTTTTCCTGTTTATAGATACTCATTTTGTACGCCTCTGCTGCCTGCGCACTTGGCAATCCCATTCCCAACATTCGGCATTGCACTGCTTTGCCCCACCTTCAGTCCTCTCCCTGGATTTGCCAGGCATTTCCAAGCCCACCCTTCCTAGTTCTTGGGAGTTGCAATCCCTCTCTTGCCAAGAGTCCTTTCTTTCAGAAGTGCCTCCTGTTCCTTAAAAAACCCAACTCTTCCCACAGGCTCCGTCTGTTCTGGGCCACGCCCGTCAAGATAAAGGAGGGAGGAAGACATCTCCTCTGCCTGCAGCTCCTTCATGCTCTTATCCAGGGCTTCCTAGTCCCTAAAGCTGTGTTCCCTTGGGGATCAGCAGAGGGGGCTTCTTGCCGGTGGGCTTTTAGAATCCCAGCTGGGTGCTCTTCATAGGCTCTCTGTCCAACAGACGCTTGCTGAGGACTCTGTTAGTAGGGAGTCTCCGATGCCCACCGTCTGTCTGCTCTTCTTCAGGTCTGAGACAAGAACCCCTTCCCTCCCTTCTGCCCAGCTTCTAGAGTCCTCTCCCTCCGAGGCTGGGGACTGGGGCGGCCACTCTTTCTTCAAGGTCCAGAAACACCATCTGTGGAGGGATGGAATCGGAAGCTCTGGAGTTGGAGAGGTCTACCTGACATCCTCTTCCTTTGTCTTGTTTCTTCTTTTCTACTCATATTCTTCCTATTACTTCATTTCTCTCCTTTCCTTTTGCTTCCCCTCAAATATTAAACAAGGCCTCCAGAAAGCAAATGTTGCCCACTCCAACAAACAGCATGAACTTTAGATCAGTTATTAGGATTGGATGATATATTTTGAATTGCCATGTAAGTATTATTTGGTGAAACATACATGGTAGCCACATATGTTTCGTTAAAACACCTTTTGACGTCTAGTCATGGGCTGGCAATCCTAAAGAACTCTCTCTAGAACCAAAGGGTTTAATCAGAAATTTGCAAAATAACAAGCACATAGCAATGGTTGCTGGACTTTGCCAAATTAGATAGTGAAAAGTATAGGGAGCCATGGCAAAAAGAATTGTCACATCCAATATATGAATATCAATCTAATCATCTATTTGAGCATACACCTCCATGGATTTAGAATTACAACTTAAAAGGCTGAATGCAGAGAAAGAAGGTGGTATAGGAGAAGCAGATCCTCATCTAAGCTCCTCATGCTTTTGTAGACTATTAGGATCATAATCTTTGGTTGCCATGATATAAAAAGGTAATTCTGGATAATTAGCACGATATCTAGCAGGGTAATTCTGGGAAGAGTGCAGAGAAGAGCAACAAAGATGATTAGAGAGTTGGAGGCTAAAACATGAAGAACAGTTGGGTAGGTCTAGTCTAGTGAAAAGAAGGACTAGGGGAGACATTCTAGCAGTGTTGAAGGACTGCCACAAACATTGAAGAGGAGGGTCAGCCTATTCTCCAAAGCACCAGAAAGCAAGACAAGAAGCCATGGATGGAAACTAACCAAGGAGAGAAGCAACCTGGAACTAAGGAGAAATTTCCTGACAGTGAGAACAATAAATCTGTGGAACGGTTTGTTTTCAGAAGTTGTGGGGGCTCCAACACTGGCAGTTTTCAAGAAGAGATTGGACAGCCATTTGTCCAGGATGGTATCCTGCTTTAGCAGCGGGTTGGATTAGAAGACCACGGAGGTCACTTCCAACTCTGTTATAGTTAGGATTCACATCAAGAAACTTATCTTTCAATCCATTCCTGTTATTTTCATATTGCATTTATAGCGTTTGATGTTTTAGTTTTTAAAGTTTTATGAGTTTTTAAATAAGATTTATTAAGTATCCAAAGTGAGGGAACAGGAATATCAACATACCTGGCAGGAGTAAGAATAGAATTGTGACAAAGATGCTTCACAAAGAAAAATTTCAAAACAACTGGAAAAAGATAAGCAGCCACCAATCCCTCCCCCCCAAAAAGCCCCAGAATGTCTGAGTCTGCCTTGCCTTTTAAATCAGCAGTTGACAAGTATCATACCTTAGCTGATTGGAACTCTTGACAAGCTCTATAACCCTTGACGGGGATATAATTGTAAGACCTTTCTTTAAGGTTGTAAAGTGAATTAACAGGATCTGAGATACCTGATATGTCCTGCGTATCATACTAAGTTCACAAAGACTTGTACCCAACTTGAGGGCACCTGGAAGGCTAAGAAGCGTTGCACCTGGTTAGTACTTGATGTGAATCTTCAGGAAATACGGCAATCAATTTTGGTCACCATATTACAAAAAAGAGGTTGAGAGAAGAGCAACTAAGATGATCAAAGGCCTGAGACTAAAACATACGAAGAACGGCTGCAGGAGTTGGGTTTGGCTAATCTAAAGAAAAGAAGAAACAGGGGAGACATGGTAGCAGTATTCCAGTATCTGAGGGGCTGCCACAAAGGGGTCAAACTATTCACCAAAGCATCAGAGGGCAGGACAGGAAACAACAGTTGGAAACTGACCAAGGAGAGAAGCAACCTGGAATTAAGGAGAAACTTCCTGACAGTGAAGACAGTCAACCAGTGGAACAGAAGTTGCCTTCAGAAATTGTGGGCGCTCCATCACTGGAGGTTTTTAAGAAGAGACTGGACATCCACCTGTCTGAGATAGTATAGGATGGTTCTCTGCTTGAGCGGGGGGGGGGGGTGAAGACCTCCAAAGTCCCTTCCAGCTCTATTCTTTTCTAAATGATATAGCTGTAAGTTAGCCAAAAAGTCCAAGGAGGAAAACCATTTAAGTGTTGTTTGCAAAAATATCTGTGAAGAAGTCGCTGTATGTCAACCTTATTCCAAAGATCCTTTCTCTTCATTATCTTAGAGTTCATGTTTTCTTCTACTTGCTTTATTTCTAATTAATGCTGTAGACACTGCTATTATCTTTATATATAGATATATCTCAAAACCTTTATAAATTAATATCCACTTAAGTTATTTAACATGCCCAACTTAGCCTTCCCTAATGTTTACATGTTTAATAGTTTAATCCTTTTGCCATTATGTTTAATAAAGAATGTAATTGTTTTGCCATAACAGCAGACGGAATCATAAACAAAACAGGTGGAACGCATACTGGATCCTTCCTTTTCATCGGTATTAATATTTGCTACCATGTTGTCTTTTTCCTTATTTGATTTTTAATTAAACTTACTAGGGACAATTCACTTGGACATTGTGTTGCCCAGGTTGTCTGTTCAGTCTGGGATTTTATTATGGAATTGTCCTCTAGTTTCACTTCTAGTTTTTTCTTTTCTTTCAGCACTGCTCTTATTGTTATGTCCATCCTCTGACAAAAATTAAAAAAATAATAAAAAAAGAAATAAATTAATTTTAAAAAAACCCAAAAGAAAGAAAACGAACTCAAAGGGCAGACTATGTTTCAGCCGTCCTCTTTCTCGGTGGGCTTTGCCTCAGAGCGGGAAAAGATTAGGAGCTGGTGGTCCTCGTGTTTTCAGGGCAATCCACTTGCTTGCAGTTACTGACTCAGTTGCCAGCCTGCATCTTGAATTGCCATCGTTCTTGCTGGAACATCTGCCTTACTTTCTTCCTCCTCTCTTGCTTTTTTGTAGTATCTTTCCCTATGAAGAATTCTGGAACGTTGGAAAAGGTGGTTGTGTGTTTTGTGCAGTTTGGGTCAGTTCCATGAACAATATTAATCAATTCTGGAAATGAGCTGTTGCTTCACAGAGCAACACAGCTCGCATTGCTTCCTACAATTTCCTGTAACAATCTTTATGGGAATTAATAATACATTGCCTCTTTCTTCCTGAGCCTTGATAACACCTTACGACTGAATTATGTGGGCAAGCTACTGCGGAAAAGGGATGCCTTGAAAACAAGCATTTTTGCAGTGAGGAACCTGAGTCCTCCAGTCACCTTCAGCTGATCCAAGGGACTTGAGCTCACCAGGATCAGAAGTGGCTGCTTTTGAGTTCCTGCTCTCCCTTCTCAGGCTCGTTTCTCAG
Organism: Daboia siamensis; assembly: GCA_024449315.1. NCBI lineage: Eukaryota > Metazoa > Chordata > Lepidosauria > Squamata > Viperidae > Daboia > Daboia siamensis. Next base: position 253,706 of record JAKJMR010001128.1, read on the forward strand.
GGAAACTTCCTTACCTGTAACCCAGGTGGGTTCCCTGTTTTCATGCCAAAACCAGGAACATTCTTAGCAGCCACCTTCACCTTTTGTTTTTCCCCAGATTGCCTAGAACTCAGTTGCCATGGTGATCTTATCCTCTCCTTCCCCTACCTGCCCTTCTGGGCCCTTTATTCTTCCCTCCATCCTCTTTTCCTGCCTTATCTGGCCCACATCATAGACTGTTATTTAACATCTGGCAGTTCTCCAGGAACATTTATTCAAACCTTTCTTCACCCACCATCGAAGGAAACTGTACTGGATCCTTAAAGGTAAAGGTTCCCCTGCACGTGCGTGCTAGTCGTTTCCGACTCTAGGGGCCGGTGCTCATCTCCGTTTCAAAGCTGAAGAGCCAGCACTTGTCCAAGGATGTCTCCGTGGTTGTCTGGCCGGCATGACTAGACGCCAAAGGCGCGCGGAACACTGTTTACCTTCCCACCGGAGTGGTCCCTAGTGGATCCTTAAGATATGCTAATTATTGCCCTATATTGCTCCATCCTTTTTCATTGAAAATCCTTCAGAGAGTTGCTGCCCCACAATTCATTGAACCAGCCACAATCTTGCCAATTGTAATGGGATGTGAAGGGCTTTGGGGGATGAGGTCAAGAGATGCAGCCTAGGGAACAATCGGAGAAGAGAGTCATGAGCCCCCAGTGGCTTAATGGTCAGAGAAAGAACCTGCTGTAGTTGGCAGGAAATTTCTGTCTTCAGACTTGCAAGATTCTGTTAATGTAGCCTTACAATAAAGTAGATTTAGTGTATCCGGGAGGCTAAGACCAATCCAGGTCAGGATTCTGAACATGTCATTCAACCAAGATGTGATGCTCTGCTTGCCGAGTGCTGTTAGATCTATCTATGGCCACTGATAGACTTGACTAGTCTCGGATCCCTGAGCAAGACTAGTGGTTGGATCCAGCCGTCTCTCGCTGGATGCCCCTTTTCAGGCTCCTTGTGTTCCTCGGGCTCCCACTTTCAGAGGGGTTCCCCAAGCTTCTAATCTTGGTCCTGTGGGGTTTCCCCCCCTCATATACCATTCCTCCTAGCCGGTAGTTTTACAACGAGCCTTTAACTATATTAGCTGTACCAACTATACTCAGGGTTGCAGGTTTTTGTGTGATAAATAATATAGTTAAATCTTAACACAGACAAGTATTTCAGCCCGACATTTCCCCCTCTTAAGTCTCCTTTCCCTCCTTTTTCAGAGCTGCAAGTGGTTCCTGTGTCAGTGACCAAAAACTTTAGGGTTTTGCTAGATAAGCATTTCTCAACCTTAGCAACTTTAAGATGTGTGGAATGATATTCTCAAAATTCCCTAGCTAACCTGAAGTCCACACATCTTAAAGTTGCTAAGGAGAAGAAACGCTGTGCTGGATGACAGGCTTTCTCGTTGGCCGATTGTAGTGGCAACTGTAAAAATGTGTCGTTCTTACTTATTGAGCATGCACCGGATTAAGTGGCTCCTATCATTGCACATCCATCAATTCAAACTCTGATGGTTTCTCATCTGGACTACTACAACAGTCTGTACGTGGGTCTTTCTTTGTCCTGGCTTCAGTGGCTACCTTTGCAGCCCAGTGTGTTTTGGTCTTGCCTCCCTTTTCTGCCATGTTTCCTCCCACAGCAGAGCTTCATACTGGTCTGTGGTGAGAGGATCCGTTGGGACAGGTGGTGTAAAGCAGGGTCTCCAAGACTCTTTCTAGTCCTCTTCGTGAAGCCGTTTTCTTCCCTTGAATGCCATTCATTAATTCAGTGGCCAAAACTGTCTTTGCATTTACAGATCTATAACCCAGTAGGTCAGGGATAAAACATAATAAAGAAAATCTGATCCACAATATTAACAAAGAGCAGGAGCCTCCCGACTGAGAAGGCAGAGACCTGATGAAGAGTTCTTCTTAGAATATTAAACTGAAGTGTCATCAGGAACCAAACAGCTGCTTCCAAATCAATTTACTCTTCAATCTTTCTTTATCTGCACAGTATTGGATACTAGTATTTATGAAGTTTTATTTTTCTGATGAAATAGAAAACAGATAGAAAGCCATGCAGAAAGGATAAATTTCTGAATGATCTGAAACAACTGGAATCAAGTCATAAACTTTGCCCAATTTTGGAAATAGAATAGAATAGAATAGAATAGAATAGAATAGAATCGAGCTGGAAGGGACCTTGGAGGTCTTCTAGTCCAGCCCCCTGCTCGAGCAGGAGAACCTATACCCATGGTGGCGAACCTATGGCACTTGTGCCACAGGTGGCACATAGAGCACTTTCTGTGGGCACACATGTTGTAGCCCCAGTCCTAGGCCTTCAGCTGGGTTTTATAAAATCTTTTTGCTTTAGGCCTCCGCCGCTGTGTGCAAAAAAAAAAAAGTTCAATCAATTTCAACTTCTCATGGAAAAAAAAAAGATCTTGCAAAGTTGGAATTGATTGATTGAACTTTTTAGTCCCATCCAGTCTGGTGTTACCACCGCAGCCACACCCACCCAATGGGCCGCACCTATCTGGCACCCAATGATACATAAGTGGGTTTGGGTTGCAGTTGGGGCACTTGGCCTCTAAAAGGTTTGCGCCATCACTGACCTATACCATCTCAGACAAGTGACTGTCTAGCCCAGGGGTAGGTAACCTCGGCTCTTTTATGACTCATGGATTTCAATTCCCAGAATTCCTGAGTCAGCTGACTCAGGAATTCTGGGAGTTGAAGTCCATGAGTCATAAAAGAGCCGAGGTTGCCTACCCCTGGTCTAGCCTTTTCTTAAAGATCTCCAGTGATGGAGCGCCCACAATTTCTGGAGGTAAGCTGTTCCACTGGTTGATTGTCCTCACTGTCAGGAAGTTTCTTCTTAATTCCAGCTTGCTTCTCTCTTTGATCAGTTTCCAACCGTTGTTTCTTGTCCTTCCTTCTGGTGTTTTGGTGAATAATGCGACCCCCTCTTCTTGGTGGCACCCGCTCATACTAGAATACTGCTATCATGTCTCCCCTATTTCTTCTTTTCTTTAGACTAGCCAGACCCTGGTTCTGCAGCTGTTCTTTGTATGTTTTAGTCTCAGGCCTTTGATCATCTTTGATTGCAAATCCATTTTTCATACTTTCATACATAAAATATTGCTATATCCATATGTGCTAAAAAGATTAAAAAGTACATGAGATGTACTTATTTTTTCACATGACTGTATAACCCATGTGCTTACATAGAATTTAAGAGAGGAAGAAAAGCAGTATCTGAATCTAATAACAGGGTTTAACATTATTGCAAAATTAGTCTTAGGAATTTAGTTTAAAAATAGTATTTAAAATAATATTTTATTTTAAAATAATGATTTTCAGAGCCAGAAAAATAAACATGTCTATATTAAAGGTAAAGGTAAAAAAGGTTCCCCCGCATATGCGTGCTAGTCGTTTCCAACTCTAGAAATATTTTAATTCTTCAGCTGTTAAAATAATGTTTTCTTTTCCAAACGATTCTAAAACAAATTGAAAACAAGGTGTTTCCGGATAAATAGGTAATGAGCTACAGATGGCCCAGTAGAAGACCAAGGATTAAATTCAAGATTTTATAGGTTTGAAAAAGTGTGGCAGAATGGCGGTTCCAAAATTTAAACGGTATCACCTAACCTGGATGAGTGAATGGGCTGTGGCTCCTGAGGACTTGCGATCTCTGTGGAACGAATGGGGCTTCCAGAGTCTCTGCATAAATATCCCCGGGCTGATATCAACGGAACTAGACAATTTATAAGATATAATTCAATACCAAGTAAGGTATGGAATGTTTGTAATAAACAGAAAAATAAGTCCAGATTTATCTCCTCTTACTTTGCTATTAATTCTTTTTTATTTTTACAAAGAGGAGAGGATAAAAACTCCACTCAGTGGAGAAATAACAATTTGTGTAGATGGCAGGATTTGGTTATTCATCAGACAAATGTAAGATCTTTTGAGGCTCTTACTTCACAGGGATCTCGTTCACCATCTGGCTTCAGTATTTTCAGATAAGCTGCATTGTATTAAAAACAACTGCAGCAACAAAGAAAAACAGATTTGATGAGATTTGAGAAATCTTAGAACACGTAACTTGGAACATCTGCTGGCTGGGCATTATTTATAAACTACCGGTGAAGTTTTGATTCAATAACTGAATCAAAGTTTGTGTGATTCAGTGGACACAGAATTTAGATGCAGTAACAGTTGTGTATCAATGACAATTTCAATGGAAAAATGACATAATTTTATCCTGCATGTGGTAATTAAAAAAAATAGGAATGTTTTCTGGTTGGTATGCTACTCTAGTTCTGTTCACAATATAGAACTCATTCTCTCAATATTGCTGAGAATGTAATGAGCAGATTGGATCATTCTTTCAAATTTGATGGCAGTGTTGTAAAACTCGGTGGTTTTGAAGACGGATTTATACTGGAATGAAACAAATTATTTCTTTATTAAGCTTCACTTATACAGGTAGTCCTTGACTTACGACCACAACTGAGCCCAAAATTTATGTCGCTGTGAGAAATTCATTAAGTGAGTCTTGCCCCATTTAATGACTTTTCTTACTACATTTGTTAAGTGAATCACTGTGGTTCTTAAGATAGTAACATGGTTGTTAAGTGAGCCTGGCTTTCCCATTGAATTTGGTGGTCGGGGTCAAAGGAGGCGATCGCATGATCCCCGGGACGCTGCAACCGTCATAAATGTGAACCGGTTGTCAAGCATCTGAATGTAAATCACATGACCGTGGGGATGCTACAATGGTCATAAGGGCGACAAGACGGTCATAGGTCACATTTTTCAGTGCTGTTGTTAGCTTCAAACAGTCACTAAACGAACTGTGGTAAGTTGAGGACCACCCGTATTCCCTCAAAGAATACTGAATTAGCTTTGAATTGCTAACTGCCGCAACAATTCTTTTTCTTTCTTCCAATCGTGCCTAATTTTAGCTGGCTTCCTGCCCCAGGTGAGACTAGAACTCCCGGACTCCCAGTCTCCGGCCTAAGGCCTTCCCCATTGCACCCAACTGGCTCTGCCTCAAGGACATTGCCTGCCTTTTGTTGGAAAGGAGGCCTGAGCCTGCCCATGAGGGGCAGGCTGAAAATAAGGCTGATGTAGGATTCATTTCAAGTTGGAAGCCATTCCTAGATCACAAGTGGATACATGGATTCCAAAATTTAGGTTTCTCTATACATCTAATCATTATTTCACTTTTACGCAGGCTTTTAGAAATGTAGATTGAAATGTCCTGTCATTCGTAATTAGGTTCTGTGATTTACTGATTTGCAGAGGAACTGATCGTGGTTTCCGATATTTGTGTTTTGCGCACAATGATCACCAGGTTTTTAAACAATATATTTGGTTATTTGCAGTCAACGAATGCTATGCAGCGAGTCCCCAGCTTACAACCACAATTGAGACCAAAATTTCTGTTGCTGTGCAAGGCAGTCTTTAAGTGAGTTTTGTGACCTTTTACAACCTTTTTGCCACAGTTGTGAAATGAATCGTGTGTCATTAAGTGAATCTGGCTTCCTCCGGCTGGAAAGGTTACAAAAGGTGATCACATGATTGCAGGAGACCGGAACCGTCATAAATACATGCCAGCTGCCAAGCGCCTGAATTTTGATCACGATCATTTTTTCCACTGCCATCGTAACTTTGAACGATCGCTAAATGAATGCTTCCAACTCGAGGACTACCTGTCCTGGAACATTATAATCTCTGTGGCATTTGTAATCCAATCCCTGGCATATTCATTTGTATTTTTGGCTTGAAACTTAACATTAAGAAAACCAAGAATATGGCATCCAGCCCTTTCAATTCCTGGCAAATAATAATAATAATAATAATAATAATAATAATAATAATAATAATAATAATAA
>JAKJMR010001128.1:284603-321192 GCA_024449315.1 Daboia siamensis
TTCCTTCCTTCCTTCCTTCCTTCCTTCCTTCCTTCCTTCCTTCCTTCCTTCCTTCCTTCCTTCCTTCCTTCCTTCCTTCCTTCCCACATAGATCTGTATGATAGATGGCAGTCCTTCTGAATAGAAAGCAGCCTTGTATACATAAAAGATGAGAGCCATGTTGAAGTCATGAGGATCTGACTGAAACCCAACTCAAGAACCAGCAGTTCTTCGGGAGGTGGCAAGCCCTGAGTTCAGACACCAGCAGCATCTTTTGGCCAGATTCAGTTGAGCCAAGAGGATAACAGCATCCTTATGTGAAAAGCTGCTTGTGGACAGGCAGTTGTCTAAAATGGTCATTCCAGCAATTTGTAAGGTCCTGCCTCTTCTGTCTTTGCAGGAAAGCTTGACTCTTGAAACAAGCATTATTTCTCTCTTTTACTGAAAGTGATTGCAGAGAAGCCAGGCGGAATCTGAAGTTCCCGCATGATTCGTTAAGCTAATTCCCTCGTGTTCAAACCCTACCCCAATGCCCCAGTCCATTAGGAGCCAATCCGCTGGCGTGAAGCTGTTGTGAGAACTCCAAAATCAGAAGGTGATAATGTCATTCCCGGGCATCGCAATCTTGGTAACAGGCGGGAGCTGGCCGGAAAGGAGTCCATCCAGATGGCCCTGATGTCCAGTCCCACCCCCCTAATTCCCAGAGATACATGAAAGCAAAAGCATCAACGACTTCAATCCCAAGTGATCTTTCCCCTCAGAGTGGCAGCGTTCCAACAGGGACCTGACACAATTATTCCGATAAAATTCATAAAGGTTTACATGACTCATTCTAGCTTTTATTTCTTAAACTAAATGAAACTCAGTCTCTCAGTATCATTGCATCTGTTTATTGTATAAATGTTTGGAAGTGGCCAGTTGAGGGCAAACGAGAACAGGTTCCATTATTACATACTTTTGGTTACAGCCTGTCTTCTGTTTCTAGCTTACGGAGCAATCCTTTTCAGACCTGGGTCAGAATTTTAGGATCTATAATTGAGGACCAACTTTTCTTTTTTCTTATACTATTTATTTGGTTGGTTGTGTAGTGCACGTGGTGATCCATTATAGCAGGGGTGTCAAACTCAATTTCATTGAGGGCCGCATCAGCATTGCGGTTGCCCTCAGGGGGCCGGATGGGTGTGGCCTGGGTGGGTGTGGCCTACTGGGTGGGCATAGCTAGAGTGTGTATGACCTACTGGGTGAGCATGGCCAACTCTACATCGTTCGCATCAAGGGTGCCTATGGGGGCCTGGGCAGGAGTGGGACAGATCTGAGGGTCTCTGGCAGAAGGAGGGTCTCTGGGCCAGGGCCAAGGCAGTGGGGGCCCTTCCCTCATTGTTTCCAGGATGGCTTCGCGGGCCTCATGAAACCACTTCGCGGGCCGCATCCGGCCCCCGGGCCTTGTGTTTGACATGTCTGCATTATAGGTAACACTGAATCACACAAAAAGGTCTCTTAACTACCTATTGAAGATGCATATCTAAACTGGTGTCTTTGAATAAAAAAGAAATAATAATTTTACTAATTTTACTAATCTTAGTTAGCAATTAAAGAAGGAAAAGGTTAATTCACAGCTAAAGCCCTGAAGCTGTTAATACAGAGGAATTCTTGAGTCTGTCATTTGTACCTCTGTTACTGTCTGGTTTGGCAAAGCAATGAAACAGGACAGCTACAGAATCCAATGGATAGTTAAGACAGCAGAAAGAACAATTGCAACCAACCTTCCATCCATAGATGACCTATATATTGTAAGGGTCAGGAGGGCTGAGAAATATCTACAGATATAAGCTGTTTCAACTCCTCCCCTTGGGATGCTCTGTAGGGCATTGCATGCCAAAATAATTAGACACAGGGCCAATTTTTCCCCCCTCATGCCATCATTCTGTTGTATTGCTAATTCTCACAGTATTGTCTTATGTTAAAATACATTTACCCATGTTGTATGTCTGCAGTATTATTATCCTTCTCATCTTGTCTACTATCCAACTCTTATTGATACAGGTAGAAATCTAAGGCTGGGGGACGCTTCTCCAGCCCAATCGGGCCACAGGGGGCTGTGGAAGCGTTCCTCAGCCTCAAATCCAGGCGGCAGCAGCCTGGAAAAGGCCTCTGGAGCCTGGATCGAGCTGCAGTGGGGTGCGGAAGTTTCTAAGGGCCTGATCCAAGCCTTGGAGGGATTTTCCTAGCCATTTGTGCCAGGGAAAAACTCCATTCCTGGTGCAAACGGCTAGGAAAATGCCTCCAAGGCTTGGATCAGGCCCTTGGAAGCTCTGTTCTGAGCGGCAGCAGCTTGGAGAAGTCCTCCAAGGGCTGGATCCAACCTCCAGAGGCATGCAGAAGCCTCCTGGCCTCCATTCCAGGCCGTTTGGATGAGGGCTCTGAGGCTCCAGGGATAACGCGGTCACTTTCTCCCTCAGCGCAGCAAGCTCTGGCAGGCTGGACGTGGGTGCGAGGGCCTGGCCTTCTCTCTCAGTTGAAAGCTTCAGGCTTTCTGTCAGGCAAAAAGAAGTTGTGGGCAGAAGGAGACAGGCATCTTTCGCATAGAGAATGAACGTTTCTGAGATCCGTGAGGTCTGTTCTATTCTATTCTATTCTATCCTGTCCTGTCCTGTCCTATCCCATCCCATTCCATCTCTATTCTGACAGAAAACCATCTTCAACAATGTCCAGTGATCTGAATATGTTCAGTGCAAGTTTTCTTTTCAGGAAAGCACTACTCCCAAACGCTTTATTAATTCTGGCCCATCTTAATCTCTCAATGGCTTTTGATACCATCAGTCATGGAGTCCTTCTGGATTAGTGAGGCAGCCATGTAAACTGAGCTACATTGTTAACATGTAAAAGCTGTTAGAAAAGTAGAGGGCAACATATGGTTTATTGTGAGGAATGAATGATTGCAAAAGAAGCAAAATGTCTGTTTATAAGACTTGCTTCTGCCACAGTGTATAAGCGCAAGAGTTGGGTATATCAGGAGAAACAAAAATGTATTGGATGGGATGCTTAAGTGTGTATTGTTTAAACAAGAGGAAAGGTGAAGGGGGGAATATGAGGATGGATTGAATTTTAATCTGAAAGACCAGTGTGAAAGAAGCGTTTTGAAACAGGGTGCAAAGAGAACAAAATGAGGATTGACTTACAAGCATATATGAATGGAGGTTACCTGGGTTGAAAGGAATGGAAATGGAGGTTGGATTGGATGGAATTTGTGAGAAACTTGAAAATGAAAAGAGGAGTTAAAATAAGCCATATATGGAAATGCTGAAAGCAAGAATGATTAGAAAAAGGCACAGAGGGATAATGATATTGGATTAAACAAAACTTTGTCACATTTTTTACTCTTATTCTTAATTCCTCCTTTTAATTTCTTCCGATGCTAACTCTTTGCTCCAGAACGCTGATGACAAAGCATGTTATGTTCCCGGTACCTGATGTTCTTGCTGACACTTGCATCTTTTTCCACAGAGTCGGATGGCCGAGAGCCTTCGCCTTTTTGACTCCATTTGCAACAACAACTGGTTTATCAACACCTCCCTCATCCTTTTCCTGAATAAGAAGGATCTTCTGGCAGAGAAAATTCGCCGAATCCCGCTAACGGTTTGTTTTCCTGAGTACAAGGGCCAAAATACGTACGAAGAGGCGGCCGTCTATATCCAGCGCCAGTTTGAGGACTTGAATCGCAACAAGGAGACCAAGGAGATTTATTCACATTTCACTTGTGCTACTGACACCAGTAATATCCAATTTGTGTTTGATGCGGTGACAGACGTCATCATTCAGAACAACCTAAAATATATTGGCCTTTGCTAAGGATCCTCTGAGGAAATGAGCCTGGCTTCGTGTGGCGATGCAAAATAGGCAAATCCCTCCATTCACAGAGGGAAAAAACAGGGCACACTTGGAAGATCCAGTTAGGGAGGGGAGACTTTGCCTGGCGCACATTCACAGATCCCTTCAGCTGCCTCCATGTTTTCACAAAAAGAAATGGCGGCACGCCTCCCTGCAAATGGTGAGGTTTTGAACTGAACTGAAAAGTTTTCACTGTCCCGGCCTCATGGGCTCATTCTGCGTCCTTTCGTTTCCTGCGGTGGCAGATTATTGTCTTTCCTGTCCTAGAAACCAGCTTCCTGTTGGGAAGAAGGCAGAGCCAGCCTGCGGGACGCAGGATGTGTCAGGAGCCCCTTGCCAGAACAGCCTTTCTTTGCCTCCACCCTGGGACCCAGCCTGGTGATCTCGCCCCCCCCCAAGCGCCCCCCCAGTCACATTCCTTGCAGCACATGCTAAGCAGATCCCAGGTACACACATTGTCTTTATGTAACTGTGTGTCACAAAATATTCCGCCTGCGGAAGGACCTGATGTGGGGGAACGGTTTGGGAGGGCTCACCTGAGTCACTCAGATTTTCAGATTGTGCGGCACGAAGTGAGAAATGAGTAGAATTACTAAACTGAAGACCAGGCTAAGTCGTGGTCACTATTCTACCAGGGAGGAATTTTATAGGTTGAAAGTTTTTCTTTTCAATCCTTTTTTGCCAAATAATTGTGTCCTTTCACACAATCTCTAAAATGAGTGGTTGAATTTTTCTTTTTGAACGCAGGTATATGGATTCTTTCTAAGTTATTGTTTTGTGTCTAGATTCTGTGTGTGCCAATGGATAGACTTACTCCTTTGCTTCACAAAAATTCTGAGAAGTACGGCAGCATTTGCAACGGCCTTTCAAAACACAGGAGCCAATGAAACTGTATAATAGAGCCTTTTAAGTCTTTTTTGGTGTTTATTTTTAAAATGTGTTGTAATTATTAGGTGAACAGATGAGTGATATGAACAATATTTAAATGTCTTGATATTTAAATTTTTAAAACTTAGTGGAATTAAAGAAATGGAAGTGATGCATTTTTCAGTTCTCTGTCATTGTGTTAAAATAATGCTGAATGGCCTCTTCCTCTGGCAAACACATACTTAAGTGGGCCAGAGAAACTGTTGTGTCTTTACTGAAAAACCTCACCTGGGGCATGTGGCCGGTGGTCGCACAGCTCATTCCCCCCCCCACCTCCCACATAAGTCTTCTTTCCAATTCCAGTGCAAGCTAAATGTGTAAATATGTATTCAAGAATTGTAAAGCACATCCATGCACTCATAGTTTCTCTCTCTCTCTCTCTCTCTCTCTCTCACAAACACACACAAACACACTCACACTCGCCTTCCTTCCCCTCCCTCTGTTTCCCAATTGTATGAACATTAGTGGGAATTCACAGCCAAGGGCTTTAAGAAAAATTTAGCAGAAATAATGTTACAGGCTGTCCACTTTAAGAAAATAAATTCTCTGAATGGTCCTAACTGCTTTGTGGTGTGCTCACTGTTGCTCTGAAGCTTCGTGGTTTCACACAGGTGGGTTTCGTGGGTACTCCACTTCAGTCAAAGCCAATCGGAGAGCAGCTGGTCCCGCTCTGAGGAGACACGTGGGAGAAGCAGCCCCATTTGGAGGTAGCCTGAGGCCCAGGACGTGGCTCTTGTGGGGTGGTGGTGGTGGTGGTGGGGACTCCATGGCCAGCCCTGCTTGGCCATAATGGCCCTTCAAAGAAAGAGCTGCGATGTCTGGATTTCTGAGAAGAGAACTTCAGAGACTCCCGGGGCTTTGGGATGAGATGGGTAAAATTCCCCCAGGGGCTGCTTTAATCTCTCTTGTCAATTCGCCACTTTGCACGTTTATCTTCAGTGATGTTATGGCTTAGATTTCCTTTTTTCTTGTTTGCTTTTGTTAGATGTGGCCCAGAGTTTCACAGCTTCCTTTGGGCGCCCAAACAGATGCTTTAAATAAATAAATAAGGTGTGGATAAAATTGGAAAAAAACCTTTTCCAATCAGATTCCATGGTGTATAACATTAGTGGGGCTGGTACCTGAACTTGCAGGTCCCAGCACAGATTTAGAGAGGGAAGAGATTCCCTTTTGGATCCCTTCCCCAGGATGGGGGCTTCTGGCTGGGAGGCAAAAAGAACTAAGCTAAGAGCAGGAAGCTCCTTCCGTTGCAAAGGTGTGGGATTTGTCTCAGAGGTAAATTTGGGAGTGAAGTTTCTGAGACAGAAACTGTTTTTATATAGAATGTTTAAACCTATTTTACAAGTTGCAGCAAATTCTAGGCTAGCTCCACAAAACTAGAAGAAAGATGTTAACCATAAATATTCCATAAATATACATCATAATACTCTTCTTTCTATAATCTTATCTTGTCTAATCATCAAAGCCATAAATCGTACATTCTTTTTTTCATTTCTACATAAAAAAATCCATAAGAAATTTCCAGTCACCAATACTGTAAATTTCTCTAATCAAAGAAGTTAGTTTATTCGTTCCCACTGGCCTTTCTACCTTAATTGCTTTTTACAATGATTGCAGAATTAACTCCAGAGCCCTTCCCTTAAAAAAATACAATAATTCTAAACGTAGCAGAATTTCAAGTTACCCTTTGTATTTAAACGTATAGGAGTATGGACATTTGCCATATAAATTACTCTTTTTTCTTCTGCTTTTATTGCATGCATTATGGTGTTGCAATTCACAACCCAGATAAGTGACAGTGATAAGTTTTTTAATAATTCTCTGGAGTTTAGAGTTTAAATTTTATTTAAAAATTGTCCAATTCTCTAGATTAAAAATCCTTAATTAACTGCACCCTATAGTTTTCTTGAATAGATTAGGCTGTTCTAGTATCAGTGCACTAAATCAGCAAAAAATAGGATTTGACATCTGAAACAACAGCTTGCAAAATGCAACATAACGGAACCGGTGCGGTTGCCCAGAATGAAACTAATCCAGGAAATAGCACCTGTTCTAGCAGCTGGGGCGGATTTGTGATTTTACTCTCTAGTTATAAAAGGTGTTATGGAAAAATGCTAAAAGAGCTTTTGGTGATCCATCACCCTGAACTAGGGAAAATTAGAGATGGGATTTTAGAATAGATTAATCTCTTGGCTGTAAAGCAGCCCAAGCAATATGGTGCTCACCAACATCCTTCTGTCCTTGCTCCATCCGAGTCCTTTAAAAAAACAACAAACTGTTGGGTTTTTTGAAGAAAGAAACAAAGCACCACCCTCGAGCATCATCTTTCCAAGGATGTCTTTGAAGGAACAGCCCCACGCAGCCTCCATAACCATTGGAACAATTGAAGTGACTGCAGATTTTCTTTGCAAGCCCCCCCCACCCCTCCAAATAGAAAAGGTAAAACTCGGCTGAGGCTGTGGGGGAAATTCTACCAGCTGCTCTTTTAACAGACAGATGTTTAGCTGAGTAGCCAAGCTCACCCAAGTTAGCCATTTTGGGAACAAGGCCTCCTCCTGCAGCAGCTGGTTTTGTGAAGAGCATCTACAAGGTACTGGATTTTTAAAAATAGTCCAGAATAAAGCAAGCTGCCCTTTAGGCCCCCAGGCAGAGCAGAAGAGTGTATAGGGAGTCCCTGAACTTACAACTGGTTGTTCTATCATGTAGCTAAACCAGCATTACTCACTCTGGCACATATTATTGATAGGTATGTGAAATTTGATCATAAATGAGTGCATTGATTAGAAAATGTTTTTTTATTATTATCATACAGAAAGTCTTCGACCTACCACCATTTGTTCAGGAACTGTTCAAAGTTTTCACAACCCTGAGCAAGCCCGACTTGTGAGTGGCCCTGGGAGTTCTGGCCTGGCTGTGGTCTGCGATGCAAGTGCCCAGTGCCCAGCTGGTGATGATGTTGTGGCATCCCATGGTCATGTGACCACAGCTGGCATTACCTGCCAGTTTCTCAGAAGCAAAGTCAATGGGGAAATAAGTAGGCAGCTGGAAGTTGCGGTCACATGAGGTCTTTGCTTAACAACCTGTGCAGTCCTTGCTTTATGGACTGTTGGAACTGCTGTCACTGGCGTGGTCAAGTGATGTCACACCTTATGACTGTGTTGTTTAGCAGTGGTGATTCAATCTCAATTGCCTTTGTAAGCTAAGGACTATATTTGTGAATGGTCACTAACTGAGGCATCACTAAACAAGGAGTGGGTATGTAACATGCTGTATCCAAACAAACCATGTGATAGCATAGTATGATGCCCTGATTCAAACAGCTTGCTAAGACAAAGTTCCCACAACTGAGTGAGCTATTGAATACCCAACCATATTTTAACTTAGTCAACCATGTTGTCCTACCAAAGACAACAGGTCTTTTCCAAGTCTCATTAAATTGCAAACAAACGAAACGTAAGCTCACTGCTATTTATCTTGCTGTAGAAATGAACAAATAGGAGTGTCAAGCCAGAGGAAAGCTACTGTGTACCAGAAAAGAAGTTGAAATGAAGAATAAGCTACTACTTGGTGACCACAGTCAGTAGGACACAAGGTGTGCTGAAATGGCAACTCTCAGAATTCTTAGTCAACATGGCCATCCTGGCTAAGAGTTACAATTTCAACACATCAGGAGATGCTGGGCTGGAAAAGGCTGCTATAAAACTGCTAAGGAAAGAACTGAGTCATTTACTAGTTCCAGCATTCAGCCTGAAAATGATTTAGCTCTTCTGCTCAACAAGACTTAGCAGGAGTTGAAAAGTGCGCATTCCAGTCTGATCAGCCTGCCTGATTCATTTTCCAAGGGCCAGGAAAAACTGGGATCCAAGCATTTCCTCTGGTAGCCTGGCCAGACATGCAAATAACCTAAGCACCCATTTGCTTCTAAACGTATTCTATACTTAGCGATTACCTTCATGCCTCAAGCTAACCACAAGTTTTGTTTAACCACAGGATAAATCAAAATTAGCTGATTCACACCACACACACTATCTAAAGCCAAGAAACCCCATTAAACACTACTATGATTTGTGTCCCCAGACAGAACATGGACCTGCACATGCTGCTGCCTGACAAGACTGCATTTTCAACAGGGCCAGAGTTGTTGTTATTCCTTCAGACTTGCTTTCCATTCTAGAGCCTCCCTTCTTTGCCTGGCCTCTTTGCCCATTCAGCCTCGTAAGCGTGGAGTACAACCGGCATTTAATTAGTTCCAGACACCTCAAGCAAGGAAGTCAGGCTACAAGCTTCAAAGGAGACAGATTCAGAAGGTTTTGTGGGAAGTTTTACATCAAAATATATTTTATTCCTTATAACGTCTTCATCTTCCCTTAAACATTAACAGAATCCACAGTGGACTGAGAATCAGTGTCTCTGCTAGATAATTGACCATCTAGCTCTAGCTGAAACTAAGTGAATCAAGTAAAAATAACAAACGGAAGAAAACATTTTGCTCAAACTTCTTTAAACCCCCAAATAAATTACCCAGACCTAATCCGTGTATCAGAGAAGGTGTGTAAACCCAGAGTTAATTGAAACAATCTCCCAGTGGAATTGCATGGTCACAAGAATAAACACAAACCCACGCCCCTCAAGTGTTACCCTAGAATCAGCATGTACACACTTCCACACCCAGGAGAAGCTGCCCTATGAAACAACCCCACTGCACCCCATTTTCTCTGCAGCTGCCCCCATAGGCAAACCTTTTTGCTTTGGGGAATAAATAATTCTCCTTTCCTCACAGCTGTCTGGATTTCATTTTTATTTATTCTTGCACAATCCTGGCTCAAGTTGGAGCCCGAAATTATTCTTCTGACAGTTTCTGTGCAACGGTACTGACATGGCATCAGTGTAAATATTTGAGGCCATCACACACGCTTGCACACATATAAAATACAACTTGAAAGACCCAAAGCTTTCAAGAGATTAAAGATTGTTAGGTTTTTGAATAGTAATTAATCTGACCTGTAGGTGTTTCTGATAGTAGTTTCAGCGCATAATGCATGTTCCACCGACAGATATCAACAGGATCATTCAAAAGCTGTGCCAGTGCTGGGATGACTCCATGTTCTACAAAATTCGTCCTAAAATTTGGAGCACCATAAATTCATCTTTCCAGAATTTTGAAAATGTAATGTAGAATAACTTTAATTTCCCCTGCTCTTTAAACTGCATTTTTACAAAATACCTACCTGCCAATGCTGTGTGTCGCCATTATGTATAGGACCTCTGTAGCTTTTTGTCGCACAGTTTCATCTTCATCGAGAAGCAGCTTTTTCAAGTTGTCTAGAAAACCTGAAAGGAAGAATTGCATTTATTTATTCCATTTATACCTGCCTTTCAACAAAAGAAAAATTGAGAAAATGAAGAATATAAAGAGGCAATGCAAAGGCAGAATTAAAAACAAATACTAAGCATTATAAAAGTGCAAGAGGATTTCTTAGAGGAAAGGATTACAAAAGAGAGCGCCCGATAATGGCAGAGAGATAAAGTAGATCCTCCGTTACCTTCTGACCAGGCATATATATAACCATTTGTTCAGCGCTTGTTCAAAGATAACAATGCCAGTAAAAAAAGTGACTTATGACCAGTCCTCTCACATATGACCGACACAGCATCCCCACAATTATGTGATCAAAATGTAGTGCTTGGCAACAGGCATATATTTATTATGGTTGCAGCGTCCCAGGGTCATGTGATTACCATTTATAGCCTTCCCAGCCAGCTTCTGACAAGCAAAGTCAGATTTGCTTAATGACCATGTGATTCACTTTACAATGGCAGTGATTTGCTTAACAAAAGGTCACAAAAACAGGTATGACCAGCTTGCTTAGCAGGAGACATTCTGGCCCCAGTGGAGGGGGTGTGTGTCAAAAATTAAGGACAGACTGTGTGTGGATCAGGAATCCTGCCAGTACGTCATGCCTGAACTTTGACATAAGAAGTTGAAAAGGGGATCACGTCCCTAGGGAGACAGCAAAATACAGGTGTCATAAGGTCCAGCTGCATTCTAAATGCAAATTGCTAAAACAAGAAAAATCAAATGAAATTAGAATTTATATGAAAAGAGGACAAAACTTCAACCACACTGCCACATTCCGCCGCCCCCCGCCCCCATTCTCCTTACATCCTTATTGCGTTAATGACAGAACTTTTTCAAGGCCAGATAAATCAGTGAAATAAATTATAACATACAATTAGTTTATACAGCTTGTTTTTATTTCCAGTATAGGAAATAAAGAATAGGATTGAGCAAAGCCAAATACTATATGAATTTTCATATCAAGCTGTATTATAAAATTAGCTTTTTCTTTTATGTGGGAATTCATAATTATTAATGGTTATTTATAATTTAACTTAAAACTTTTAAATTCAGTTTTAAGTTTAAATATTTTTATTTCTCTTGTGCTGTTACAAGAACATGTTTTCTGGGGTTTTTTTAAAATGCATTTCTACATAAGAAAATAAAATGTGAACTTAGAAAATATAAGAACAATAATATATTTTAGTTTCTCCCATCTATACAATGATTCACCCTGGATAATTAGCTGGGGGGAAAAAACAAGTTGCAACTGGAATTTCTAGAATTCCTACTCTGGATTCAACTCAGAGACTTTATATGGAGATATAAAAGCTACCAAACACAAATCCATCTATATCGATAAGATTTATTTATTTATTATTTTGATTTATGAATCTGCCCATCTCAAATTCATAACTCTGGACAGCTAACAATATTTTACAAACAGATTAAGGCATAAAGAGCCTTGGTGGAGCAGTGGGCTAATGCCTCCTTAATTAACACCAGCTGTCTGCAATTAGTGTGGGTTCGAGTCCCACCAGGCTCAAGGTTGACTCAGCCTTCCATCCTTCCGAGGTAGGTAAAATGAGGAGCCAGATTGTTGGGGGCAATAAGCTGACTTTGTAATAATGCCGCTTGGGGTGTGTGTGTCAAAGCCCTAATAAGCAGGCATATACATAGAATGAAGGCTATTGCTAAGCACATTGATTTGTGCTTTAAATTGTAAGCCGCCCTGAGTCTTTGGAGAAGGGCAGGATATAAATGGGATAAAATAAATAAATAAATAAACAAGCAGTGACAACACACATGTAACTGCAGCTGGCTACTGGGAAGGTGCCATGCAAACCTGGACCAGAGGTGAGAGAGGGAGAGGGGGACAGAGAGAACAGAGGCTGGAAACTAGCACAACTACGAAAGTGTAAAAGAATGTGGTGGCTCTCAGTAATGAGCACAAAATATAGGAAGGCATGGATCAAGTTCTGTGACTTAAGGAATCTGTGCCAATGCAACAAGTATGGAGAAAAATAAGAAGTCTTAATGCAAGAAATGAATCTCGGGCATGACTCCCCTAGGGTTTTAAGTAGATCAAAGTACAGGAAGTGGTAAGGTGCTTTCAGACTTGCAAGACTGTGACTGTTGGTTTCCGAATCTGGTCTACCTCAGAGCCTACTTCGCCTGATCCACTGACTGCCGATTCATACCCTTTGGCCCTGGCCTTACCCTCTGTCTGGGGCAATAGGGAATCAGTCCACACCTTCCTGGGTGGGAAAAATCCCTTCAGCTCTCTGAAGACAGCAGTTACCCCTCCCCTCGCTCAGATGTTTAGACCAAACATCCAGGGCCTTCCGCCACTCCTTGTACTGGGCTTCACAAGCCTTTGGAATTTGCTCCTGTGATGGTCTTTTGAAATATGTCTCTGGATCTGGACTCTCACCTGATAGAATGGACTCCATGTCTATTGATGCATCAGAAACGGAAAATGAGCCAACAGTCCAGTCTAACTTCGGAAAAGGCGACTGCAATCCTATTCTGTGAGTGGTATCTAAATCTGACAAACAGCCTTGGCAGAAATTTAGAGTTCAAATGGGCTCCTCTCTTTTCTGCCTCGGGCATGCTGCACCCAGAATGCTGTGCCCCATGCCAGGTCCTGCATTTTAGGAAGGACCCTGACCAAGTGGAGGCCAGGGGAGGCGGGAAGGGGCACCTGCGGTGGCAGTGCAGGTGCGTCCGAGGCTGGACTAGATGATATTCCGGGTACAGGATTTCTTTTACGCTCCGCAATCCTGCTCACTCCCAGCCCGGGGAATCACCGGAGGGTCACTTTAAGAGCGGTGGACTTCAACTCCCAGAATTCCCAGGGCGGCACTCGGGGCCGAGGAGCTCTGGGAGTTGCAGTCCACGCCCCTGGACGCGGCTCAGGCGAGGCACGCGGGGCTGGACGGCCGCTGGGCACCCGGGCCTCCTCCCGCCCGCCGCGGCCAGGCCGCCGCCGCTCACCCAGGCCGATGGCTTGGTAAGCGTTCTCCGGGTCGTGCACCAGGTCGCAGAGCGCCATCAGGGCCCGCTGCCGCGTCAGCAGCTCGGGGTGCTGCAGCTCCTCGTTGAGCTTGGGGAGGCCTCGGCGGCCGAAGGCCACGGGCGCCTTGGTGGGGTCGATGTCGGGGGGCAGCTGGGCCGAGATCCGCGGGTGCGCCATGCCGCAGGGGAGCCCGCCGAGACGCGCGCGCCCGGTTGCTAGGCGACGGGGACGCCGGGCGGGAAAGTCTGCGCACGCGCACCTGCCTGCTCGGAGCGGGGCGGGGCCTTCCCGCGGGTCTGCGAGCGCTCGCCCGAGCGGCTTCGGGAGCGCTCGGCGCCCCTCGTGCCTGTGCCGCGCTCCGAGCGCTCCGCCCACTCGGATCCGCCTCCTCCGCCTTTGCTCGCCGCCGCTCTGCGACTCCGCGCGGGGCCGCGGCTGCAAGGGCTGGGGGGCCGCCGCGGCTCCAATCGAAACCTCGGGAATAACCCCTTCCTCTGCAGGGGAAAGGAGCCCACCTCGCTTGGGAAGTTGCTTAAAGAGAACACTGCAAAGTTACGAGCAGGTGGTTCAAAACCAAGGCGAGGATGGCACAGCAAATCAGTTGCCAGGAAGCCTGCTTGTTTTCTGGATCGCTCGGTTCCAAGAGCGGATCCGCTGCTGTACAGACATTGGCGGCTCGGAGCCTCGTGCCTTTGCAGGGGGGGAGGGGGGTTGCTGATCAGCCGCCCTCGCTGCTGGGTCGCTGCGAGTCGGTGATGAGTGAGCCGGAGCGCCTCCTGGAGCTCCTGAGCTGCAGTAGGAAGACGGTGCTCAGTGGAGCAGGATCAGACCTCAGCTCCTGAAGGGGAGTGGCTTCTCTTGTGAGACCCAGCCAGATGCAACACAGAAATGCAGCTGTTTCCCTTCTGATCAGCTGGTGGGTGTTTCCCTGTTTTCTGGGAAGGTGGAATTGTGTCTGTTTGGCTCTGGGCATCCCAAAGTGAAGAAAAGGGACAGGAAAGGGGCTCAGGAGAAGTGGAAGGATTGTGGCAGAAATTTTGGAGCTTCAGAACGGCAAGAAATGCCCAGACAACAACAAGTTTGTGGGGCTAGGAGGTGGAAAGAGGCAGAGGAGCAGAGGGTAAGCCAGACATGAGCGCTAGCAAGGAAATAGAGCCTTAACCCTGACTGTTCCCAAAGGGAAGTGGAACCAGATCAACACTGTGAGCTGATCAGAGAAGTTTCTTTATTGCTACTTGCCTCTTTGCATGAATCTTCGCTAGACTGACTGCAGTCTCTTGGGAATGACCAGACAAGGGCTACAGGGGTTTTAGGGAGGGAGGTTAGGTTTGGGTCACTTTCCCCCCTGCAGGGACTCCAAGTTAGCTAGTAGGGAGTCTACCATAAGACATGCAGCTCAGAGTAGTAGATAAGAGGAGTAAACAAGAGATAGCTAATTTAAGGAGCGCAGGCCTCCGTGCCAGGGCCAGAGGAACTGTAACCCTGGAGGACCCTTGGAGGCCTGGGCAGGTGCCAGAAGCGAAGAGTGAACGTTGCTCCTCTCTTTAGAAAAGGAAAGAAAGTAGAGCCAGGAGAGTAGAACCCAGTCAGCTGGGTGTATACTGTACAAATGACAAGGTCCTCCTCAGGCAGGTTGTGGGTGAGAAAAGGCCTTTGGTGGGGATGCAGCTGCTAAAAGGCAAATGCAGTTAGGGGTGCATTAATGGGCTCAGAGCAAGAGAAGCAACTGTCCCCCTCCCCTCTCACTTGCTCTGCCCCCCCTTGCAATTCTGTGTCCAGTTCTGCTACCACCACCATCTAAGCAGGATGATGACAAACCGGGCTGTGATCAGAGGACAGCTGTCCAATTAATTTAAAGAATTAGTTTCCCTTCTGTTAGAAAAGCCACCAAGGTCTTATCTTCTTAGTTAGAGATGGCCTTGAAAGGTGCAATCCTATTCATTCCCCCTCCCAACCTTAAAGGAATACACAAGTTTAACATATGAAATAGCTACTTCTTCATCTCTTGTCAAGCAATAACATTTGATGTTAGCAGCGTTGACATCCGGCCCCCCTTACAAAAAGGACAGATCCTGTAATGTAAACAAAACACGTTAGAAACTGGCTTTTGGTTTGTTGGGGTGTTTCATAAAACCTTTTGATAGGTCTGTCAGCTTTCACATCAGTAGATTTCACCCAAATGGCTTCCTTTCCATTGTATTAGGTATTGCAACTTTCCCTTAAAGATTCTAGAGTCAAGAATACATTTCACTTCGTAATGGGTCTGACCTGCTACCATGAGGGGTCCAGGTGCTTTCTTAGTGGGAGGTCTTAAAGTGGAGGTTCGAAAAGGTTTCAGCAAGCTACAATGGAACACCGGGTGAATTTTCCCCAAAGGTCTGGGTAGTTTCAACTTTACTGTGACCAGGTTGATGATTTTCACAATGGGGAAAGGCCCCAAGAATTTCGATCCCAATTTCTTATTGGGTAGTTTAAGGTGTAAGTATTTGGTCGACAAATAGATCTTTTCCCCAACTTGGAATGTTCTTTGGGGAGCTCTCTTTTTGTCAGCTTGCTTTTCGTAGGTCTCAAAAGTCTTTTTTAAGGCCACCTTTGTATTTTTCCAAACTTCTTCCCAACCCCTCACCCACTGATCAAGAGTCTGGGAAGCGGAGGGTAACTGAGGGTATTCCGGTATGGGGTTGAAATCTTTCCCTGTGGCTACACAGAAAGGAGTGTAGCCGGTGCTGCAATGTACTGAATTATTGTAAGCCACCTCTGCAAAAGGGAGGAGGTCGGTCCAGTTTGTTTGTTGGTAAGAGAGGTAGCATCTAAGGTATTGTTCCAACATTTTATTGGTGAATTCTGCGGCTCCATTAGTAGCCGGGTGAAAAGCAGTTGATAGGCCTTGAGATGATCCAATTAATTTAAGAAAGTTTCTCCAAACTTTCGCTGTGAACTGCACCCCTCTGTCCGAAATTATTCGCTTAGGGGCGGCATGTAGTCGATATATATGTTTTAGGAACAATGTAGTCAGGCATTGAGCCGATGGAAGTCCTTTGCAGGCGATAAAGTGAGCCTGTTTGAAAATAGGTCTATCACAGTCCAAATGACAGTATTTCCTCTACTGTCGGGTAGGTCTACTGTAAAGTCCGTAGCTATTTCTTCCCATGGTTGAGAAGGTACAGCCACTGGTTGCAGTAACCCAGGGGTCTTTCCTGGGATTCTTTTCATGGTGGCACATACAGTACAGCTCTTGACATAGTTTTCTATGTCTCATTTTAGCCACCAAAATTGCCGGCAAGTGAGATGTAGAGTTTTTAGATATCCAAAATGTCCAGCCTGTTTGACATCTTGGCTGTGTTTGAGGACATTAAGACGAAGAGCTCCAGGCAAGTACAATTTTCCCCCCTTGTAAGCCAGACCATCCCTGCATGTTAGGGATGTCTGATTGTCTTTAAACCATTGATCAGTGAGGATTTCTCGCTTTATTTTCTTTACCCTGGGGTCATCAGGATTAGGGGTCCTGTGAGGTGTGAGTTGGGCCGCAGTTTGTGGACCGGAGATAATTGCCTCGTGAACTTCTTCACGTTCGCTTTTGTACTGTGGCAATCGGGAGAGCGCATCAGCTAGTAAGTTTTTTCTTCCTGGTATGTAAAGAGTAAAGTTAAAATGGTTGAAGTACTGTGCCCATCGTACTTGTTTTGGGGACAATTTGCGGGCAGTTTTTAGTGCCTCTAAATTTTTGAGATCTGCCCTTACTTCAAAAGGCACCTTGCTCCCTTCTAAGTAGTGCTGCCAGTTTAATAGCCCCCACCTAATAGCGAAGGCCTCCTTCTCTCAGACTGTCCATCTTCTCTTGCTTTCAGTAAATTTCTTAGAGGTGTAAGCACAAGGTTGCAGGGCCCCACTTTTATTCTTTTGCAATAACACTGCTCCGACTGCCACGTCGCTGGCATCTGCCTGAATTACAAACGGCTCCCCTGGGCAGGGATGCTTTAGGACTGGTTCAGCCACAAATAGTCTTTTTAAATTCTCAAAAGCTTTCTGACAACTCATAGTCCACGCTAGCGGTTGGCCAGGTCGCAGTTTTCCCCCTCCCTTGCCCCGTTTTGAGTAGTTCTGTAAGAGGTAGAGCAATCTCGGCAAAAGAGGGAATAAATTGACGGTAGAAGTTGGCAAACCCTAGGAAGCTCTGGAGCTGTTTGCGGGGTTTTGGGAGCTGCCATTCAGTTACGGTTTTTACTTTGGCTGGGTCCATTTCGATACCCTCGTTGGAGATTCTATAGGCAAGATAATCTAATCGGGTTTGGTGAAATTCACATTTCGACAATTTGACATAAGGTTTGGCATTCAATAGTTTCTTTAACACTTCTCTGACCAGTTTTATATGGTCAGTCGTGCTGTATATCAGGATGTCATCAAGGTGTACTAGGACTCCTTTGTATAGGTGTTCATGTAGGACCTCATTAATCAACTGCATAAATACGGCTAGGGCCCCTTGCAGTTCAAATGGCATGACTTTGAATTGGTAGCTCCCCAAGGGGCAGTTGAAGGGTGTCTTCCACTCATCCCCCTCTTTTATTCTTACCCGGTAATATGCTTCTCTCAGGTCTAACTTGGTGAAGACGCTCCCCTTTGCCAGGTGGGTTGGAAGTCTTTCAGGAGGGGGAGAGGGTATTTATTTTCCACACTCACAGCATTTAGGCCCTTATAGTCCACGCAGAGACGTAGAGACCCATCTTTTTTCTCCTTGAACAACACAAGGGCTCCCACAGTAGACTTGGCTCGTATGCCCAGTCTCAAGGCGCATGACAGGCTAATGATGCATCAGGAGCAGCCAGTATCGAGTAGCACTTTCAGGTCTACTTGTGCCCCTGACTTAGGGATTATGAGTTTAGCAGGCAATAAAAAAGGTAGGATGTGTCGAGTCACCATCAGATCGTTCTCCCCTTCATCGTCGCTGTCAAAATCGGGTAAAGTGGGGGTGGGTCCGGTCAGCGGGCCAGCGTCCTCCTGGGTGGGGGACGTAATCTGGGTAATGGGCTCCTGGGTGGCCCAGTTGGACTTTTCTCTCGATGGCTGCTGTGCGGGTTTCTTCCTCATTGTTGAATCTGGTCTACTCTGCTGTTGCGGGTAAGGAACTGTGCAATTTGCTGCTCAATGTTCCTGCTGTCCACATCGAAAGCACTTGATTAGCGGATTGGTAGGTGGTCTAGGTCTTTCGGTCATAACAGTCGGGGGTTTTTGGGGTGGTGGTAGCCATCTGGATCCTGGTTTTGGTGCAGCTTCAGGTGGGGGAGGCTTTTTATAGCGGGGGAGCTGGACATCTAATTTCACCTCTGCCTAGTACCATTCACGCAGCTGGTCAGGTACAGCTCGGTAGATACATGATTGAGAGAGGTGGTCGTCTAACCTTTCTCTAAAAAGATGAATTATTGATTGCTCAGGCCATCTCTCTATCCGACCTGCCATCTTTCGAAACTCCCGCACGTACTCTAGGGCAGGCCGGTCAGCTTGCTTTATCTTATGGATTTGTTCTTCTGCTTTGAGAGCAATGGATGGGTCCTCAAATCTCTCCCTCAGCCCCAGGAGGAAAAGGTGGGGGTCCTCCAATTCAGGGGCCTGCTCGTTATATAAATTGTTCAGACGCTTCTCCCTCTAGGTTGGATGCAATCACATCGAGCATCGGACCCGGGTCCCGGTAAGTGTGACCCCAGCGATTCAAGTGAGAGCGTGCTTGGTTGAGGAAAAAAATCAGTTTCTCTGGGTCCCCATCAAAGGTTGCTCTGAAGGGTGGGCTCATCGCTTGCTGGGGCCCTCATTGCTGCTGGCCCCACCCTAGTTGTTGGTTCAACGGTTGCTGGGGCCCCCACTGCTGCTGGCCCCCTCCTGGTTGTTGATTCACCAGCTGCCAGGGCCCCCACTGCTGTTGTTGTGTCTCCAGTTGCTGTTGGCCCCACTCTGGTTGCTGATTTAATGGCTGCTAGGGCCCCCCCTGCTGCTGGCCCTGCTGTACGTTCAGGGGTTGCACGTTTGGGTCCTGCTGCTGCCACCCTTGCTGTTGTCCTCCCACCAGCTCCTGATCTCCAGGCTCTGCACCACCCCCAGCTGTTGCAAGGCTTCTATTAGCTGGGGCAAGCTCAGAGGTTGTTGGCCTTTCACTTGTGGGGGCTCCCCAAACCCCCATTGCTGCAGAGGCCCTGGGCTGGGGTCCTCTGTTTCTGTGGGTCTGGAGGGCCTAGCAGGGGACTCCTGGGTCTGGCAAGAAGTCTGATCTGCAGACAGGATTTTCCACTCACCCGAGTGTTCAATCTTAGCTGGCCTGACTGCTCGAGATTCCTGGAGTCTCTGCTGGGCTTAATCCACTCTCCTGGTTGTTTGGATCTAGCTCCCAGCTGGGAGGATTGCTGAAACTCTTTCCTTACTGGCTTCTACGCTGGCCCTTCCCCCACTGGGGAGGCTGCTGGTGCCCGGGAGCTGGCTTCAGACAATTTTTCTTCCTCCATTGTGGGATCTTCTCCAACTCTTTGCCAGACTGCCTCCCAAACCTGGAGTCAGCTACGGGAGGTCGGGACTCCCTAATTAGTTTAAAAAGTAGCGTGGATTCCAGCTTGATATAAAGTTTCCAAGGTATGGTCTTTTAAGTGACTCTGAGGCATTGTTTACCTTAAAACTCTTTATTAGCCTAATACACCGGCAAATGCTTTCTTGAAGGAAGCTGGAATCTGAAGTCTCCGCCCCTTGCACAATATATTAAAACACAATTCTCCACCTTTCTAATTTTGTCATTAATCATATTCTCCAATTAATTTAAAGAATCAGTTTCCCTTCCATTAAAAAACCTGCCAAAGCCTTATCTTCTTAGTTAGAGATGGCCTTGAAAGATGCAATACAACTCATTCCCCCTCCCAACCTTAAAGGAATACACAAGTTTAACATATGAAATGGCTACTTCATCTCTTCTCAAGCAAGAACATTTGATGTTAGCAGCCTTGACAACAGCTGTTGATGGGATGAAGGCTCTGGAAACTAGGGCACAGAAGAGAAGGCTGAGAAAAATGGGGTGGTGCTCATCAGAAATTCAAAGGCCGCCCTGCAGAAGGGGGGGGCAGCACAAGAGCCGGAGACCACCACGGAGCGGATTCGGGTTAGGGTCCAGGAGAAGCTGCCTTCGGGCTGAATGGCAGCCTCTTTCTTGGAAGTGTGAAGTTTCCATTCTCCAGAGGTCTTCCAACAGAATAACAGACTTGGACCCTGGAGGTTTTCTAGTACAAAACACAAGTTGAGAGAGTAGATGACCTCCAAGGTCCCTTCCAATTGTATTATCATATGCTGCATTTCCGTAAGGACCGTTGGCGGTCATCTTGTCCAGCCCCCTTACTCCGTGCACGAATCCTCAGGCTGTCCGTGTGGAAGATCTGATCGAAACCAGAGACGGCTTCCAACGGTTTCGCATCGAATGGGGGAGGAGGGGGAGGGGGGCGCCCTTTCGGGCACGGAGCCTCTCCTGGCACCGGAGGGCGGGGGGGCAGTTGGGCTGTTGCAAAAGCTCCCCCCCCCGACAGCGCGGGGGCGTCGGGGAGGGCCGTGGCCGGGGAGGCCTCTCCCCCCTCGGGCCGGTTGCCATGGCCACGCGGCGCTGGCGCCGGAGCTGCCCTCGAGAGCGTCTCGCCTGCGCCGCCGCCGCCGCCCTGCTCGGGAGCCCGTTCGCGGAGGGTGCGGGGCTGCGCGCTGCCCTTCGCCGGGTGCGGGGACTCGGCGGGCTGCTGCGGGTGGCCGAGCGGGGAAAGAGTCCGCCGCGGCCCTTCCGCTCCCCGGGGCTGGCCGGGCGCCAGAGGCTGGAGCGCGGCGGCTGCGGGGAAAGCCCGGGGGAGCTGCACCGAGGGCCGGCCTGGGCGCTGCTGCTGGCCGGGGAGGGAGCGAGGCGCCTTCGGGGCGGCCACCGGCCGGGCGGGAA
This sequence comes from Daboia siamensis, assembly GCA_024449315.1. NCBI lineage: Eukaryota > Metazoa > Chordata > Lepidosauria > Squamata > Viperidae > Daboia > Daboia siamensis. The sequence goes on from JAKJMR010001128.1 coordinate 305,694, forward strand.
CCGGGCCGGGGCGGATGCCGGAGGAGCCGGCGACAGGCCCCCGCTCGGCTGCGGCTGTTCCGCGAAGCGCCTCCCGGCAACCGGCGCTCCCTCCGCTGGTCCGGAGCCTGGCCGGGCGCGGGGACGACCGTCGGGCTTCCCCCGGGCGGGTGTGGCGGAGGGAGCGCCCGGACGCGGTGCCTCACGCCGGCTGCGGCTGTTCGGGCCCCGGCCGAGGGCGCCGCGGTCGGCTGAGGGGCCCCGGGCGGGGGAGAGGCGGGCCGGTAAGGGCGCTCCAGCCGGAGGCTCCGCTTGGGAGGGCGGCCAGCCCCTCTTCCGCCGAGGGAAGGCCCGCAGCGGGGCGACCGCGGCCGGGATGCGCGGGTCTCCCGGGTGGAGCTTGGAGGGCGCTGCTGGGGCCGAGGCTGCCCGCCTGCTCTCTGCCAGCCTGCCGGGGCCGAGCGGGGCCCAGGCCCGCTCCCGTCTCAGCCTCGTGGGCACGCAGAGGTGCTGACCTCCGCCGGCCTCGCGGGGGGTCGAGGAGGGCAACGTGGCCGCGTCCTCATCCCCTTCCCTTGTCCTCGCAGCACCGCAGGCTGGGCGATGAAGGGCGCCCTGCTGCCCGTGGGCAGAGACCGGAGGATCTCCGACTTCCCCCAGGTGAGCAAGGGAGGCCCGTCCGCTCTCCCTGGGTGGGGGGGGAAGGGGCGGCCCCCTCCCAGGCTGGGCGTCCTACAGCTGCCGCTCCCTCTGCCCGCAGTGCTACACCCCGGAGGCCTGCCTGCAGCTCCGGGAGGACTTCCACGCCCGGGTGAGGGCGGCCTGCCAGCGGAGGAACCCGGGCTCCGTCGGGTGAGTCTGCAGCCCTTCCGTCGGAGCTCTTCCGCCTGCCTTGCCTTCGAGCTGGCGCCTCCCTTATTTAGCCAGGCAAACCACCCGGATTCCTCCTGTTTTCTAATTCCTGCAATCCTGAAATAGAAACTGCTTTGGATTTGAAGGACAGGAGTAACCTTAGGAAATCATCTCACTCTGGTTTTTTAAAAAGTACTTATTGCTTTAAATTGGCCACCCAGTTCCAGGAGATTCTGAGCAGCGTACAAAACTAGGAAAGACGTACGATCAGCGAAAAATATTAAATCCAGCCAACAGACAGACTAGCACATTCTAATAAACAACAAAATCCAGAAAAGCAAACAGAGGCCCTTAAGCAAATAACAAGCATCAGCCCCAGGCCTGGGACCCAAGCTTTCCACAACCTCAGGATAAAAGATCCTGATCTCTTTTTTTTGAGGGGGGGGATCCTGTTCCAGAGAGTGGGGCCCCAACAGACAAGGCACTCAGCCCAGAACCCACTGCATTTTGAATCACCTGAAGCTGCCGTCTGGTCTTCATGAGCATCCCCTGGTAGAGCCTGTGAGATGACTAGGGCCTGGGTGATTTTTGGAAGGGCCTCCTGATGGAAGAAATGGTGCCACCGGAGCACAAGGGGAACCTCTTGTGCAAGAGCCAGGATGGCTGATGGGGGAATCCTAGGGACTGAAGGCTGCCCATCTTCAGGTTGCCAGGATTGAGAAGCACCGCATGAAAATGGTGGGTGTTGCCGTTCCTGTCAGGGAAGGCAGAGGAGTTCACCAGTCATAGGTTGTTGGGTAAAATGCGGGTCCAGCATTGTGGCCAAAGCTGGACTGAAATCTGGAGGCCGTTTCTCAAGCCAGCCCAGTTCTGACCACCTTCAGCTGGGAGGTTGTTCGACACACCGTGCTGCTTTATCGTGGCAGGGTCTGAGAAGATCCTCTGGCTGGGATATTTTCAAGCCCCACGAGGGGGTTTCTGGTGCTCCGTGCCAGAGTGCCCCAAAACTGTAAAGGCGGGGTGGGGTGGGTGGAGGGGGCAGCTTCTCAGGGAACATGAAAATTGACCTCTGGGAAAAGAAAGAGGAGAAATATGCAGGGAAAATGTGATTGCGCAGGTAACTCTGTTGGACCCAAGTGAAAACATTGATTGTGTATCTTCTAGGAGATCAATTATTGTGAATATATCCTAGTCACTGCATCTCTAAGCTAGAGAGTCCCAGCAACGTGCTGATTAAAATGTTGGACCAGGAGCCTGGAGGCCTCCCCCCCCCCCCCCAAGCCCCCGGGTGGGGTGGGGGGGTGAGCTTGGCTGTCCTTCTCGCTCAGCCCAGCCTTCCTGGGCTGGGCTGAGGTTTGTGAAGTGCAGGTTTGTTGAGGGAGAAGTAGGAGAAGATGGCAGGAAGGAAAGGCAGGCAACCTAATTAATATGTAAAGGCTTATTCTGCTTTACGTTTTGCTGGATCTAAACAAATGCAAGGTCTGTTTGTTTTGTGAAAACAAATCCATTTTGGTTCACCTTGATGTCCTGATGTTGTCTTTGCTGTGGATCGGGAAAAGGGTCCTATCTGTTTCTACGTTTCTGGAGCCCTCCCCCCCACCCCCAGTTTGCTTGATGCTCAGATTGAGAAAGAATTGGGGGGTGGGAAGCAGAGGGATGTAAAACCACATTGGAAGTGCGAACTGCTTCAAGCTCCAAAGAAAGATGCGATGCTTCTGATAGGCCAACTTGGATCAAGCCATGTAGGGCCCCAGATTTTGCACCCCTCCCCTTGAAAGTTCATTCGCTCCACAAAACTTTTTCCTAACACTGTATCAACATGTCCAATGTCAAAATGTGTGTTCCAGCCTAAAGATCTCCAAGGCGGTCGTGGTGGGAGACCTCTGTGTTGGAAAAACAAGCCTTATCAACAGGTATTATAATGCTTCCTTGCCAAAATCATTCCATTTTGCAGTAGCAATTAATGGCGGCTTCTGTGTCCCCCCCCCCCACCCCAGGTTATTCTAAGTTCACTGGTCATTTCCTGCAGGGATCCTTGAGTGACACACAGGATGCTTTGGGCCCTTTCTAGGATGGCTGAAGCCCCTGTTCCTTGGGAGGCTGGTGGAACTGCGGGGCTTCAGAGCCGGGCCATGCGGAGGAGGAGGAAGAGGAGGAAGAGGAGGACGTCCTCCTCCCTTCCCTCCAAGGAGGCTGTTGATGGACCCGGAGCTCGAAAGCCAGACTTCTCTCAAAAAGGGTCTAATGGCAGGTGTGGGTTATGCAAGAGAACCAGGAATATCTACCCAGCTTCTGATAAAAATCTTAGGTTATGACATTTATCCCTGTTCCCCAAAGCACGGAAAATATTAGTTGTTGTGGGCGTCATTGAAATAACAAATGTGCTTATTTGAAATTTAGCCGTTCTTGGGCTTTTCTCACTGAAATTTCAGAAGGAACATGGAGCGCCTTTTCTGGCTACCAAGTTTTATTTTCAAGCAGCCGCTTACGTCCTCTTCATCAGAGGCAGGGAGCAGTTAAAACCATCCATTTTCTCTGCCATTTTGTCTCCTTCCCACGCTGATCATCTGGCCTGTGTGCCGAAGGGGACTCTCTCCCAGATACGCACATGAAGGGACAATCACAGTCTTTTGAAAGAACTTCCAAGATCTAAAACGATATACTGATTCTTTTCCTAACCATTTTTCAATTGCAGGTTTTGTAAAGAGGTTTTTGACCGGGATTACAAGGCAACCATCGGCGTGGATTTTGAAATTGAGCGTTTTGAGATCGCTGGGGTGCCCTACAACCTTCAGATGTGAGTTGGAAAGCAGCGTCTGTCCCTGTTTCCCCTCCCCCATTTCCGTGTTTTCGGAAGGTTTCACTAGAATAACTTTAAAGCAGCATTTCTGATGGAAAAGTCAGCCTTGCGTTACAGAATGCCTTCACTTGAGGGAGTGTACAAATTTTATGTGCATGCATGCAACCTGACGGACAGAGAATTTTTGCCAAGTAAAGTGTGTACTCAGGATGTTGGGCATTGTGGTTCAAATCCCAGATTCTGTCAGCCCTCCAAGGAAACCAGGCTGGAACACCAGAGTGCTCGGACCACTTTTATTGCATAGTTGCAGTATAGGTGGTCCTTGACTTATGACCATAATTGGTCGTGCCCACTTCGGTCATGTGTTGTGATGGTTGTAAAGTGGGTCACCCACATGACAGACCTGACTTTACAACTTTTTTTTTTTGTTGTTGTTAGTTGCGAAGTCGTGTCCGACCCATCGCGACCCTATGGACAATGTTCCTCCAGGCCTTCCTGTCCTCTACCATCTTCTGGAGTCCATTTAAGCTCACGCCTACTGCTTCAGTGACTCCATCCAGCCACCTCATTCTCTGTCGGCTCCTTCTTCTATTGCCCTCGATCTTTCCCAGCATTAGGCTCTTCTCCAGTGAGTCCTTCCTTCTCATTAGGTGGCCAAAGTATTTGAGTTTTAGCTTCAGGATCTGGCCTTCTAAAGAGCAGTCAGGGTTGATCTCCTCTAGGACAGACCGGTTTGATCGCCTTGCAGTCCAAGGGACTCGCAGGAGTCTTCTCCAGCACCGTAGTTCAAAGGCTTCAATTCTTTGGGGCTCAGCCTTTCTTATGGTCCAGCTTTCACTGCCATACATTGCAACTGGGAAGACCATAGTCTTGAATATACGCACTTTTGTTGACAGGGTGATGTCTCTGCTTTTTAGTGTGCTGTCTAGATTTGCCCTGGCTTTCCTCCCCAGGAGCAAGCGTCTTTTAATTTCTTGGCTACAGTCTCCATCTGCAGTGATCTTGGAGCCCAGGAAAATAAAATCTGTCACTACCTCCATTTCTTTCCCATCTATTTGCCAGGAATTGAGAGGGCCAGATGCCATGATCTTGGTTTTCTTAATGTTTAGTTTCAACCCAAGTTTTGCACTCTCCTTCTTCACTCGTAACAAGAGGCTCTTTAGTTCCTCTTCACTTTCTGCCATTAGAGTGGTATCATCTGCATATCTTAGGTTGTTGATGTTTCTTCCGGCAATCTTAATTCCAACTTTTGATTCATCTAGCCCTGCATTTCTCATGATGTGCTCTGCATATAAGTTAAATAGGCAGGGTGACAGTATACAGCCTTGCCGGACTCCTTTCCCAATTTTGAAACAATCAGTGGTTCCGTGTCCAGTTCTCACTGTTGCTTCTTGGCCCGCATATAGGTTTCTCAAGAGACAAATGAGATGGTCTGGTACTCCCATCTCTTTAAGAACTTTCCCAGTTTGTTATGATCCACACAATCAAAGGCTTTAGCATAGTCAATGAAGCAGAAGTAGATGTTTTTCTGGAACTTTCTAGCTTTCTCCATGATCCAGCGTATGTTGGCAATTTGATCTCTACTTCCTCTGCCTCTTCAAAATCCTGCCTGTACTTCTGGTAGTTCTCGATCCACATACTGCTGGAGTCTAGCTTGTAGAATTTTAAGCATAACTTTACTAGCATGAGAAATGAGTGCAATGGTGCGATAGTTTGAACATTCTTTGGCATTGCCTTTCTTTGGAATTGGAATGTAAACTGATCTTTTCCAATCCTGTGGCCACTGTTGAGTTTTCCAAATTCGCTGGCAAATTGAGTGTAGCACTTTTACTGCATCGTCTTTTAAGATTTTGAATAGCTCAGCTAGAATACTGTCATCTCCACTAGCTTTGTTGTTGCTCAGCTTTCCTAAGGCCCACTTCACTTCACATTCTAGGATGTCTGGCTCGAGGTCAGTGACCACCTCACTGTGATTATCAGGGACGTTAAGCTCATTCTTGTATAGTTCTTCTGTGTAATTTTGCCACCTTTTCTTAATCTCTTCTGCCTCTGTTAGGTCCCTGTCATTTTGGTCCTTTATCATGCCCATTTTTGCATTAAACGTTCCTTTCATCTCTCCAATTTTCTTGAAAAGATCTCTGGTCCTCCCTATTCTATTGTTTTCTTCTATTTCTTTGCATTGTTCATTTAAGAAGGCATTCTTATCTCTTCTAGCTATTCTCTGGAATTCTGCATTTTGCTTCCCTCCTTTCCTCAGCTATTTGCAAAGCTTCCTCAGACAGCCATTTTGTTTTCTTGCATTTCTTTTTCTTTGGGATGGTTTTGGTTGCTACCTGTTGTACAATGTTGCGAACCTCTGTCCATAGTTCTTCAGGCACTCTGTCTATCAGATCTAATTCCTTAAATCTATTTGTCACCTCTACTGTATATTGAACAGAGATATGATTTAATTCATACCTGACTGGCCTAGCGCTTTTCCCTACTTTCTTTAATTTAAGCCTAAACTTTGCAACAAGAAGCTCATGGTCTGATCCACAGTCAGCTCCTGGTCTTGTTTTTACTGACTGTATAGAACTTCTCCATCTTTGGCTGCAGAGCATATAGTCAATCTGATTTCTGTGTTGACCGTCTGGTGATGTCCATGTGTAGAGCCGTCTCTTGGGTTGTTGGAAAAGAGTGTTTGCTATGACCATCGTATTCTCTTGACAAAATTCTATCAGCCTGTGCCCTGCTTCATTTTGCACTCCAAGGCCAAACTTGCCTGTTATTCCGGTTATCTTTTGGCTTCCTACTTTAGCATTCCAATCCCCCATGATGATAAGGACATCATTTTTGGGTGTTAGTTCTATAAAGTGCTGTAGGGCTTCATAGAACCAGTCAATTTCATCCTCTTCAGCACCGGTGGTTGGGGCATAGACTTGTACTACTGTGATATTGAATGGTTTGCCTTGGATTTGAACTGAGATCATTCTGTCATTTTGGGGATTGTATCCCAGTATTGCTTTTCCTACTCTTTTATTGACTATGAAGGCTACTCCATTTCTTCTGAGGGATTCTTGCCCGCAGTAGTATACCTGATGGTCATCTGAATTAAATTCACCCATTCCTGTCCATTTTAGTTCGCTGATTCCTAAGATGTCGATGTTCAGTCTTGTCATCTCTTGTTTGACCACGTCCAGCTTTCCTTGATTCATGGATCTTCCATTCCAGGTTCCTATGGAGAAAAAATCTTTACAGCATCGGACTTTCCTTTCACCACCAGACACATCCACAGCTGAGCGTCCTTTCGGCTTTGGCCCAGTCGCTTCACTCTTTCTGGCGCTACTAGTACTAGCCCTCTGCTCTTCCCCAGTAGCATATTGGACGCCTTCCGACATGAGGGGCTCATCTTCCAGCGTCATATCGTTTTGCCTTTTGGTACTGTCCATGGGGTTTTCATGGCAAAGATACTGGAGTGGGTTGCCATTTCCTTCTCCAGTGGATCACGTTTAGTCAGAACTCTCTGCTATGACCTTTCCGTCTTGGGTGGCCCTGCACAGCATAGCTCATAGCTTCATTGAATTACGCAAGCCCCTTCGCCACGACAAGGCAGTAATCCATGAAGGGCTTTTGTTTTTGTTTTGTTTTTTGAGGCGGTGTTAAATACATTTTTGGCATTTTTGGCATTTTTGCTGGAAGTAAACGCCAGTTATTGGCAAAAACTTCATAAATTATGACCACGGGATGCTGCAAGCAGCTGCAAATGCAAGCCAGCCCCTGAGATCCTGAAATGTGGTCACCTGACTGCAGAAGGGGGAGCCATGCAGACTCTGGAAATGGGTCGTAAATACCTTTGGGGAGGTCTGTTGTAAGTCAAGGACTATCCGTAACAGGTTCCTGCAAGCCTGCACGTGGCTGCGGGTGCCCCTCCCCATGAGGAGTAGGGAGAGTCCTGTCTGAGAAGCTTTCTAAAATTAACTTCTGCCCCGATTCAGATTTCTTTTATCTGATCATTGCAGCTTTCCCTCCGGTCCCGCAGGGTTATTCCTCTTTGCCCGTCAGAGACCCCCTACCAGCCCTCTAGCATTAGATCCGAAATTCTAGTGCAGTTGATGATGCGGGAGTTAAGATCCAGATGGGTGCCCCGTCGGTTGCCTAAACAGCCGCATCCCTCCTTGGGCCCCGTCTGAGCCTCGAGGCACAGCAGTGGAAGGCCTCTCGGGAGGAGAGAAGTTAATCAAGAGTGGGGATGTCTGCTTGTCTTTGTCTTGGGGCCTGTTCAGTTGGCCTGGTCTCCTGGGGCCTTCAGCTAAACGGGCCACTGAGGCCATTACTGGTTGGCAGTAACCAGTGACCCAGGATGGAGGCTGGCTGGCTGGGATGTCTCAGTGGGACCTTCATCTGAGCCTTTACGGGAGACCTCAGAGATTCCGGGTAGCCGATTCTGGAGGGCTGCAGCATTTGAGGGAGTTTCCTGGGAAGTTTCCTGCTTGGGAGATTCTTGAAGGCTCAGAGACGGTTCGATCTCACGGAAGCCAAGATCGAGAATAACTGGGCGTCTGAGCTGAAGAGGCTGGGGGTCCGTCGCAGGGTGGGCTCTAAAGGAACGGCCACCTGTATCCGGCTGCCTAATTGACTTAAAGCAAATGGGGGTGTGGGTGTCCCATGTCTCCGGAGGGCCAAAGAGGTCCCCTTGTGATTTAAGCTGCTGATCTCTCTTGGGTAGGAGAGGCCTTCAGATTGATCCATGTCTCCAGAGCTCTGGATTCCTCTAGCTGATTTGGTGGGAAGCATCTGGGTTTATTTGGCACCAGAAATAGCACAGCAGGATGTATTTTGGGCTCAACAAGAGGCAAAGATGCCCAGGACGCTGAATTCTTCCATCGGCTTCACACTCCTTTGAACTTCCTGCCCTGTGACCTTTCCTTGGCTAGGCTCGGTGGACGTGGAGTCCTCAGCTGCAGGTAACCAGGTTCAGTCCTGGATCAGAGATCAGGCTGGAGGCGACGGGCCACCCACAGGCACCAGCGTGTCCACATGTCCACCCTTTGGCATTCCCCAGGCCACCTGCAGCACCCGATCTTCACTCCTTTTTAAAGATTCTTACGGTTAAACAAAAACGAGGATCCTGCATGGTGTAGAAAATCCCTGCCATCTTCTCCCCCCAGAGAACCCCTGGCGGATGACCTAACCCCTGTCTGGTGGGGAGCTGGGGGGGCTCAGAGCTCCCGGAAGGCTGCAGCAACGTCCCTCCTGCCTCACGGGGAATGAACGGGCCTTGGCCACTTTGGGCCCTCAGCGTGGCCACTGGGTGGAAGCTTTCACAAAACGCATCAGCACCTCAGATGTATTTGTTGTTCAAAAAATGTTGCTCACTCCTGATCGAAGGACCAAATGTCCCTGAATGGCTCCCCCAAAATGCAGCTGTTCAGTGAACTCAGTAATGAACTCGGCCAAGGAGGGACTTTCTCTTGTGGCGCTGTAATCTAACTTGCTCTTTCTTTCTCAAATACAAAAGTCTCCATCTTCTCAAGTGGGGAGTTATTCAGCACGTGGGCTGAAAAGAATACACGCTGTCCTCGACTTATAACAATTCATTTAGTGACCATTCAAAGTTACAACGGCACTGAAAAAAGTGGTTTATGACCATTTTTCACACTTATAACTGTTGCAGCGTTCCCAGGGTCAGATGATTTACATTCGGACACTTGGCAACCGACTCACATTTATGATGGTTGCAGTGTGCCCTGGGTGTGTGTGTGTGTGTGTGTGTGTGGTGTGATCCCCTTTTGCGACCTGACAAGCAAACAATGGGGAAGCCAGATTCATTTAACCGCCTTGTTAACTAATTTAATAGCTGCAGCAATTCATTTAACAGACACGTTAAGAAAAGTCGTAAAATGGGGCAAAACTCACTTAACAAATTTCCCACTTAGCAACATAAATTCTGTGTTCAGTTGTGGTCGTAAGTCGAGGTCTGCCTGTATTGAAGTGGGGGATACACGGATGGTGATGAATAATAGCGAGGGTGATTTTTATTTAGTACGTATATTGTGTCTGTATTTTAATTTTGAAGAAGGAGAGGAAGTTGTCCTTTGGACTTTTGGCCCAATCTCCCCTCTAGCTGTGTCAGGGGGGGAATTTGGGACCCCCCAAAGCCCCCGGTGAGTGTCTCCTTCCCTCCTGCCTAGATGGGACACGGCCGGCCAGGAGAAGTTCAAGTGCATCGCCTCTGCCTACTACAGGGGAGCGGAAGGTGAGCCGAGGGCGAAGACCCCATCCTTGTCCATCCCCCCCCCCTCAATCTTTGGCACGGCCAACTGGTGGCTCCAGGGTTGCTCAAGCCTTGCACAGTCGTCTTTTACTTTCTTGGCAGTGATTATCACAGTTTTCGACTTGGCTGACATCCAGACCTTGGATCACACCAAGTAAGTTTCCCCTTGCGGCTGACTTTGTGTATCCCACTGAGCTGTGAATAGTGGAACCACGTTCATTGGCTGAAGAAGACCTGCCTGCTTTTACACAAAGCCAAAGTCCAGCAAACCCTGTTACAATTCAGATCATTCCTGCTGTAGCAGTTTCCGCCATCTGTAAGATTTTTTCCAACCACTTTTTGGGTAAAATAATACCATCGTGGGTGGAAAAATGGCCTATTAGTGTCTCATCATGAAACATGAAGCTTACCTGGATGATTAAGGGGATCTGATCCTGCACGCCTGCTCTGACTTCTGCCCCCCCCCCCCCACTACACAGAAAGGCCTTTAAACTGGCCTGTGGGGTTTCTTTTTTTTGAGAATGTTTATTGATTTTTTAATAACAGTTCAAAAGTACTTATTCAACAAACGCGTTGTCTGGGTTTATCATCCACTAATACAGACTGAATTCCTAATCCTTTATTCTTTTCTCCAGCCATTGATAAAGTAAGTCCCAAGTTTGAAAATATTCTGTTTCTTCTTTTTCTTTCAACCTCAGAGTAAGTCTGTCCATTTCCGCACAATCTAGTATTTTTTTAAATTATTTCTTCCTCTGGTGGTATTTCTTCATTTTTCCAAATATTGTGCAAATATGATTCTTGCCACATGTAAAATCAAGTATATACTTTGTTTGTCAAGTTTTTCTGGCCTGTGGCATTTCTGTAGCGAAGAGTCAAGCTCGGAGTGGTCGTCACCAACTGGAATTTGGAGTCATGGCTACTCCACATCTAGGTGAGACAGCCTCAGAAAAGCCACATGCGAGTTAAATATTAACTTGCACGCAGGGAAGAGGCACGCATGCATTAACTCTGTGAGGAACACGGTTTCGCACAACCTGCCAACGAAGGAGGCACCCTTTTCTCCCTGCTATGTGGAATCAAGCTGGGCAGGTCTTCCTAGAGGGGAAGAAGGAGGAGGCCAAGGGAGGGTGGAGGCTTGGCTGGTCCTGATGCTCTTATACAGGCTGCGCATGAGGGGAGGGCCCAGCCATGCTCAGTTCTGCTGGACCGCTTCCCTCTAGCCCTTGCGATGCCTTCAGCTTGGCTCCAGCAGGCTCCGGGGTCTTCTTCGGCTCATGTGGTTTTACCCAGGCTGTTTCCGAGGGGGAAGACCCATTGACTCATTAACTAGACTTGGTGAGCAGGAGGCCCATATCGGAGGGACTGGCGCAGTCTTGTTTGCTGAGCGGGAGAACAGATGGTGGGCCTTCCTTTCCACTGCTCTCTGCCTCTGCCTCTCCTCCCCAGGTTGGGAGTCTGCTCCTTCTCTTTCTGCTGCATTACCACTTGGGGCATCACTAGATGAGTTTGCCAGTTCAAAGGAGCCACAGTGCAAACATGAGCAGATGGCTGGCCACCATCTGATTAGGTTTGCGGAGGGGAAAAGAGGCCGAATGCCGAGAGGCAGAGATCTATTCACTTATTTAAAACATTGCTCTAGCTCCCCCTGTCTTATAACAGACTTTGGTTGGTTCCCAACCAAGAATTAAAACAACATAAAGTCGTATTGACCATAAACATTGAAAATAAAAACCAGGCACAACATGCAGTCACCTCATCCTATCGCAGCGTTTGGGGGAAAGTGAGGCCTTCAGTTCTTTCCAGGAGGGCCGAAGCCTGCCAGGGTTCAGGGGAAGGGGTGTTCCACGGGGCAGCGATACCACAGAAAAGGCAGGCTTCCCATAAAATGGCTCTATTTTGGGGAGGGGACCAGGGCCATCCCCACCCTATCTGATCTGGCAGGGTGGGTAGATGACCTAGGGAAGGTGGTCTGGCAGATAACCTGGGTTTTGAAAATGATGACTAGCATCTTGGATTGCACCTGGAAAGCCAGTGCAGGTCACACAACAGAGATGTTACATGGGCAAAGCTTGGGGCTCTGCTCTGAATGAGTTGGCGTTTCTGGATGGTTTTCAGAAAAATGTAACGGACATTGCAGGAGTCCATACGGGAGGTGAGCAAGGCGCAGGTGACGGGGGCGAAATGCACTTGGTTTCCCTGCCCTTCCAGGCCCTGGGGGAGCTTGCCTGTTGCAGCCGGATGGCGGGAGGCATCCTTGGGGCTGGCAGAAGGCGGCCTACGCAGGGTGCTTTTTGGCCCAAGCACGACTGATACAGGTTTGTCTTCTCAGCGTGTCCCTCACTCGCTCACCTGTCCTCTTCTCCCTGTCCAGACGGTGGCTGGAGGACGCCCTGCAGGAGAACTGCCCTGGCTCCAGCTTTGTGTTTCTGGTGGGAACCAAGAAGGATCTCCTGGTGAGTCTGAAGAAATCTGTCTCAAGAACCAAGTTGGTCAGTTGGGAATCCATCTGCAGCACAGTGAATGGAGCCTGTCTGTACGAGAGCCCTGACAGCTTGGGGGAGGGGGGCTAATGCTGGCGGAGTGAAGAGCTGCAAGGCCCCCAGTCCCTGCTCCTCCGCCATAAGGGAACAGGCGTCAAGATGGCAGCCAAAACACACATAAAAAACAGGCAGAGCTTCCATTATATTGTTCTGTCTCCCATCTTACCATAAGTAGTAAGACACTGGAGTTATCCCCTAGTCCAGGGGTAAGGCAACCTCGGCTCTTTTATGACTTCTGGACTTCAACTCCCAGAATTCCTGAGCCAGCCATGCTGGCTCAGGAATTCTGGGAGTTGAAGTCCACAAGTCATAAAAGAGCTGAGGTTGCCTGCCCCTGCCCTAGACTCATTCTTTCTGGGTGGGCGCAGTAAATTTGAAAGATCAAGAACACGCATTGGATGTTCTTGTGAAGCAACTGAGGGGAGGGTGGCCTCTTTGCTGCCCCCCCCACCCCAAAACCTGCTCTATCTCCCCACTATTTCTTTTCTCAGAAAGCTTATTTGGGCTCTTCTTGGAAGAGGGTGCTGGAGGTGAGGCTTGGGGGCTTCCCTGCTTCCCCCGTTGAATCTCTTTTTCACGCAGACAAGGCCAGAAGCGCAGGGAGCACACAGAGGACCCCAGGCTGTCTGCCCCCCCCCCAGCATCTTCCTTTGCATTGCTGCCCCCTTCCCTTATTTGAGTTATCTTGGCTGAATGAAGGATCCACAGCTTGTAGGGCTCATTGGGCTGGCTGTGTGGCCCAATGCCGCCTACCCCACTTGTGGCATTCAGGCTGTATTGCCCTGAATGAGGAGCTACTGGACAGGGGCAGCCACTCAGCCCCCAAGTGGGGCAGGAGGGGAGGGGGCTGGCCTGCAGAGTCCTAGTACACCAGGCTGTGGAAGTTCGGCTGCAGTCAACTCTGCCCCCTCATCTACTTGGGAGGCTTTTTAAGCTCATTGTCCCACCCTACTCCTGCAGCTGGAAACATCCCCACAGCCCCCTCGTGGACTGGGAAGGGGGCAATGGGAAAGCAGATGCTTATGTTTGGGGGCAGCACCCCACTCCCTGTCTCTGGCTCTTTCCGTTTCAGTCCAGTGCAGAGAGCGAACGGACAGAGCGGGATGCCATCCGTCTGGCCAACGAGATGCAGGCGGAGTATTGGTCCGTCTCTGCCAAAACAGGTCAGTTGACCGACAGGAAGGCAGCACAGCAGATCCAGGAGGGAATGGCCCACCCTTGCCCCCCAATACTGTCTGGAAGGAGCTGCTGGGCCCCGAGGGTCACCCAGCCACCTTTGCTGTTATAAGGAGGCTTCCTCGTGTGCAAGGGAGGTCTTGGACCACAATACCCCTGCGCGTGTGCATTTGTTCTCCCAGCAAGCAGCCACGTTTTGTCTGTTCTCTGAATACAGCAACAACAGTTAGCAAATGTATCTGCTTGCCGGGTTTTAAGAATTTGGGGTGTCTCCCCCCCTCATTTTTCTCTTTCTTCAGGGGAAAATGTCAAGGACTTTTTTTTCCGGGTCGCTGCCTTGGCCTTTGAGAGGTCTGTGCTGATGGAGCTGGAGAAGAGCTGCAACCGGCTGGTGCCGATCGGCACAGGAGACTTCATCAGTAGGTGGACCCAACTACCTCCCCCTCCTCGGAAGGGGTCTTTTTTTCTAGATCACCTGAAGACGGATGGACTTCAAGCCTCAGAATTCCTCAACATGCTGACTCTGGAATTCTGGGAGTTGACATCCACCCATCTTCAAGTTGAGGATCACGGAGAGGGTGGCTGGAGTGCTCCTGTCCGGAAGCAGCCCTTGTGGGATTCGGTGGGGCTTCTTCTGGGTTGAGCCCAGGTAACTGCAGCATTCAACTCTTCCAAAGTGGCCAAGGGGACATCCAAGCCCATTCCGAGAAACACAAATACAGTAAGTGGCATTTGGGGCTGGGAGGAGGAGAATGCTTTGAAGCCTTTCCCTCTCCCAGGTAGCCCCCGTAGCCCTCCCTTGGTCTCGTCTCCTTGCAGGGATAGAAGAAAACGAGGCGTCTTCACACGGATCTCGTCCATCCAACCTGAACTGCTGCTAATGGCCGACAGTCAGCCGGAGTTCCCAGTGGACACTGCAGGCTGCCCTGCTCACTCTTTGACAAGCAGGAAGTCACTGGATCTCGGAGAAGCCCAAGGAGTGAGCAGAGCCGATCCCCACCTCTGCTGCTCCTGAAGCCCTGCTGAGCCACGCAGGCTCCCTTGCAGGAGAGCACCAGTCTTTCTCTAGGAAGGCCCTCTCCCTGGAAACTCTTTGTGCTCCACCTGGTTACCTGCAGACGGTAGAAACAGAGCAGGGCTGCCGACTGGGCTGATTCAGGGCAACAGCCCCAAACCAGGGGATCCTTCCTGGCAGCCGCAAATTGTACTGGAGCTGGACTTCTAGTTAAACCTTGACTATGACTAATAGCTGTTAAAGCCAGCAGGAGGAATTTGTACTTAAAAAGGAGGATATTTGGAGTGAGAAAAGCTGGTAATCCCTGTCTGTCTCCTATTTAGGGCCCTTCTAGTGGACTCTGGGCACCAGAGCGTCTTGCGCTGAATTAATTGTTTGAATTGCTTGTTAGCTTTGCTTAGAATTACTGCGAGAGCAACTCTTGTAAAAACAGGACTTTGTTTTTGTGTCCATCGCAGAATTAAAGGCTCTGCTGGAGGGCCCGGAATTCTCCCTGTAGTTCAGCAAGCGATCGGTGAGCCCTGCCAGCCTGTGGGACCCAAGAGAGTTTGATTCAAGAAGCGAGTCCTCACACTTTGGCCTCAGGGAGACATCTCGGCTAGCGGTGGGGACGCATGTCTAGCATTACAGGGAAACTCTGGAAGGAAAGAAATTTCCACAACTCGCTCCCTCGTCAGTGGATGTTGTTCGCAGCACATAAAACCACCTTGGTCCATGCTGTGCCAGGCGTGATCAGGCCCTGGTGGAAGGGGAAATTCACTCGTTACAGACCGATGAATGTTTCCTGCTGCCAGTGATGCATCACGGGAAGCAGCTTTCTTTGCAAAGGTTTTCCTCTATGGGTTTATTTCTTTCCCCACACGTTAGCTTTTAGTAGTACAGGT
>JAKJMR010001128.1:321592-356980 GCA_024449315.1 Daboia siamensis
TGGCTGCCTCTGGATTGCCCAGCGGAGTTTCTTTGGGAAGGAGCTGCTGACTAACCCATGTGATGTGTGTGTGACCGCATAGTCTCCTCAAGAGTAGGAATGCTACTTCCCGCTAGAGCTCTGCTTTGTCTGGAGATGCTGTCATTCCTTCAATGGAAAGAGCAAAAACGGTGCTGCCTCTGGAGCTGTTCTGGGGCTGCTATTCATTGCTGGGCACAAAAGCCTCTCCGACATCACTGCCACCATTGCAGGGCAAGCTTGCGCTGGGTGGGAAAGCCCTGAGGCTGCTTTTTAGGCAGAATTGAGCCAGGCCGATCCAGCCTATGAACACTGCAAGAGCCCAGTGGCGGGAGAGGCACAGCTTTGCAAAAGGATCTGGGGTACAAAGTCACAGCAGAGAGAATAGTTTTCTTCTGTTATTCGCCCCAAATTGCAGCACTAAACTTCCAGGCTTTGCTGAGTGTGACCATCTGACATTTCTCCAATCTTTTTTGGAGCACGGATATATGCAGTATTCTCCGACATGCATATAGAGTACATAAACAGTACACGCGGTGGAGAGTCTACCATGTTCTCCCTCCTGCGTGTCACAGAAGCTGCCAATTGCACTTGGTAGCCAATTGCACTTCTGCTAGCCCCAGAAAGACCAGCCCAGCCCTCGCTGAGGGTGGCTCCAGGGACCAAATCAGGCAGGACTGATTGTGCTGCCCCTTGTCAGCCTCTGCCTGATCCACTTGCAAACATGATCTTGTTTCTCAGGGCTTAAAAGCCAAGATGTTTATTTTCTTCCTTTTTAATTCCTTGTGTGTCCAAGGAATTGGCCAATGAACCTAGCCTATTCCATTCCATTCCATTCCATTCCATTCCTAATTCTTAGATAATAGAGGAGGCAATTTCTTTGTAGCAATTGTGCCGTTCCCAAGACTGTCAGCGGTCCTGGCATTAAGTTGCCATCCCCTTGCTGTTTTCCCCTCTAGAGACTTCTCAGTCTGGAAAAATAGAACTACTGATTATTTCTGACTCCTTTTTCTCTGCATCGTGTTGCACACCTCAGAAGGGAATACTGAGAGGGCTACAGCATGTGGGAGAAGCCCACAGAGCAGCTGTACAAGATAAAATAGATGGCTTATTGAATCCAGAGAAGGAACAATTAAAAGAAAAATCTGCCTGGGATTCTCTAAGGCAAGGATGTTTGAGAAAGTGAACTTTTTAAGAGATAGAATCAAGATCACATGAGGTGTTAATATATATAATGCCTGGGTAAGACTACACTTGGAATATTGGTATATTTTGCTCGCCACAATGTAAAAGCTGTTGAAAGAGTGCAACAAAGATGATTAGGGGGCTGGAGGCTAAAACATATGAAGAGTGGTAGTCCTCATGAAAAGGAGGACTAGGGGTGACTTGATAGCAGTGTTCCACTAAGGGGCTGTCACAAAGAAGGGGGGGGGGTCAATCTAGTCTCCACCTGAAGGCAGGACAAGAAGTGATGGAAACTAATCAAGGAGAGAATCAATCTAGAAACGAGGAAAAGTTTCCTGACAGAACAATTAATCAGTGGAAGGACTTGATTCCAGACGTTGTGGGTGCTCCAACAATGGAGGTTTTTAAGAAGAGTAGACAACCATTTGTCTGAAATGGCATAGGGCAGGGATAGGCAATCTTGGCTCTTTTATGACTTGCGGACTTCAACTCCCAGAATTCCTGAGCCACCCTGGTATAGGGCCTCCTGCTTGAGCAAGGGGTTGGACTAGAACAGGGGTCTTCAAACTTGGCCCTTTTGTGACTTGTGGACTTGCCAGGCTGGCTGATGAATTCTGGGAGCTGAAGTCCACAAGTCATAAAAGGGCCAAGTTTGAAGACCCCTGGCCTAGAAGGCCTCCAAGGTCCCTTCTCTGTTATTCTGTTATAGACAAATTACCAGCATTAAAAGATAGCAATTTTCACACAGAGGTTCTGTGGAGAAAATGCCAAGCCCTGGAAGGTGGTCTAGGCCCAGGTTCCCAAGGGGTGGCAAATAAATTTAATAACTAAATAAAACAAAACATGAAGGGACAAGCCAGTTTAGTGGATGGAGGCAGAAAGGCATCTGAAGAAAAATCAAGACAGGCTCCAGGGCTTTCTGCTTCTCTCCATTGGGGCGAGCTGCACCGATGTACTTTCCTCCTTCGCCCTCCATAACACCCACAGTACAACATTTGTGATCTTCCCGTTTTCTTTTTCCACGGATTTCTGGCTTCAGTCTCTCCTCGAGTGGAAAATGGTACTCCAGATTTCTGCACTGGTTTTGGGATTAATGAGCTCGCTTTGATCCCTCAAAACAGCCTCTGCGTTTCCGAGATTCGGCCTCTGGGTGAAGCCCCCCATCCCCTCCCGAGGGAGGCGGGCGAGAGGAGCCGCCTTAGGGGCACTGGGGGCGGGGCTGGGGGGCGACCCTGGTTCTGCTGGGGCTGAAAGGACTCCTGGCTGCTCAGAAGCCGGGGAGTTCCTTCCCGCAACTAAGGGAAGGCCGGAGCCCCCGGACTCCCCCGAAGAAGCCTCGCTGTGACTCAGGCCCATCCGGGGCTGCCCGCTTCTTCCGCGACTGGCTGGGCACCCTTTTTCCGCAGAGGCCGCCGGGGGGCACCGCCGCTGGTCCCCGAGCCGGCTCTGCTCCCGGGACCCGAAGCGCGTGCGCAGAGCGGCGGCCCGAGCGGGCATCCCGGAGGCAGCCCGGTCCCGCTCGTCTTTGCGCCGCGGAGACCCCGGGTCTCGGGAGGAAGCAGCCCGCCCGGGTCCGCGCTGGGCCCTCCGGAGGCGCCGCCGCTCGCAGAGGCAGGAGCGGGGAAGGGGCGCTCGGGCGGGCACAGCCGCCGCCCCTCGCAGGACGCGCTCGTCCGGGGGTTCCGGGTTCGCTTTTGCACGGCGCGCCCGGCCTCGCCCGAGCGCTTCCCAGGAGCGCAGCCGGTGCGAGCAGCGCTTCCTCCTCCGGGCTCTGGAGGAGAGGCCGCGAGGCAGCGCGCCTCGCCCTCCCGGAAAGCCCCCTTGGCGGGGGCGGGGGCGCGCCGCAGGGGCCGGAGCGCGAGAGGCTCCGGGGGGACCGAGGCGCGGGTGGGGCGGCGCCCGAGCGCCCCGGGCTTCGAGGGCGGAGAGCGGCGGCAACGGCCTCGCGGGCATCCGGACACCCCCGACTGCCGCTCTGATCTCTGGCCGGGGAGCCGCTCGGCCGCCACCACCGCGCCATCGGGGAAGGCGAGCGCGGCTCGACCGCCACGGCCGCCGGCACCGCTTCCCCAGGCTCTGCGGAGCGCCACCCCCGCGCCCCTCTGGGCCGCCGCCGCCGGCTCCCCTCCCGCGCGGGGCTCGGCGGCCTGCGCTCTGCACGTGCGCAGAGGACGCGACCACTCCTCTCCGGCGTCGCCGCCCCTTTAAGACCCCGCCCACGCCCCGCCCCGCCCGCGCGGCCGTTCCCCAGAGGCGGGCCGGACCAGCCGCGATGGCGAGCCGAGCCGGGCCGCCGCGTCACCTGGGGTCGCTTCAGCGCCTCCCGCCCCGCCCAGACTAAGCGCGGCCGGAGCCCCGCGGGATCAGGGGCGGCGCGCGGGGAGGAGCCGCCAGACCCCCGCCTCGCGCCCGGCCGGCCGGCGCGTCCCCCTCGCCTCGCCTGCCCGCCCGCCGCCTCTTTGTTCTTGCCTGCCTGCCTTCTGCCTGCCTTCTGCCGCCGCGGCTCGGAGCGGCCGGGGCCGGCCATGGGCGGCGGGGCGGCCCAGAGAGCGCGAGGCGGGTCGGCACCGCCGCCGCCCAGGAGCAGCCCGCCCGCCCCCGCCGCCCCCCGGAGATGAGCGCCGGGCGCTGCCGGCCCTGCGCGCCGCCCTGATCCCGCCTTCGCCCGCGGCGGCCGGCCCGTTGCCATGGTGGACCCGGTGGGCTTCGCCGAGGCGTGGCGCGCCCAGTTCAACGACGCGGAGCCGCCCGCGATGGCGCTGCACTCGGTGGGCGACATCGAGGCGGAGCTGGAGCGCTGCAAGGCGTCGATCCGCCGGCTGGAGCTGGAGGTGAACAAGGAGCGCTTCCGCATGATCTACCTGCAGACGCTGCTGGCCAAGGAGCGCAAGAGCTACGACCGGCAGCGGTGGGGCTTCCAGCGCGGCCCCGAGGCCGACGACGGCGACAGGCCCGCCCGCCCGCGCCCGCCCGCCCTGCGCAAGCTCTCCGCGCACAGCGACGGCGGCTCGGAGGCGGACGCCGCGCAGCCCGGCGAGGAGGAGCGCGGCAAGCCTGCCGCCGCCGGGGACGAGAAGCCCAGGGAGGAGGGCGCCGCCGCCGCGGGCTCACCGGGCAGGGCGCGGCCGGGCCCCGGCGGCAATCGCCGCCGCCTCGCCGCCGCCGCCTCGCTCGACCGGGACGGGGCAGCCTTCGAGGCGGGCGGCCGGGAGCGCGGGCAGAGCGGCGGCGGCGCGGGGCTGCCGCGCTCCGGCCTGGAGCGCGGGAGGAAGGCGCCCTCGTCGCCGCCGCGGCTGCCGGACGGCCGGGAGGCGGGCGAGAAGCCCTTCTACGTGAACCTGGAGTTCCACCGCGAGCGCGGCCTGGTGCGCGTCAACGACCGCGACGTCTCGGAGCGCCTGGGCGCGCTGGGCAGCCAGGCCATGCAGCTGGAGGCGCGCAAGAAGCTGCCCGGGCCGCCGCGGGGCCGCTCGGCCGACGGCGCCTACGACGACGGCGGAGAGTACGAGGACTCGGAGCTCAACGCGCGCTTCCTGAAGGACAACCTGTTGCTCGACGGCGCGGGGCGGCCCTCCTGGACGGCCGCCTCGCCCGCCGCCTTCCAACCCTACCAGAGCGTCTTCGTGGGCGGCCCCGCGGGAGCGGCCGAGCCGCCGCTCACCTGGCCGCGCCGCTCCTACTCGCCGCGCGGCTTCGAGGACCTGGGCGGCGGCGGCGGCTACACGCCGGACTGCAGCTCGAACGAGAACCTGACGTCCAGCGAGGAGGACTTCTCGTCGGGCCCCTCGAGCCACGTGTCCCCCAGCCCCACCGCCTGCCGCCTGTCCCGCGAGAAGAGCCGCTCGCCCTCGCAGCACTCGCAGCAGTCCTTCGACAGCAGCGGCAGCCCCCCGACCCCGCAGGCCCCCAAGCGGCACCGGCAGCACCCGCAGGGCGCCGGCCCCGAGGCCGCCGTCGGGGCGCCCAGGAAGAGCGCGCCGCCCTGGCCCTGCGACGGGAGGGCGGCCGCGGACGGCTGTTTCCATGGCGACGCAGGTGAGGCCCGGGGGCTCCCCGGAAGGGCTGGGCGGGGCGGGGGGGGGATCTGCGGACGGATTCCCGAGTCTGTGTTTCTCCCCCGAGGTTCATTCAAACTCTGACATGTTCTGGCGATGGGCATCTGCTGGCTGCTTTGTTGTACACGAGCACACACAACACACCTGCGCAGGTCAGGAATTCTGTGGTATTCCCAAAGTCTTTCCCCCCCTCCCCCTCCCCTTTTCCAGTCTCCTAGGTGTGGGGGAGGAGAGGCAGCGGCTTCCTCTGGATTGGGGGGGGGAGGGGGGGGCGGCCCACCCCAGCTCCTTCCCCCCCCCCCCCCCCCCCCCCCCCGCGGGCGGGGGCGGCCCCCCCACCCCCCCCCGGGCCCGGGGCCTCCCCCCCCCCCCCCCCCCCCCAAACAGCAGCAGAGGCCCATCTGCGGCCTGGGTGCTTGGTGGGCTGCCTGGGGAGCAGAGGGCAAAGGGGGCAAGGCCAGAGTGTGCTGCTAAGGGGTGGAGGGTGGCAGTGGGACCCGGGGAGGCCTGGAGTCGCTTGCCTGGCCTGGGGGCTGCCATGGTTGAGCCAGAAATATTTGAGTCCCCCCCCCCCCCCCCCAATTAGTTTCAAAAGGCAGCAGGGAATCTCCAAGAATCTGGACTGATTGCAGCATTTGCCCCTAAAAGAAGGGCAAAGCTTCAGAGAAGGGGGCAGTTGACCCCCCCCCTCTGGTCACTGAGGTGTGGTTGGGTTGAGACAGTTGGAGGCTTTCTAGCAAGAGCACCTGGAGCTCAGCTGGCAGATCAGCATCACTGACTAGAGAATGGATCCTGTGTGTGTGTGTGTGTGTGTGTGTGTGTGTGTGTCTCCACCCCGAGCCCTGGTGCTTGCCCTCCACTTGCAGCAGTGGCCCTGGTGGGACTTCTCCTGGGCCGTCAGGGCTGGGCCATGCCAATCTGTCCCCACGGCCCTCCAGCCCAGAGGGGGGGAAATGGGCTCTCTGGCCTAGGCTGCCTTTGCAGGGGGTCTCCTGTCTGCTAGTGACCCATCAAAATGGCTTGGAAGAAACAGGCAGAGTCCAAGGGGACGTGGCTGGGCTGCACAGAGCTAGCTGCAGGACTGCGTGGGGAACTGGGTGGTTGGAGGGCAGATCTAGGGGAGGGAGCGGGAAGCTGCAATGGGTCCCAGGGCCAGGTAGAGTCCTGGGCAGGGTTCCATGGGGGTCTCCTGAGTGGGCTGTTGTGGGGCAAGGAAAGGAGCAACCGAAGAAAGAGCATCACCCCTGTCTCTACCAGCTGCTGGCAGGCCGAACTTGGCAGATGGTGGTCCGCTGCCCTGGAGAGCGGGGGGGGGGGGGAAGAAAAGGCAGGACTCCAGGAAGGGATTAATAAAGCAGGAGTGTTATTGTGGTCGCCCTGGGAATTATTGATGATAATGGCATAACTTGTTGATGTTCTTCTGCCAGTATTAAGCCCTGCAGGTTCTGAACATCCAGGCAGCAGCGGCGGGCGGCGGGGGGGGGAACCATAGCAAGCTCAGAACCAGGTTGGCCCCTGAAAGTGGAGCTTCTGCATGGAAAGCAAGGTAGGGGTGGCGGCAAACCACAAGTAGAAATAAGTGCCCCCTTTTTCTCTGCCACCGCACGGTCCCTGCCCATCTCTCTGAGTTGACCTTTAAGAAAGAGGCCTTTGCAAACCCCAGAATTCCCACTGAGGTTGGCATCTTCCGTGTTGGACGAGGTGCCCAGTAGCCCAGTGATGCTTTTGTCTGCCTGGAAGCAAAACTGCTTAGAAGGTGGGCTTCTTTTGTAGGCACTTTGTATTTCCTCGTTTTTTCCCTCCACCCCAATAAATCTCTCTCTGTGGTTTGTGTGTGTGTCTGTGTGTGGGCGTAGTTGCTGCTATTAGGTGTGTTTGCATTGCTAGCTTTGTTTGGCTTGGCAGCAGCTCCTTTGTGGACTGCCCTGAGGGGTCTCCCCCCCCCCACAATCTTTTTCAGCTGGAGATCTGTGGATGCATCCTCTTCCTTAGTTCTGGGGGAGCAGGGGGGCTGTTCCATGCTGGGGGGGCATCCTCTCAGGGATGCCCTTCAGGCAGCCGGGCCAGCCGGCAAAGGGAGCTTCTGTCTGTGCTGGAGGGCAGAGAGGGAGGGGCTCGGGACAAGCCAGGCTCCTGCTGCCCTTGCCAGGAAGAGCTGGCCTGGAGTAGCTCACCGCTGGCTCCGTCCCCTGCAGGTGGGCCTGGGCAGCATTATTGTTGCAGGAGGAGGTCCTTCCTGTCAAGGAGGAGCCCATGAAGTGGACTGCAGCTTTTGTGCAGGGGCGCTTTCCAGATCTTCTGCCAGCAGAGGTCAGGTGCCGTCCCAGCAGATTCATCACGGGGCAGCCAGGGGGGGATGTTCAGGTGGGCCATCTCAGGGGGTCCCCTGGAGTCTGATAGATCTCCCTCCCCTTCCCTTGGAGAGTGAGTGGGACCATGGGCTCCCTGCTCTGTGGAGCCCCCCTCGGTTTCCATCTCCCTCGCCAGCCCCCCATTCATGACTGGAAGCCTCTGCCAATGGGGACGTCCTTCAAAACAGAGTAGATCAAAAGCAGTCTTCCAGCTGAACAAAGAAGACCTTTTGGAGAAGCGCAGGCTTGCTCGGCTCTGTCGCCTTATTTTATTTATGCATCTGCCACACAGTGGCCCGGCTGCTGCCTGGACGCCTAGGCTGCCATCACTGCGCTGGTGACCAACAGGGCTTGGGGTATAATCTGAACTCCTGGTTAGGTTAGAATAGAATAACAGAGTTGGAGGGGACCTTGTAGGTCATCTAGTCCAACCCCCCACCCAAGCAGGAGTCCCTACACTGTTTCTGACAGATGGCAGTCGAGTCTCTTCTTGAAAGCCTCCAGGGATGAAGGTTGTGCCATGGAAGCCCCACGAAGGTCTGCCAGCTGCCTACAGGACCGTCTCCTGCCAACAGCTGCCTTGATCCCTGATGAGAATTAGGGGGGGCACAGGAGGGGGGGCTAAACAGCAAGCCTCTCAAAGCATCCCTATGGAGAGGGAACCTCTGCTTCCTCCCTTACATTCCCCAAAGATGGAGGCCTCCCCGTCCCACCCAGCATTGGGGCGTCAGGTGTGTGGCCAGCCTTTTAGACAGATTAACTTTGCCGGCTCCACAAACAGGAAGAAAAGAGGTTGCACCCGGACCGTTTGCTCGGGAGGAGCAGGACAACTGCTGGCATGAATATATTATAAAAGGAGTTTACCTGGAATCCTGTTGTGGACATTGTAAGGGCTTCCTAGCCTAGGCAGGAAGCAGATGTGACTGTGGAAACAGTATTAAAAAGTGGCTTTTGTGTGCCCTGACTTCGCTTTCCATCCTGCCGAGATCCTAGTTTTGGCAGGGGGTCAGCAGTTCCTGACTTTGGGGACTTCGGCCTCGCAGGTTGGGCCTTTGTGCTGATTTACATTGATCAGTGCCCAGCAAGGCAAGAATTATTTTGGATGCCAGGCTTAGATTTGTGTTTTTCAACCTGGTCCATTTCAAGATGTGTGTGGACTTCAACTTTGCTGGCTGGGGGATTCTGGGAGCTGGAAGTCCACTCATCTTCGAGAGGCCAAGGCTGAGGAACTGTTTTTATTTCATCCTTTGAATCCTCAACTTACTGCCACAATGGAGTCCAAAATTTCTGTTGCTAAGCAAGACATTTGTTAAGTGAGTTTTGCCCCCTTTTGTGACTCTTCTTGCCACAGTTGTTAAGTGAATCACTGCAGTGTTAAGTTAGCAACATGGTTGCTCAATGAACCTGGTTTCCCCACTGACTTTGCTTGTCAGAAGGTCTCAAAAGGGGATCACGACTGTCATAAATATGAACCAGTTGCCAAGTGTCTGAAGTTCGCTCAAGTGATCCTGGGGACGCTGCAACAGTCATAAGTGTAAAAACTAGTCATAAGTCACTTTTTTCTGTGCTGTTGTAACTTTGGTCACTAAACAAATGGCTGTAAGTCGAGGACTACCTGTAATCTTTTGGGGGCATGTCACTAATCAGATTAAAAAATAGGGAACCGCCAACTTCCTGGCTGCAGTGAGTCAGTCTCTGCCCTCCTTTTCCCGTGAGTCAGTCTCTCCCAACACCTGGCAGCAGCTGGCTGTCTTTAGGCTGGGCTGGTGATCAGAGGGCTGGGGGTGAATTTCGCAATGCTGGTGGGTGTCCCCAGCCTGTTCTGATGCAGGTCTCCCTGCTGCTAATTGTGGAGGTGACCCCCAAGACTTCCGCAGGTTCTGATCCTAATTCTTCATCGGCCTTGCTCATGGGGTACGAGAAACTGATCTGGGGTCAGCCTAGAGTGCTGAGACTTGTTTTCTTGATTTTTTGGTTGCTTTTTATTTGTTATTTTGTTTATATCCTGCCTTTATTATCTTTATAAATAACTTAAGGCAGCAAAGATATGGCCCTCCTCCTTCTATTTTCCTCACAACAACCTCCTTGTGAGGTGGGGTTGGCTGAGAGTGATTGGCCCAAAGGACTAGAACTCACCGTCTCCTGACCTCTGACCTGTATCTTAACCCCTAGACCAATTGGGGCATGTTTTTATGAGCCATTTTAAACAAAGTATAGACATAAGGGTAAAAGGGAAGAAGAAGAAAGAATAAAATAGACATTAAAGGCTAAGATATTTAATAATGTTGGGGAGTTTTCCAATATAACATTAGTTGACTATGAATAATTGAATACCCTGCATCATTTAAACTGGCCATTCCAGCTACTTCAAATGGGGGGGGGGTTGTCTTGAGGTGGCGGGGGCTCTTTTTGAAATCCAGCTGACCACCTCTGGACAACCTGGGCTAGCAGCCCTGATCAGGGCTCTTTTAGTACCCCAACACCAGCCTTGCCAGCTGTGGGTTCGGGCAGAAGGAGAAGATGGGAAGTGTTTGGTTCAGGAGGCTTAGGCAGGAGAGGAGCAATCTTCTGAAGGGGGGGAGGGGTGGTGCTAAAGTGGGGTGGGGGCAGAGAGGAAGCAGGAATCTTGCTTTCTCACTGACAGTCTGGGCTGTTGAAGTTTCCTCTAGTGGTTAAGGTACCAGGAGATTGTGAATTCTAGTCCTTTCTTAGGCATAAAGCCAGTTGGGTGATCTTGGGCCAATCCCTCCCTCTGAGGCTAGGGAGGAGGGAATGGCCAACTGCTTGAAGTCTTGCCAAACAGTGCTGGAGTGATACTGCTTTGAAGGCGGAAGGGAAGGGAAGGGAAGGGAAGGGAAGGGAAGGGAAGGGAAGGGAAGGGAAGGGAAGGGAAGGGAAGGGAGGAAGGATAGATAGATAGATAGATAGATAGATAGATAGATAGATAGATAGATAGATAGATGATAGATAGATAGATAGATAGATAGATAGATAGATAGATAGATAAATAGATAAATAGATAAATAGATAGATAGATAGAGTCATTGGAAATACTAAACATAAGACAAATCCCCCATCAGAGCCATTGAAATTGTATTTGGGGTGCCTTTCAGGGAAGCCTCCTTGGCCCAACTGAGAGACCAGCCAGATGCAGAGTCTGCTCCACCTCTTCCCTGCATGTTGCTCTCAGTCCTTCTCATGGGGAGATCCAGGGAGCCAGAAGTGAAAGTGAAGCATGAATGGCACCATTGATGTTCTGGCCTGCCACTACAAATCTTTTGAGTACTGGCCAGACTAAGGAGAGCTGAAGGGAGAGGGTGGCCAGGCTCCGCTTCCTCTATTTTTCTGACTGTTTCTCAAGAGGCCAAACCAGTTTTCGCTTCCTGATGAAATGCAGACTCTCCCACCCCCAGCCCAGCCCTTTCCAACCAAGCCGGCTTCTCTCATTTTGCATTCCTCTCTCGCACATGGGTGTGTTTGTAAACCAGTTGCAAAGCAGCTAAGCTGCTTGCTCTGCCTTTGGGCCTTGGGAGGTTGACCTTCCTTTGCTCTTGAGGTGACACCGGAGACATTTAGCACGTTGCTCTTCAGTGAAGCAGACTTTCCATCTTGGGCACCCAAGGTTGTGGTAGAGGTAGCAATGGCAAACCTTTAGGATGGAGAGAAGGGCCCTGGGGGCAGTGGCATAACCTAGCCTGCCAAAGCCAGATCCACCCCTCCCCCCCATGCTGGATTCGCCCAACATCTTCCTCCCTTGGTAAAGGTGTGGCCTGGCTAAAGTAAGAGCTGGTTGTCTAGCCTACTTTTTCTTTGAACCCTGTGTCCACATGGGTGGGCCTGTAAACAGCCCGACTATTTCCTTCAGCCCCTGGAAGCCTGGGCCTTTTTGCCAAGAGTGTGGGGCCTGTTCTGTATGCAGAGCACATGGTGTGCCACAAACCAGATATTTAATTGGAAGCCTGCTAGGATTAAGCTGCATTTCAGCTTTGTTGCTCTTCTTGAAATCGATGGATACACATTTAATTCCAACTGCAAAAGGGTTTCATTGCTGAACAGAATGGTCTTGATAGTAGGAAGCTTCCTCCCCCGCTTGTAGATGGCTGCTGAGATGGGAAAGCATTCAAGGAAGCTTGTTTTGGCCTCCACACTTTCAGAATAACAGAGTTGGAAGGGACTTTGGAGGTCATCTAGTCCAACCCCCTGCTCAGTCACAAAACCCTATACCATTTCAGACAAATGGCTGTCCAGTCTCTTCTTAAAAACCTCCAGTGACGAAGCACCCACAATTTCTAGAGACAAGCTGTTCCAATGGTTAATTGTTCTCACTGTCAGGAAATTTCTCCTTAGTTCTAGGTTACTTCTCTATTGATTAGTTTCTATCCATGGTTTCTTGTCCTGCTTTCTGATGCTTTAGAAAATAAGTTGACACCCTCTTTTTTGTGGCAGCCCCTCAAATATTGGAAGAGTGTTGTTATGTCTCCCCCCCCCCAGTCCTTCTTTTCGCTAGACTAGACAGACCCAATTCCTGCAACCGTTCTTCATATGTTTTAGCCTCCAGTCCTTTGATCATCTTAGTTGCTCTCTCTGCACTTTTTCCAGAGTCTCAGTATCTTTTTTATATTGTGGCAATCAAAGCTGGATGCAATATTCCAAGTGTGTTCTTTCAAAGGCCTTATAAAGCAGTACCAGCCTTCACATGATCTTGATTCTGTCCCTCTGTTAATGCAGCTTAGGACTGTGTTTGACTTTTGGCAGCTGCAACACACTGCTGGCTCATGTTTAAGTGACTGTCCACTGGGAGTCCAAGATCCCTCTCGCAGTTACTGTTACTGTTCCGTACCTGGGCATTTGGTTTTTCTTGCCTAAATGTAGAACCTTACTTTTCTCACATTTTGTTAAATGGGGCCCATTGTTCTGTTGAGATCCATCTGGATTTTGAGCCGACCTTCTAGGGTGTTGGCTATTCCTGCCAGCTTGTTCTCATCTGCAAATTTGATGCGTTTCCCTTCTGTTCCCTCATCTAAAACATTTATGAAGATACTGAAGAGTGCTGGGCCTAAAACAGAACCTTGGGGTACCCACTGCTTGCTTTCCTCCATGTAGATGTGGTTCCATTAAGGACTGACTATAAACTGAGGGCCGTTCGTCTTTTGGTGGTGATGCTGTTTATCCCAGATTCCTTGGGCTGCATCTCTGGGCTCCTTGTCAGAAAGATCTTCAGAGGCTCCTGCTTCCCCTCTTAGTGCCCAGGCAGGCCAGGTGGGGGTGAAGATGCTGGATTAGAATGGGGGCTTCAGGACCCTTTGGCCTCGTGGAAGCCCATTGGGACAGTCTGCTTTTTCATCCTGGCCTACTCACAGAGGAGATCTGTTGAGGGCAAACATGAAAGGGGAGTGTTTTGAACTCCTGGGGAAGGATTCTGATCAATCAATCAATCAATCACAAGGGGTTTTACCCCCTGGCCTGACGGATGGTGCAAAACATTGCTTGCCTCCTTAGCAGACAAAATGGAGAGGAGTTGACAGGATGGAGTATCTGCAGATATAAATTGCCAAATAAAAGATAAGCTATAACATGTTCAGCATTGCCTCCCTGGGCCATTTCCTCATCGTTTAAAACTTGTCTCGGGCTTTCTATTGTCCCTTTGGCGAGAGAGTTGGGAGTTTGGTGAATGGGGATGTGGGTTTGATTGGCCAACCCAACTCAGTGGCTGGTGATCACGTGGTGTTGCGTTAGCCCTGGCTCGGGTTGTTCTTTTCTGGTGGATTTGCCTGCAGGGCCCACCCCAAAACGGTTGCACGCTCAGCCTGTTTGAGGTAGACAGAGTGATGCTGCCTTCAAGCGAAGGGCCTCCGGCTCTGTAAACATGTCACTTGGTTGGTCTTCATGGTGATGTGGTTGCAAACTTTGTCCAGCATCTTCTTTGGCTCCAGCTCATTTTCTTGAGCTGTTCTCCCTTCAGTATCTTTTCTCACGGAAGGAGAACCACAGTACTGCAGGAAGCATCTACGGCAGGGGTGTCAAACTCAATTTCATTGAGGGCCGCATCAGCATTGCCGTTGCCCTCAGGGGGCCGGATGGGTGTGGCAAGGGTAGGCGTGGCCTACTGGGTGGGCGTGGCTAGAGTGCATATGGCTTACTGGGTGGGCATGGCCAGCTCTACATCGTTCGCATCAAGGGTGCCTATGGGGGCCTGGGCAGGAGTGGGACAGATCTGAGGGTCTCTGGCAGGAGAAGGGTCTCTGGGCCAGGGCCAAGGCAGTGGGGGCCATTCCCTCACTGTTTCCAGGATGGCTTCGCGGGCCGCATGAAACCACTTCGCGGGCCGGATCTGGCCCCCGGGCCTTGTGTTTGACATGTCTGATCTACGGACTGGTCACAATGCTGAACATTGTGAGCTTATCAGTTGTGTGAAGGTGTGGAAGATACATTATGAAGTATTCTTTGTTTATTTCTCTTTGTTGTCGTGTTCTGGGGCGGCCCCAGTTGGAAGACACAATTAGTAATCCCACTTCACTTATCTTTCTTTGTACTAGCTTGACAATTAGCCCCAACTGCAAGAACAGCCAGCTCAGCAGCCTCTCAACCAGGCAGGAGACAGTCTTGAAGTAAGGGAAGACTCTTTTTCATCATGGTCAGAGAGGAGGCTCCAAACTTGGTTTGTTACATGTCTTCCAACTTCCTTTTTTTTCTCCTTGATGCTGCTTTGATTGACACTAAGGACATTCACATCAAAATCTGGGATCACTTCCCCCCATTCTGTAGGGGGACCACCAAACAGCCAGTGAGATTCAGGTCTGTAGGACTCCTGGGGGGGTGTTGTTTGTTCTTCTCTCAGGGTTCAGAGCCTCTGGCAAGCTTAAAAAGGCTTCCACAGAGGGGATGGTTGGGTTCTTCAGGGGGAAGAATCCTAAACATCCATTCTGAGTCATGGTGACATTGCAGGGCTCTGTTAAGTGAACAAAGGACAAGAACCACCTTGTGAGTTTGGATGATTTATTTACTGGCTAATAAACTGCTCAGTTGCCTGGACTTAGAGCAGCATAATGTACCTGACTTTCATAAATTAGGTTACAACCATCCACATACAGTAATGAAATAAAAAAAATATGCCAATTACTTTGATCAAAAAGAGTTCCAGTGCTGGAGGGATCAGCAGTTCCACATCGTGACCCCTGGGCCTGCTGGAAGAGTCTCTCTTGATGGCCTTCCAAGACCAAAGGGTGGGGGGAACTGAATGCTGTTTCATAGAAAGGAGGCGGGATGTGGCCAGGAGGGGGGGGGGGCACTGGCTGCATCTCCAGGACCTGAAATTTGTGTTCCTTTCTGGGATCCAAAGTTTGTCTGAAATGCAGCACACAACTTTTAGGATAGAGATTTTTCTTAGGAAAAGGCAGCATTTGATCAAATGTGCTTGAGCATCTGCAGTAGACGTTGGATCGTCTCTTCCTCACAGAGGCACGTGCACAGCTCGCTCTTCCAGGCAAAGTGCCTGGTCGGTGTGAGGAACACTTGCTGGGTCTCTGCTCAGCTCAGAGGGCGCTGGAACCAAGAGCTGCTCTTTTGGGGGACAGGGTTGGCCTGGCTGGGGAACTCTGGGCGTCCCTAGAAAGGGCTCAGCCTGAGAATCGCTTTTCAGGAGGCTGGGCCTGTCCAGCTGGGCCCCTGGCATTGAAGCGTCCTTTGGGCGCCCGTAGAAATAGGTTCAAATTCCCCTCTTGTTCCTTCTCTAGATATAAATTGTCAATATTTCTATATTTCAGTAGCTAATTTTACAATCCTGACTATTGTGTTATTTAAAAAACTGGAACATTAATAAGATCCAGCTTTGTCTCAACAGTGAAAGATCCTGATTTAACAGATCACAACAATTGTACAACTCTTTCCCCTTTTGACAAACTAGCTCAGTAGTTCTTGCTTCAGCCAAGAAGCTGGTCCAAGGAGGCTATTTTGCCTGGGTGGGGCAAGCTGGTTTTCATCCACTCCCCCTCTGCCCATGCACAGAGAGGCTGGCCACGTGCGGAGGGCAGATTGCAGAGATGCGTGCAGCCCCTCACGAGCTGCTGGCTTCAGTCTGCACTTCCAGCTTGGTGGGCTCCTCCCATTGGCTCCTGACAGCCGTTGCCTGTCTTGGTGTCCTCCGGAGCCATGGGGCTTGCCCTAGACCAGACATGTCAAACACAAGGCCCGGGGGCCAGATCCAGCCCGCAAAATGGTTTCATGTGGCCCGCAAAGCGATCCTGGAAACAGTGAGGGAAATGCCCCCACTGCCTTGGCCCTGGCCCAGAGACCCTCCTTCTGCCAGAGACCCTCAGATCTGTCCCACTCCTGCCCATGCCCCCATAGGCACTCTTGATGCGAACGATGTAGAGCTGGCCATGCCCACCCAGTAGACCATACGCACTCTAGCCACACCTACCCAGTAGGCCACGCCCACCCTGGCCATACCCACCCGGCCCCCGAGGGCAACCGCAATGCTGATGCGGCCCTCAATGAAATTGAATTTGACACCCCTGCCCTAGACCGAGTGGCGCTTCTCTTAGGCCACCCTCCCAGCCCTCCCCCATTGCTCTGGATTGCTTTAGGCCAGTTTTGTGCATTGGTGGAATGTAGGCGACTTCTTTCCTTGGAGCATCTTGGTGGGTGTGCAAGAGAGCAATTTGCACCCTTTTAATCTCCAGCGACGCCGTGGATCAGTGGGTTAGGATGCTGAGCTTGTCAGTCAGAAGGTCGGCAGTTTGGCAGGTCGAATCCCGAGTGCTGCATAACAGAGTGAGCGCCTGTTACTCGTCCCAGCTTCTGCCAACCTAGCAGTTCGAAAGCATGTAAAAATGCAAGTAGAAAAATAGGGACCACTCCGGTGGGAAGATAACAGCGTTCCGTGTGCCTTTGGCGTCTAGTCATGCCAGCCACATGACCACGGAGAAGTCCTCGGACAAACGCTGGCTCTTCGGCTTTGAAACGTAGGTGAGCACCAACCCCTAGAGTCGGAAACGACTAGCACGCATGTGCGGGGGAACCTTTACCTTTACCTTTAATCTCCAGTAGATCATTGTGCAAGTTGGGCAGCCATAGAAATTGTTAAATTACGATCAAACCTTCAGTCCTGCCCTTCCGATGTTTGAGCAAGCTGCCTTCTTTGAACCTGGAGTGAAGGTGGAAGCTTGCTAGAAGCAGCTCAGTTCTCCAGGAGGCCACAAGCTGCCTTGAGAGCAGAGCAGCAAGCAGGGCCTGAAAGCCCTGGGGCTCCCCTGAGGTCAGCCTTGGCCGGGGCAGAAGCCTAAGGGAGCTGCCCTCCCTGCAGAGGGAGCGGAGGTCTCTCGTTGCCCCAGTGGGACTGTGTTTTTGGAATTGGAGGCCTCCTTTGGCAGTTTGGCATGGCATGGCATGCTTTGGCATGGCAGTTCCCGATACCAAAGGCTTCTGTGCTTTTACAGTGATGGAGGACATCATCCAGACAGAGCTGAAGAAGCTTCTTGGATGAGAAGTGAAACATCTTCACAGAAAAACAAGGAAGTCCAGTAACCTCTTGAAGAAGCACCTTTGAGACAACCATGTCCTGGATGACTGGGAATCTCCATAAGCGTCTACATCAGGGCTCTCCAAGCTTGGCGACTTTAAGACTTGTGGACTGGCTGAGGGATTCTGGAAGTCCACAATTCTCAAATTTGCCAAGTTTAGAAGACCCTGGTCTATACAGAAGAGGAAGAAGCCCCCCGTGCTCCTCCCATAGAGCTGCCTGCAGTAGGACTTGCATCTTTCTGAGCTTCAGGGCAGGAGAAAACTGTGGTGCAGGCAGATCTTTGCCCATTCAGGCAACCTTTAGCCAGCTCTTTCAGGAGGTAGAAGCTCTAGGACTAGGTGGTCTGCGGCTTGGAATCCCAACAGCACCAGGCATGGTGAGATGATCTCCAAGCATCTTGCTTCTGGACCAAGGATGACTTTTATGGCTCCTGCAACTTCCCAACAGGGACACCTGGCCATGATCTTCTGAGGTCCCTGAGGAAGGAAGCCTCTAACCGTGGTTCCTCTTCTGCCTCCCTCTTGGAAGGCTCTGGGTGAAGAGTGATTGTCAGATCTTTGCCGTCCAGCAAAAGGAGCAGAAGAGAGAGCCAGAAAAGGGCCTCCCAGCTCAACCCCTGGAGGCTGCAAGCCAGAGGTCCAGATACGTTCATGGCTTTCAC
Source organism: Daboia siamensis (assembly GCA_024449315.1). Taxonomy (NCBI): domain Eukaryota; kingdom Metazoa; phylum Chordata; class Lepidosauria; order Squamata; family Viperidae; genus Daboia; species Daboia siamensis. The sequence goes on from JAKJMR010001128.1 coordinate 339,386, forward strand.
CCACAAGCTCTGGAGCAACAGGGTGCTGTGTTTGGGATTTCCTGTGTTTGTTTCTCCGTATCTTCAGCTTCCATTTTGTGAAATCAGCTGTCATGTTCTTGCTTTTCCAGCTGCCTCCCTGGGATGACGGCAGGCTGCTGTGAACTGTGGTTTAATGCCATAGCAGGGCAGAAGGCTAGTTAAAGAGGGTGTGGCGAGACGGTTCACCCGGGAAGATCAATTTAAGCTTGGCGCATAGTAGGGAAAAGAGTTCCCCCCCCCTGCACTAATGGCACAGCATTGGATTACTGCAAGGCATCTGGGTGGGGCTGCCCTTGAAGAACATCCGGAAGCTTCAGCTGGTACAAAATGCAGAGGTGTGGGCAGTTATGGGCCCACTTGGCACACATGCTCCATGGGCTGCATTGTCCATTGGCATGCGTCCAAGTGCAGTTGTTAATAGCAGCAGCAGCAGCAACAACAACAACAACAATAATAAAGTTGGAAGGGATCTCGGAGGTCATCTAGTCCAACCCCCTGCTCAGGCAGGAAACCCTATACCATTTCAGACAAATGGCTGTCCATTCTGTTCTTAAAAACTTCCATTGATGAAGCAGTCACAGTTTCTGGAGGCAGGTTGTTCCATTGGTTAATTGTTCTAACTGTCAGGAAATTCCTCCTTATCTATGTTGCTTCTCCCCTTGGTTAGTTTCCATCCGTTGCTTCTTGTCCTGCCTTCAGGCGCTTTGGAGAATAGCTTGACTCCCCCTTCTTTGTGGCAACCCCAGGTGCTGGTGGTGACCTTTAAGCCCTTCACAGCCAGGGCCTGGTGACTGTGCCTCTGCCAGGTGTCACTGTGCCATTAGACCTGATAGGAACAGCCTGCTCTGGATCTGCCACAAGAGCATGCCGTTTGGCAGGACCCAGAAAGAGGGCCTTTTCTGTGGTGGCCCTGCCTCTGGAACATCGGCTCTCCCGAGATCAGCCTTGCCACGATCCTGCTGGCCTTTTGGACCCAGCCAATAAAACTTGGCTTTGCCATCCAACCTGGAGCCCCAATAGCGTGGCTCAGCCCATGTTGTGGCTTCTTTGAGAGGTTTGTGAGTGTCTCAGCTACTACTTTTGCTCTCTGTGTTTTGAATTATCTTTTTTTTTTTAAATTCCATTTATATCCCACCCTTCTCCGAAGACTCAGGGCGGCTTACAAGCTTAGCAGTAGCCTTCATTCTATGTATATGCCTGCTTATTAGGGCTTTCACACACACACACCCCCAAGCGGCATTATTACAAAGTCAGCTTATTGCCCCCAACAATCTGGGTCCTCAATCTGTTGAGACTTCATTTTTGGTCTTAATTATTAGCCACAAATGAGAATTTTTTGTGGGGGGCGGGTCCTTCAAGTATCCCGGTGAATCCAAATTAGGGGTATGCAAAGCTCCTTGGTCCAGGAATGGGAGATTCCACTTCTGACCAAATTCCTCCCTGATTTGGTATCTTCTGGAAGTAAATTCTCAGAAAGTGCAGTTTTCTGATTGAGCTGCCTTGTTTCAGGGCAGGATGGTTCTCAAGATGCTCTGAAACTTTCTGGATTGAAGGGGTGGGAGATGGTGGGGAGGCTGAGGTGGGAAGGGGTTGTGGATGATGGAAAACAAGGCCTTTGGCAGCCAGACCCATAAGCAGCAGCTCAGCCGAGATGGGGAGAAACCTTTCCCGTTGCTCAGAGGCTCTGCTGATTAATTTGGAGCTGACAGTTCCTCTTGCAGCTTCCGGATTCAGTATTTACTCTGGATTAGCATTCAAAACTGAAGCCTATCTTGTCTTCGCTCCCTTGATCTTGCCCAGATCTGTGGGGCTGGGTGGGAGGTTGACCAAAGAGAAACCATGGAGGGCTAGGAGGGAAAGGGATCCCTCTGGGATTTGGGGGGATTCCTTGCTCCTTTTCCTAAATCATGCGTAGACCGGCTTTCCTGTCTGAGTGCAGAAGCAAGCAACCATTTGGCCCAATGCTTTTTCCATCAGGAGGAATATCTGGGCGTTATCCAGAGACGGCAGGGAGCTCTCCTGCAACTCTTGGGGCAGAATTGAGGCCGGGTCATCCCTTCCTCTCCTCCGGCAGCATCGGAGGCGGGCTTTCTCCAAAGCTTTGCAAGGCGCCTTCTGCTCTCAGCATCCCCTGCACACTCCAGGCTAAAGCCGTGGCCAGGGATGTGGCCCGACTATTAATGTGTAAATCTGCACAGATTGCAAAAGATTCAGAGAAGAGTTGGACCTTCCACAAGCACCACAAATCCTCTGATGTTTTCCAGGTTTTTGCATGAGCCTGAAGCATTTGCTTTAAAAGTCACTCTAAAACTTAATGCATTTCTTAAAGCCACACCGCGTTTCCCCCCAGCCTTCGCACCGAAGGCTGAGAACGGAAGGGGCTGCTTTCATGAGCAGCAGAGAAGGGTCCTGCTTGTGGAAGGTCCAGTGGGCCTCTCCCTAATCTGGTATGAAGGAGTGCAGGAGGTGCCTGAAAGAGGACTGTGATTCCCTCCTGCCTCCAAATTTGGTGTGTGTGTGTGTGTGTGTGTTTGCTGACCATTTCCTGGGCCAAGAAAGATGCCACAAAGGGGGGTGGGTCAGGGGCTGCTGCGCCCGGCCCTGCTTTGAAGCCTTTCCTTGGTATTGCTTCAGGGAATAGCCAGAGGAAGACAAGGGAGCCGGGGCAGTGGGTCCACCAGGGCTGTGCTGTCTTGGAGACGGGGGAGGGGGCTGGCAAAGCGGCCCTTTATCTCCTGCAGAGGCCCAGCCTTGCGTGGCTGGCAGAGCCTAGAATTAATAATGGTGAGCAGCCATGATTGTTATCTCTCTGCACTGCACTGCTGAAAGGGAGGCTTATCTCTTGCTCCAGCCACCCCCCCCCCCCCCCACACGCCGCACCCCCCGAGGACGCCCGCCCCCCCCCCCCCCCCCGGCTTTCAGAGGCAACCTTGGGCTGGATTTGCCTTCCCTAAAATGCCATATCCAATTCTGGCTGGGCCTTCGGGACAAATCAATAAATAAACCTTTGGATCAAAAAATAATCCAGTTAGAACAGAGCTGGGCAACAGCAGATTTCCAAAATTGTGTGCTGATGTTTGAAAGAATCAGTCTGCAAGTCCCATGGCACTTATTTCCTATATTTGAATATCTTAATTGAAGATATGTAGAGGTGGCACGCCCGCCCACCCCCACCCACATCAGAATAAAACTGTAAACTATATTTAGTGATGCCAAGAAAGAAGTACTGATTTTTTTTTTATTGAAAAGTTTTTCAATACATTTTATCTTTAACATCCCATCCCCCACCCCCTCCCTCCCTTCCCAACCCTATCCCACCCTCCCCTTCCCCCCTCCCCCCTCCCCGACTTCCCAGAGCTGAATACAAGGTATAAAAATAAAAAAAAAACAATCATAAACTCCCATATACTAATAACAATAAACTATTAAGTCTCTCGCACTTTAGCTCTTATAAGTTGACTACAAGCAATATACTTATTCAAATGCTAGATGAAACTTTTTAGTCCCATATTTATTCTGGATGTAATCAATCCATTTCTTCCACTCCGCAATATATCGTTGTTGTGAATGGTCTTTCAAATATGCTGAAATCTTCGCCATTTCCGCCAGGTTGGAAACTTTTAAGGTCCATTCCTCTATAGTCGGCAGTTCTTCCTTCTTCCAGTATTGCCCTATTAAAAGTCTCGCTGCCGTAATTAAGTTCAGCATCAACTTAATGTTCACAGCAGTAGTATCAGTAATAATGTAGTGAAGTACTGATTTTTAAAAGCAAGCCTCAACATTCATAAATCCTCTGAAAAACCATAAGAATAAAAAAAAAATGCTGGTGCCTAAAGGAATGCAAAGTGGATGCCAAGTGAGGTTCTTTGGAAAGGGAACTCTGCAGCCAGGGTGGGGGCCTCTGAGAAGATCCCCACCCACCCTGCCCCAATATTATTTATTTTATTTTAATTCCATTTATATCCCACCCTTCTCCGAAGACTCAGGGCAGCTTACAAGCTTTAGCAGTAGCCTTCATTCTATGTATATGCCTGCTTATTAGGGCTTTCACACACACACCCAAGCGGCATTATTCCAAAGTCAGCTTATTGCCCCCAACAATCTGGGTCCTCATTTTACCTACCTCGGAAGGATGGAAGGCTGAGTCAACCTTGAGCCTGGTGGGATGCGAACCTGCACTAATTGCAGGCAGCTGCTGTTACTTAAGGAGGCATTAACCCACTGCTCCACCAAGGCTCTTGTCAGTAGCATGAGGAAGTCATAACTGAGATGGCTTGCAAGGTACTCTGTGTGGCATTTCTAGTTTGCTATCCCAGCATGTTGTCAGCTGCTGCTACCCAGTACGGCAATAGGGTGGTTTTTGTGGTGCAAATATGGCTTTATCCTTATACTTCACTCACCTTTTCTCTGGACCTGCACCTCCCAGGCTGCAGGGCCTCCTGACCCCGCTGGTCTTCGTAGGGCACCCTGTCTCTTGGGCCCTGAGCCTGGAGGGCTAATCAGCTGCCTTCAGGGGATGTTGGGGTAAACAGGATCGGTCTTGGGGTGCTGGGTGGCTGTGGCCTTGGGGGGTTATGCTTGGTGCTTTTGGTCCTAAGTTGCATTGTGTGAGAATGCACACGGCCATCATACAAATGGATGAAGGAATGAATCGGGTCGGTGGGTCTCGAAAGGGCTCAGATTCCTTCAGCCAAAGAAAAGCTCGGCCACCCACCGGGGGTCACTGGTGGCCTTGGGTTTCTGCCAGTAAGGAAAGTGGGCCGTCCAATATGCTGGCTTTGCCTTGGAAGCAGGCGGGCACTTGCTGGCCTGTCAAGGCCATCAGGGAGGAGAGGCAGGGGGCTTGGTGACCCTGGAGACTGCCCACCCCTCTTGTAGATGTTTGTTGGAGGAGGGGGCTGCTGAGGCTCGGGGTTTCCAGGTTTTCTTTTCTGCTAACATGTTCGTGACTAGTATGATATTGTACGAGCATGTGCTAAGGTGTGCGGCTGACAGGCTGGTTGCGGTTGTGTGTTACTGCTAATTTAGCTTTGGTGTTAATGAGTACGTAGCTTGTTCAGTAGCAACTATCTGAAAAAAGATAATTAAACTTTGAAACAACCTAATTCGGTATTCTGGCTCACATTTTGAAAGACAGCGATCAAAGAGACTGCAGTATAAACTTAAAGCAAGCATGGGGGAGCCTCAGGTCAAAAAAGTCAAGGTGGTATCTGTGATGGCGCAGTTGAAGCTGGGCCGTTTTTTCATGATGCTTTGTGCCAGGCCTTGTGGGCCCCCCTGAACTGGCATGAAGCTGCTTGTCCTCATTGCCCACCCCAACCCTGACTCTTTTCCCAGTCAATGCAGTCCCCCCCTGTCCTCCAAGGGAAGCCCTGGCCCAGAGGGGGAGCTTTTGTGCGTCTCGAGGCTGTCTTGGCCAACAGGCGTCTTGGAGGGACGGTGCTTGGAGGGCCGTGGAGAGATCCCGGCAGCCACCGTCCTGGTCCAAGGGCAGATGGCCCTAGACAGCCCCCACCATCTCCTTGCTTGTCTAAGGGCCCTGTGTGCTTACAACACTGGAGTTCCACAACGGCATTTCTCAGCCCTGGTAGCTTGGAGAGGGGTGGACTTCAACTCCCAGAATTCCCCAGCTAGCTTTGCCATTTCCATTGCTGATCAAGGCGGTTCTTAACTGACATATGCCTGATTTTATAACCTTTTTTGCCACAGTTAATTTAATCACTCAGTTGTAATGTGAATTATGCGGGCGTTAAGCGAATCTGGCTTCCCGCTTTGACTTTGCTTGATGGGAGCCAGCAACAAAGGTTGCAAGTGGCGTTCACACGACCCTAGGACGCTGCAGCGTCGTAAACACAGGCTGATCTCGTGACTCTGTGTGTGTGTGTGTGTGTGTGTGTGTGTGCCGTGGTTGTAAGTGGGAGGACCAGTTGTGACTCACTTTTTTCAGTGCTATTGTAACTTTGAGTGGTTGCTAACCGAATGGCTGTAAGTTGAGGATTACTGTTATTTTTTGCTCTGGAGTATGGTGGTTATTCCAGTTTTTCGAACTCTTCCAGCAACCTCTGGATTGCACAATGAATGTGCTGCCTTGGTGGGGAGTGTGTGGGAAGAAGGCTTGTGTGTGGAGCATACCACACACCCGGAGCCTGGCCGTTCTTTGCACAATCGGGGGCAAATGTCCCCTGGACTCAGCAGACCGGTTGGGCCTGTTTGGGCCGAGGGTCCAATGGGGAGAGACAGAGAAGAGGCTCCTGTTCCTGGATTCACTGCCTTCTCCAACTGTTCAGAGGAGTGTAATAATAATAACAGAGTTGGAAGGGACCTTGGAGGTCATCTAGTCCAGCCCCCTGCTCAGGCAGGAAACTCTATACCATTTCAGACAAATAGCTGTCCAGTCTTTTCTTAAAAACTTCCAGTATTGGAGCATTCACAGCTTCTGGAGGCAGATTGTTCCACTGGTTAATTGTTCTCACTGTCAGGAAATTTCTCCTTAGTTCTAGGTTGCTTCTCTCTTTGGTCAGTTTCCATCCGTTGCTTCTTGTCCTGCCTTCAGGTGCTTTGGAGGATAGTTTGACTCCCTCTTCTTTGTGGCAGCCCCTGTGATATTGGAACACTGCTGTCATGTCCAATTCCAGCAACTGTTCCTTATATGTTTTAGCCTCCAGTCCCCTAATCATCTTTGTTGCTCTTCTCTTCACTCTTTCTAGAGCCTCAACTTCTTTTTAACATAGTGGTGACCAAAACTGGATGCAGTATTCCAGATGTGGCCTTACCAAAGCATCGTAAAGTGGTATTAGTACTTCACGCGATCTTGATTCTATCCCTCTGTTAATGCAGCCTAGCACTGTGTCGGCAGCTGCAGCACACGGCTGGCTCATATTTAAATGATTGTCCACTAGGACTCCAAGATCCCTCTCACAGTTGCTACTATTGACCAAGGTACCACCTACTATACCTGTGCATTTGGTTTTTCTTGCCTAAATGTAGAACCTTACTTTTTTTCACTATTGAATTTCATTTTGTTAGATAGTGCCCAGTGTTCGAGTCTGTCCAGATCCTCCTGTATCTTAAGCCTATCTTCTGGAGTATTGGCTGTTCCTGCCAGCTTGGTGTCGTCTGCAAATTTGATGAGTTCCCCATCTATCCCCTCGTCCAAATCATTGATGAAGATATTGAAGAGCACTGGGCCCAGAACAGAGCCGTGGGGCACCCCACTACACACTTCCTTCCATGTAGATGCGGTTCCATTGAGGACCACACACTGAGTACGGCCGGTCAGCCAGCTACGAATCCATCTGGTGGTGATGCTATCTAACCCACATTTTTCTATCTTATCAAGTAGTAGGTTGTGATCTACTTTATCAAATGCCTTACTGAAGTCCAAGTAAATTATATCCACAGCATTCCTCTGGTCCACTAATTTTGTCACCTGGTCAAAGAATGCAATAAGATTTGTCTGGCATGATCTGTTTTTGATAAACCCATGTTGGCTTTTTCTAATGACTTTGTTTGCCTCTAGTTTTTCTGCTGATTAGTTGTTTGATTGTCTTTCCAGAATTGAGGTCAGGCTGATAGGTCTGTAGTTTCCTGGATCTATTTTTGCCCCCCCCCCCTTTTTTTTTTTTTTTTAAGATGGGAACTACATCAGCTCTCTTCCAGTCCTCTGGTAGTTCCCCAGTGCTCCCGGATCTTTGAAAGATGTAGTTCAGTGGTTCTGAGATCACGTCTGCCAGTTCCTTGAGAATCTTGGGGTGTAATCCATCTAGTCCTGGTGATTTGAACTCGTCTAGGCTGGACAGGTGCTCACTTAGCATTTTCTTGATGGTTTCCAGCTGAAGTACAAAATATGAACTTCATATGAAATTAAATACAATTTTACATGTTTACCAGACACCATCAGACTTAGTGAAAGATAACTAAATGTAAGGAATGCTAAAGTTGTATAGCCAAAATTTGCCAGGTTCAGAGGCAGGAAATCTTTTCTGCTCAGCTCTGTTTGATCTCTGATGTGCAAAGTACCAATTCTGCCAAGTCACTGTTGAGGAAAAGCAGATCATCCTGTGACAAGAGAGTCAAGGGGGGGGGAGGAGGGGGACAGTAGGGTCCCTGGATACCACAGTGGCCTCCAGCCCTACCTGGCTATATTAATATTGTAATATCCAGTAGATGTCATACATTATAGAGAAGGCTCCTTATTCAAGACCCCCAATATTTGGAGAATTGCATATGCATTTCTCTTAGGCGGGCTGAGGAATTCTGGGCCTCAAAGTCCACAGGTGGTAACACTGTTGTAGTTGCCCGCCCTGGTCAGAGGGACGAGAGGAGTGGGAGGGGCGGTCTCCAGGTCAGGCACCTCAGCAGGAGGGCAAAGCTCCTTTAAAGACCCACAATAGGCCTCAAAGTCCCGTCCCTTGGGGCAGGGAAGGCAGCTTCAGAGAAAAGGCTCAGGTGAGGCCCGCCCAGGTGGCTTCAGAGGCCCAGCTCTTAAAGCCCAGAACACTTTCTGGAGGAATCCTTGTTCAGCCTGGTTTCACTGAGTAGTGGGTCACCATCCCTGATTCGTTAAAAAAAACCCACCCTCGGCTCTGAAACGTTGTGCTGGCCAAGCAAAACCCTCCTCTACAGTTTGCCCTCCGGCACCCGAGGGGCTCGGCGTTTTTCCTGGCCGCTCACTGACGGGCTCCCTTACCTGCGCTGGGTCTCCGAGGGGAACAGAGGAGGTAGCCAAGCATCTTTTAAACCAGGCCCAGACCAAGGATCTGCCAGATTAGAAGCCAAGGGCCTACAACGTCAAGCCCGATCCTTCTCTCCTGAGTGGATCCACCCTCCAGCTTGTGCAGAGACCCCTCTCTAGCAGTTGCCCTCACTGCTGCCCCCCTGCCCTTGGGGGCCCAGGAAATGGGCAAGGAGAGCTTTCTGGCCGATGCCAGCGTGGTGGAAAGAAGCCGGCTGAGGAAGCGGCAGTGTGTGAGTTGTGCGTTGTGGGGGTGGGGAGCAAGCACAGCTTGTTCCATGAAGGTCGTCCTCCTCTTTCGAGCTTCTGTGCCTCCCCTGCGAGCTTCTGGAGCCCTTTGGATTTTCCTTTTGTTTTTTGTTTTAAATATGGAAAAGTATTTGTGGTTTTTATGCTCATGAAGGCCGCAGCTGTCTTGGAGCAACACTTGCATTTGGGAAGATGTTCTAGTCTGCGCCTCCCGTTCTGCAAATATATTCCGGCACTTCCTGCATTGTGCTAATCCATTATGTTGGGGTGTGAGCCTTGCGATCTGCAGATCCTGTCTTCACGTATGATGCAAAACGAGGCGGTTGAGGCTCCTTCGGTGAAGCTCAAGCGTGTCTTGCTGGAATCCCACCAGGCAGGCCAGTCTGGCTCCTGTGTTGCAGTTGATGGGAGAACTGGGGGCTCCTTCCTTGTTTCAAGGCCTCTCAGCCTCCCGAAAAGGCTTCCTTCTCCTTGGTGGCTTCTCCCCAGACCGTGGAAGGGCGGCTTCAACAAAGGGACCTCAGAGCAGAGCGGTGGGTGGCGAGCGGCTGACGTGGCCTTTGCCGGAGGCAGGGAGAAGAGCCCTCCTTGCAAGACCGATTCTGCTCTGACGTTTTTGGTTAAACAGATCTGGGTGAATTGGAAGCAATGAGGTCAGGGAAAATGCAATAAAAATTTACATCTGTTTCCTGCACGTAACCGCACCAGAGGATCATGAGGTCCTGAAACCTTATGCAGCCAAAACCGGTAGCAGGGGGTGGGAGGATCCCAGGGACGGGGATGGCTGGGCTGACGGATGGGGCAAGAGACTCTCCTCTATCGGTCCCACAACTGGCTAATTTGTTATCCGTGGAAGCTAGCCTCACTGTGGGGATGGTGACGGATTGGGTGACATCATGAAAGCAAAGGGCCCATGGGACCCTTAAGGCTTTGAGGAAGAAAGAGATGCAAACGTCCCAGTGTTGGATGCTCTGTGCACCTGCTGGTAACAACTGGATTGTCATTTTCTGGGGCAGCCAGAGTTTGCAGAACCACTCCAGGAGCCCATATTCCTTAGTGGGGGGAGGGGGGGTGCTTCTCAGAGCATCTCCCTGGTACGAAAAGGGATCTTGCTCTGCTGTGGCACTGAGGAAAAGGCACGCTGACTCAGGACGAGCACAATGGTTGGGGTTGGGGCCACCCAAGATAATCCCACAGAGTGAAGGCCTATGTTGCCTGGTGGTCGTCTGGGACTCTGAGTAGAGGTGACTTGAAAGGCATCTAAATAATTCATGCAGATTTGAGAATCCATCAGCTGCAGCCTGACTGACCACCATTAACTAAAAATGGAAAATTTGGCTTCAGTGTTGCCCTGTAATTCTGCAGATCCAGGAAACGTTCTGTGCTCCTGGCCCTGCAAGCTGTAGCCAGATTCTTCTTTTTAAAAGCCTATTGCCCAACTTGAGGTAAACCACATTTTCCATAGCTGGCAGTGATGGTTTTGGTTTTAGTATTTTGGGTGTGGCTGCTGAGAGGTGATGTCTTTTGCTTCTTTTGCTGATATATATTTCTATATTTAAAACTAGGCTGTTTTCCTTACACCAGTTCACCAATACCTCAAGGAGATTGAGCGGTTGGTGAACTGGTGTAAGGGAAACAGCCTAGTTTTAAATACCGGAAAAAACCAAAGAGATTGTTGTCGATTTCAGAAAAGGCAGGCCCAGCCACACTTCTCTGTGCATTAATGATTCACTTGTGGAGATGGTTACCAGCATCAAATTCCTGGGTGTGCAGCTAATGAGTAGGCTGGCTTGGTCGCTCAACAGCGAGACACTGGTGAAGCGGACACAGCAGCGCCTGCATTTTCTCCATCGCATGAGAAAAGCTCATCTTCCTTCCCCTGTTCTGACCACTTTCTACAGGGGGACGATCGAGAGCATCCTGTCATACAGCACCACAGTCTGGTTGGAAGCATCACTGCTTCAGACAGGAAGGCGGAGAGGAGAGTGGTGAGGATGGCCGAAAAGATCATTGGCAGTTCCCTCCCTCCCATCCGGGACATAGCACAGAAGTGTTGCTTGAGGAGGGTCTGTAAGATTGTCTGGGACACTACTCATCCTCTTCACAACCTGTTTTCCTTGTTCCCTTCTGGGAGGAGGGGGCTTCATGGTATCCGCAGCAGAACATCCAGATTCAGCCACAGTTTCATTCCATACAGCATTAACCTTGTGAATTCTCAGGATTCCTCCTTCCGTTATATATTCAAGATGGACAATATTTAATATTTATTTGTTATGTATGTGTAGGGGTGTGGGTCTATACATATGTGTATATAGTATGGTTAGATGTGTGTCATGTATGTCTTTCATTTTGAGAGCGGGCAACTAAATTTCATTTTTGATGTATGCTGTTGTGCCCACGGTAAAAAAATGACAATAAAGGTTATCTTTTCTCAGTTGTTTGAGATGCTCTGTGCTGTAAAATGTAATTCAGTAATTTGAAGGAAATATTAGTCATGGCAAAGAAAGATTATTTCTTTTCAAAAATTTCAGTGACATCAACAGATACCACCCACCCCTACCCCCGAAGTGCTGGTGATGGGGGCGCTGAGTTTGCTATCAGCCTATTATGCTAGCTTATCAGAAGAGATGCAGGAAGCATAGAATGAGATGTTCAACTGTCCATTGGGGAAGAAGTTACCAATTAAGTTATTTAGTGGAAGGGCCCAGGGCCCATGGACCATGGTTCAGATCGTGATTCTGCCGCTGTCCTTCAGAGGAGCTAAGCATACAAAGAGGTCACCTGCCACACCTTGCAACTTGTGGACTTCAAGTCCCAGAATTCCCCCACCAGCATGCTATGCTATTCCCCATGCTATGCTGACTGGGGAATTCTCTTAAAGTTGCTAAGGTTGGATACCCCGGATGCAGATAGCATGGCCTCCATTGCATCAGGTCAACTTGCAATCTAGCACTTGCCTGTTCTCAGTAGGTGAGAACAATTCCCAGCAAACCACATCTGCTCTGTTTCTTCTGTAGCGGTGGCAGTCGGTCTCCAAACTCAGAGAGTAAGGTCTATCACAGGAAACAGCAAGAAGAATAAGGATTAATAAAGGGGCCCCACCCTCCACCTTTGCTGTTGTAGCCCAGGAAACAGTCACATGACCTGAAGAATAGGTCTAACGCATTCTGTTGTGGACAATGGGCTTTTTTTCTCCTTCTGAGGAGACCAGTAGGCAGCCTTCTCCCCCTCTCCGGAATCAAGCCATGCTGTGCTGACCCATCCAGGCCAGCCACAGGTGTCTCCAGGCTCCACCTGGCAGACATTGGAGCAGTGATCTGGGCCCCTCCTCTCCCACAGGGGAAAGAGCTCCTAATATTGGTGAAAATCCCTCCCTGTCAGCGGCAGGACGACTGCTGGGCTTGTTTCGACTCCATTCAGTGGATCCCTTCAGCAACCCCCACGGTGGACGCCTCTGGCTGGGGGGGGGGGGTTCTAGGCTGTCTACCTGCCCTCTGAAGTGGCAAGGAGGACTTAAGGCTCCTGGTCTTGTTGTGGCCCTTGGAGGGAGAGCTAAATGGAGGGATTGCACTGCTTTTGCACAGGTGCAAGTGATTTCATCTAACACCTGCATTGTTTGCTCTAAAGAAGTACCTGTTCATTCCAGGTAGCCTCTGATAGCCAGAACTGTGTGGTGGAGAGAGGCTGGACCTGGCCATGTTGCTGCCTTAAAATTGGTCCAGCAGCAAGCTCTTTCTTGGGTTCTGCCATCCCTCGGACTCAAGCAGCAACGCACTAAGTCCCTCACCTTGAAATCCCTGAAGTGGCCAGTCCTGGTCAGGGATGCTGGGCTGGCTGCCTGTTCCTGAGCTGGCCACGAAGGCCCGTGGAGACTCCCAAGGGCGGAGAGGCTGCCTCGACCTGTCAGTTCATGGGTGTGTGTGTGTGTGCGTGTGTGGGAGGGGTTTTGACAGCAGCTGGTTTGCCCTTTGCACCTCTTGCCAGGAAGAACAGATTTGGTTCCTGCTTTGTTGCTTCGGGTTTCCTGTCATGCATTCTGCTTTGTGCTGTTTTAATGATGTTTCCAAGAGCAACTGGAGTGTTAATATGTGGGTGTATTAAAGCAATTTATATCAGCTACGTTGGTTAGTTTCTGAGCTTGATTAAAAGTGTTAATATTAATCTGATCCTGAATCACTTAGGGTTGCAAAACAGATGGTGGATGAATGTGTCAACTTTAATTTTTCCAATCAAACTATTTTTTTTTCATTTTGCATTTCAATGATTCTGCAACAAATGTACATGGAAATTCATATATGCTTTTCCTAATAATAATATGGTTTTTAAGTAATATATATGTATTTGCAGGCAATTACCCTAAGACATTTTTGTAGATTTCCCCCCCTAAAATGCTAGCTTTTATTTTTAATCCTTTAAAAAAATTGAGAACTTGTGGGATAAAATTTGGAAACCCAATCCTATACCTCAGTTTGTATATTTGTTCTTTATAACTGAATTACCTAGGCCACAGGTCTGCAACCTGTGGCTCCGGAGCCACATGTGGCTCTTTCAGCCGTCTCCTGCGGCTCCCAGTCCGCTGCCATGTGCACTCCAAAAAAAAGTGGGACTAAAAAAGTTCAACCAATCAATTCAAATATGCAGGGTAGGTGCATATCTCACCTTGTCTCCACTCTTCAGTCAAACCCTGTTCTGCACATGCGCGCATGTACACGCATGCGCACGCATGCACACACATTTTTGCGGCTTCCAGCTTTTCCTTTTGTGAGAGAACCGGTTCCGAGTGGTTCTTTCACTGTTTCAGGTTGCTGAGCCCTGACCTAGGCTTTCATTAGAAAGCAAACAGAATCAAATTGCCTTCCCTTCTCATGAAGGGCAACTTCCAGGCTGCTGCACATAGATAAATCTTGCTCTGCTTTGCTCTGTGGGTTGAGAGGAGGGATTGAGCCCAGCCCTGGGTGGGTGTAAGGATCTTTCTTTGGGGGGGGGGGCGGTTTGTGTAATGAATGTGCCCCCAAGCCACCTCCTTGGTTTCAGGATTCTCTCTTTGGAAGGCAGCTTAGAAAAGGAGCTGGTATTTCTGTTGGATTCTGCTAGTTCAGCCTGGGTTTCTTTGTAAACAAACCAGAGCCGAGGTTTTTGCCCTTTAGTGTGCTGTTTTGTGTAGTCTTCCTGCCTGGAAAAGTAGGTGTGAACACTTGAAAGGCTTTTGCAATTTCCTGCTTGACATTTCATGTCATTGCAGTGAACACCACCCACCCACAAACACCCACCCCCACTCCTATGCATGCGCCCTGGGCCAGCCTGCCTGAGGGAGGAGCCTCCCCCATGGCTTGCCAGCTCCCAGAAAAGCAGCAGCAGCAGCAGGGCTAGGGTTGGGGTTGGGGTTGGGGTTGGGGTTAGGAGCAGGAGAAAGCCACTGGCATCTACGGCAGGGTCTCCAGACGTGGTCAATTGAAGACTTGTGGAACAACTCTCAGCTTTGCTGGCTGAGGAATTCTGGGAGTTGAAGTCCACAAATCTTAAAAGTTGCCAAGTTTGGAGACCCCTGATCTGCCGGATGGAAATTCTCTCTCCTGCTTTTAATTCTCTCAGCTGACCAGCTCACCCACCCTCCCCTCCCCCTCCCGGCCCGCATCCTGCAGAGCCTTGGCTGCGCTTGCTGGCTGCAGCTTGTGAATGCCGTCCAAGCCCAGGTGCCGAGGGGTCCTTTGGGGATTGGCCCCTCTGCCCTTCAGTGCCGAAGGGAGGAGCGAGTGGGAGGAGTGGCTTTGTGGAAAGCTTGAAATGCATCTGCGGTGGTGGACAGATGGGATTGCATTAGATCACAGGTGTCTGGCTTGAACCGTGATGCATTTGGATTGCCTGCTCAGCTGAGCCAGTTCCATGGAGCTGCCTTGCCTGAAGGAGGAGACTTTTTCCTGACTCCCAAGGAAATCTATGTATACATGGTTGTACTTAGACAATAAAAGGTTCATTTACTCAGCTCTTCCAAGGCCAGACTGACTGACCTGCCTAAGGTGGGACATGGGTTGAGGCATAGCCTTTGACCAAGGTTTGTTTTCCCAAAAGCACCCATGAACAGCCTAGACCAAGCTGCCAGCACTGAAGTGCAAGCTTGGTCCTGCATGCAGTGGAGTTGGAGGCTTTAAGGAAAGAAAACGTTTTTTGACCATCCGAGTATTATTTGAAAAAAGTGGGGAGGTTTCATAGAAGCAGCGGGGGTGCAATGCAGGCTCACGCACGGGGCAAAAAGAACGGCTGGGGCAGGGGGTAACAAGAATAGGGAGGGTCTGCTTATCATCTGATGGATGATTTTGGGAATGTTGGATGGAGCCGGCTGGGGCTGGTGGGAGGGCGAGATATTTACTAGGTCAGGAAAAATGGCCTGAGGCCAGCAGTTTGTTACAATAACCAGGCACAAGTGTTTACCACTCCCTTCTCTCAAAAGCTGAGGATTTGGTCCATTGTTTATCCAGCAGGAGAAAGAGGTACGAGAATTGACCTTTGCTTTGACTATAAATAAGGCCTTTTTCACTTGGTGGTTGCTGGATTTTTGTTTTAACAGTAAACAGTCACAGAGCTGCCTCTGAATCACTGCTGGCAAAGTGTCTGGTTCTCTCTCTCTCTCTCTCTCTCACACACACACACACACACACACACACACACACACACACACACACACAAACACACACACAGTCTGTGCTTATATTGTGGGAGTTTAGTGCTACATCTGTGGGAAAGGAGCATTTTGCAACAGATGCACTAAGCACTTGCTGCTTATTGGCCCCTCAGCTCAAAGAGGCGCATCCCGAATTAAGGGGAGTTCAGGCCTGTAATGCTAAGCATTGAGAATATCCTTCCCATATTTCTTCATAGACTGGTTCTGCAATAAACCTCTGAACTCAGGTCCGGTAATTCTGGTGCCTCAGGGACCTTCCCGTCCTGTTCCATTCCCTTCAGATCACCGTGTCTATCCAGACTGTAGAACCTCAGGATAGAGTAGATAGAAGCTGTTGATGTCCTGGACCAATCTTACACGTCTGGCTTGGAAAAAGTTAACATGAAGCAACTCCTCAGGTAGCAGTGATAGCCTTCATCTATGCAGACGTGGATAGCTGATCTCCAGGGTGGCCCCTTTGGGGGCGGGGACAATGAGCTATGCCACAGGAGAAGGTGGTGTTCTCCCTTCCATGAGGCAGAACTTTGTAGCCAGGAGAACCAGCTAGTAGGATGTTCTTGAGGGTAAAAAATTATGGTTTGTGTTCCAGGATTTGCTGTCTGAGCAGATGTAAAGGCTTTTGCTTCCTGCTGTGTAGCAAACCTTTCCAGATTCCTCATGAAGACCTTGGGA
The DNA here is from genome assembly GCA_024449315.1 of Daboia siamensis. Taxonomy (NCBI): domain Eukaryota; kingdom Metazoa; phylum Chordata; class Lepidosauria; order Squamata; family Viperidae; genus Daboia; species Daboia siamensis. The sequence goes on from JAKJMR010001128.1 coordinate 355,741, forward strand.
TGCCTTATCTTGGATTTATTTCTGACTTGCCCCCTGTTAACAGCCTCAATGCTACTGGTTGTAGTCATTTCATTTCATCACAGCCTTCCCTCCTCCACTCCGGAGACTGTATTCCAACACCAGGCATGCCCAGCTCTCTCTTTCTGATAAAGTTGTCCATTTTACTGTCCATTTTTAAGCTCTCTATTTTAAATCATCTTTAAATTTCTATTTCTTTTAATCTTTTAGATTATCCCCTACAACCCTAAGTTTGATAGTGAAACCGAAAGGCTGGTTCTACCCAGGAACAATCTCCCCATTGCCATGTAAACTATAAGCAAGAGAACCCGCCTGGGCTTTTTTTTACTGTTGGTTGATTCTGGGGTAATCCTCGTGCCCTGGCTAACTAATGCCTGCCCATTGGCTTCCATGCCTGATGACTCAGACTTTCTCCAGGAAATCTAAGCAGCATCTGGTCACACCTGTTGTGTTGTGCAATTTCTCAAGAAACAAGTAGATCTTTCCAAGACTTCCTCAGAACAGCCTGCTGGCTGCCATCAATGGGAAAGGACCCCCACTCCCTCCCCCTTCCATTTTTGGGAAATCCCATGTAGCTTTCTTTCAGATTCCTCCATGCCACCCAACTGCTTAAGAAGCTGAATGCTAAGTTAATCGACTCCATAGGTTTCTACATCATTTTATATTTTGCTGGTAGCTACGATGAATATCAATTGCCACCCTTTCCTCTGTGCTCTTTAAGGCTCTACTCTGCTAAACTCTTTCATCTTGGGGCAGGGAGGAGTTGGGCACAGTTTGGATCCTGCTGTAGAACAGGCAGAACGGAAGACTGGCCAGCCACAGAGCTCAGGAAGCAGCAGCGCCCATCCCCTGGCCCACCCTTTGTAGATCCTTGGCAGTACCTGACAAGGCCCTTGGCAGCCTCGCCATCAGGCCTCGAGGAGAAGACCACAAAGTTTGGGGATGGGAGTGAGGATTGGATTACATCAGTAGAGGAACGTTCCACTATTTTTAGGCAAAAAAGAGATTTTTAGCATGAATGGCCATCCTCCCAACCATCCTATATGGGATTTTTTTTTGAGCTTAAGATCCATAGGAGATTGGTGGCTCTTCACCCTGCTGCCACCTCTCCTGAAAATGCTTCTCCCAGATTCCACTGGCGGGAGTTGCCTACTAAAGATGCCTGTTGGTTGCACTGTGTGTGTGTGTGTGTGTGTGTGTGTGTGTGTGTGTGTGTGTGTGT
>JAKJMR010001128.1:400638-552816 GCA_024449315.1 Daboia siamensis
CCCCCCCCCCCCCCAAATTATTATACATTATTCACCAAAGTACCAGAGGGCAGGATAAGAAACAAAGTTGGAAATTGATCAAGGAGAGAAGCAACCTAGAATTAAGGAGAAACTTCCTGACAGTGAGTACAATTAATCAGTGGAACAGTTTGCCTCCAGAAATCATGGGCACTCCATCACTGGAGATTTTTAAGAAGATGCTAGACCATCACTTGTCTGAGATGGCATAGGTTCTCCTGCTTGAGCGGGGTGGGGTGGGGTAGAGTAGAAGACCTCCAAGGTCCCTTCCAGCTCTATTCTATTCTAAATTTTCTACACTGCTTTTATGAATATCTTAATTGTGATTTGCATCTGTTATAGCCTTTTTTCTGATTTGCAACAAGCCCAGCTATGATTCCTCTCCTATAAGCTTTACATGTCTCCCATATAGTTGTGTCTGACATCCCTGAGGTTTTATATATATATAATTTGTATTTCTGCTGTGTGCTTTTTTGAAGAACAGTAACTGCCCCTATATTCACGTCACCCTCTGAAGATGGGAGGAGCTTCCGATCTGGTCACCATTTTCAGAGTGGATTTTTCCAGACTGAATCATGAAGCTCTTTTTACAGATTGACCTATTTGGTTCTTTACTAGATTGTTCTTATCTACACAGCATGTCTGTAATTAACCTACTTAACAACAACAAAAAAAAAACTAGATGTAGTGGAAATGCAGATAGTGGGAAGGAATGCTTAATCTGGTTAAGTCTGCTAGGGATCAGAAGGGACCCTCCATAAAAGGGATGGGAAATTTGTTCCATTGTGATGCTGGGATTTTTTTAAAAAATTTTTTTTCAGTCATCAGCCATCAATGTGCCTTTCTGCAATACATAAATGTAAATGTTCTCATCTGATCATAGCAAGAAACCAGACAAAAGATTTTCATAACTACTTCATGCAGATAAAAAGACAAAATCTAAAAAAAATGCTATCTATGTTAAGCAGTTATAGTTGCAAAAAATTTCTAAAAAACAAATCTTCCGTGAAACCTATTTTCATTCTGACAATTTTTATCCTTTTAATTTCAAATGCAAGTGCTAGAATATTTCCAAATAATTTTTTTGTAATTTTTTGCTTGTCTTATTCTATGCCTCCCTTGTATGCCTGTGAGAGAAATGGGCAGTTTCCAAATGTGATACGTTAAGTAAATAAAATATAAATAAATAATATTGATCACATTGTGTATTCCATTTTAACTCTTTGGGATGAATACTGAGAAAGATTGTGGTAAGCTGATTTAACAAAATTGGACACATAGTACATGGATCCACCTCAAAGACGGTCCTTTTAATTTTAATATACTTAAAATTCAGTATAATTACTGTATTTAATAGGTTTTCCTTGTATTAAAGCTTAGTGGGCAATTCCCTCCTGACTCTGAGGCTTTCTGGCCGTTTTTGTGTGTGTGTGTGTGTGTATGTCTTTACTGCCAGGCAGTGCCAGGCTTCCATGACAGGAGATGCAGAAGGAACAAACTTGTATGTAATGGTACAAACACTTCCCAGAAATGAGAATGGCCTGGCATTGGGAATGCTGGTTACGAATGGGACCTTTGTAGCTGAGGATGCCTCCCAAGACTTTCTGTACAAATAGTTCTTTATTTATGGCCACAGTAACGCCAGAATTTCCATTGCTAAGCAAGAGAGATGTTAAGTGAGTTTTGCTCCATTTTACAACCATTTTTGCTACAGTTGTTAAATGAATCATGTGGTCATTAAGCAAATATGGCTTCCCCCTGTTGAATTTGCTTGTCAGAAGCGGCTGGGAAGGTTACAAATAGTCACTTGACCCTAGGACAAGGCAACTGTCATAAATACATGCTAGTTGCCAGGCGCCCAGATTTTCATCATGTGACCACAGAGATGCTGCAAGGATCATGTGAAAACTGGTCTCAGGTCATTTTTTTCCGCACTGTTGTAACAGTCGCTAAATGAATAGGTGTAAGTCGAGGACGACCTGCACAGGGATAAAATTCTGCCCACTTGAACCTCTGAGCTATTGAAAAATGCACCGTTCTTTCCCTTTAGGGAAAAGGATTCAAGCAGATTTTATATGCAAGGATGCTGATTTTTTATTATCATTATTGTAAGTAATTATATTTTAATTTCAGATCTTTTACATTTATCTTTATTCATCATATGCCACCCATCTCTCAAAAATTTGACTCTTGGCACATGTGTCTGTAGTTGAAAAAAGCTAACCCTCTGACGGGACCCTCACATACGGTTTTACCTCTGTCCTGCAGACTAAGAGCAGCGAGGATCTTTTAGCTGGAATGGCTGGAGGGGTGAACGTAAGCAACGGTGTCAAGGGGGGGAAGAAGAGTGTATCTACCTCCACGGCCCCTTCTGCTGCGGGGAGTGCCACCCTGGGCCCTGCGGAGAGCAGATCCAAGCCCACCACAGGTACGGATACAGAGGCCCTTTTCTTGAGGCCACTGTGGTTTTTCTAGCACGGGATACTGGCTGCACGGTGCTAATTCTCATCGCTAGTAGTGCCCAGTTGACCTTGTCTGGGCTCAGAACCTAAGCAGGGGTGGGAGACCACCTTATAATTTCAGTTTGGCTAGATTGACAAGTTAAAAAAAATAGAAAAAGTCAATGGCCACTCATGCTATTATTCCTAAGAAATCTACATGGCTGGGTCTCAATGAAGTGAACTCAGCTCAACTTGAAGGGGGCTTGTTCCTATGTCATATGACATAACTATCCATTAGTCAGGATATGTTTAGTTAGTTAGTTAGGATATATTCAGTTACCCAGGATCACGAATGGGTTATCTGCTTGTGCATTCGTTATATTTTAAAATTAAATTTATTGCTGGCTTTAACTGAACATGATACCTAAATTAACAAACAGAGGTTACTGCTTATTTTCCATTCCACAACTACAAAATTATTTTTGAGTTTTGGTGTGGAGAAGAAGTAGTAAGCAATAGTGCTTGTGAAAGGAAGATCTTGGAACAGTCTTTGACTGCAAGCTGAATACGTGCAATGCAGCTGGAAAAATGAAGACCTCCATTTTGGTCATCTGAATTTGAAACTTTTTCCCAGAGACCTATCAGGGACCTGCTATGTTAGTATTTCCCCTATTTGTAGTAATATGTAGTATTCAGCATTAACCTTTATGGCTTATTGTGGTATGGTTATTTTTATTATGTATCTTGCTACACACAATTATTTTCAATCATTAACTTTCAAGTATGTGCATTAGAGTTTATAGTCACATATTCCTGAAAAAAAAACCACTTTTTACAAAAGTGTATCTTTACTATTTATTGTAAATTTACTATTTTTAAAAAACAATACAGGTACACATTCTTCAGCTAAGCGCAGCACTTCAGCTGCAAATAAGGAATCCAGCTCTTCTCGGGAAAGAATTCGTGACCGTTCCCGACCAACGCAAAGCAAAAAATTGCCCCCAGCTGGTCAGGCAAGCAGCGATCTCCTTCTTGCAAAACGTTCCCGCAGCCGTGCCAATCAAGATTCTGATGTTCGCATGAGCAAGTCTAAGTCAGACAATCAGATCAGTGATAAATCTGCTCTAGAGGCGAAAGTGAAAGATCTCTTGATGTTGGCCAAAACAAAAGACGTCGAGATCCTCCACTTAAGAAATGAACTAAGAGAGATGCGTGCTCAGCTGGGCCTTCATGAAGATCCCTTTGAGGGTGATGACAAATCTGAGGATAAAGAAACAATTGTGATCCACCAGCCGACTGATGTAGAATCCGCTCTGCTGCAGTTGCAAGAGCAAAACTCTGCCATACGTGAGGAGCTGAATCAGCTGAAAAATGAAAACCGAATGTTAAAGGATAGATTAAACGCCTTGGGTTTTTCTCTAGAGCAAAGGTTGGATAATTCCGAAAAGCTGTTTGGCTACCAGTCTCTGAGCCCAGAAATGACAACTGGAAGCCACAGCGATGGTGGAGGAACTCTTACTTCCTCCGTAGAAGGTTCCGCTCCTGGTTCCATGGAAGATCTTCTAAGTCAGGATGAGAACACTTTGATGGACAATCAACACAGTAACTCCATGGATAACTTAGATAGTGAGTGCAGTGAAGTGTACCAGCCGCTCACTTCCAGTGACGATGCTTTAGATGCTCCATCGTCTTCAGAGTCAGAAGGAATGCCAGGCATAGAGACATCAAGAAAAGGCAGCAGTGGCAACGCCAGCGAAGTATCCGTGGCTTGTTTAACAGAACGGATTCATCAGATGGAAGAGAACCAGCATAGCACAGCGGAAGAACTTCAAGCAACTCTTCAGGAACTTGCAGATTTGCAGCAAATTACGCAGGAGTTGAACAGTGAGAATGAAAGGCTTGGGGAAGAAAAGGTAATCCTCATGGAATCTTTGTGCCAGCAAAGTGATAAGTTGGAACACTTTAGCCGACAAATTGAGTATTTCCGCTCTCTTTTAGACGAACATCATATATCATATGTTATTGATGAAGACATGAAAAGTGGACGCTACATGGAGCTAGAGCAACGTTTTATGGACCTTGCGGAGAATGCGCGCTTTGAAAGAGAGCAGCTTCTGGGTGTCCAGCAGCATCTAAGCAACACTTTGAAGATGGCTGAGCAAGACAACAAGGAAGCCCAAGAGATGATAGGGGCGTTGAAGGAACGGAATCACCACATGGAGCGAATTCTTGACTCGGAGCAGAAAAGCAAGGCCACTCTGGTGGCGGCCTTGGATGAGTACAAAGCTACCGTCTCCAGTGACCAAATTGAGATGAACCGATTGAAAGCACAGCTGGAACACGAGAAGCAGAAAGTTGCTGAGCTCTATTCTATACACAAATCGGGTGATAAGTCAGACATCCAGGACCTGCTAGAGAGTGTCAGGCTTGATAAAGAGAAAGCAGAGACATTAGCCAGCAACTTACAAGAAGAGCTTGCTCGGACACGTAACGATGCCAATCGTCTCCAAGATGCCATTGCAAAGGTAAAGGCCAAAGGTGTAATTGAATGGGAAGACTTTCCCAGTTGTGTTGAAAGTGGGAGGCAGGCAGTCACTTAGAAGATTCTGTGAGCCACAGGTATGACCTCCCGGACCTGCCCTTTGGTTCTCCCTTGCCTGGAGCTAGTGCTGAGCTGCTGAGCCCCTGGACTGATCCTACTTCAGGCCCACTCTAACTAACCATCGTTGAATTTTCCACATCAGGAAGCGTACATGATTTTATTTATTTATTTATTTTATTGGATTTATATACTGCCCCTCTCCCAAAGGACTCAGGGCGGTGTACAGGGCAGTTAAAACATGGTATACAAAGTTAAAAATTAAATTAAGTTAGCACCAACAAGACAAATTCTAAAGTTTAAAATCCCAATCCCTCAGTCCAGGCCGGCAAGCTCAAATAACCAGGTTTTCAGGTAGTGGTGAAACGAGCGAAGGTCGGGAGCCATCTGGAGTTCCACAGGAAGCTGATTCCAGAGAGCGGGCATGCCCACAGAGAATGTTCTCCCCCTGGGGGCCGCCAGCCGGCACTCCCTGGCCTACGGCACCCTGAAGAGGCCCTCTCTGTGGGAGTGCACAGGACGATGGGAAGTTGACGCCGGCAGAAGGTGCTCCCGTAAATAATCCGGGCCCATGCCATTTAGGGCTTTATAGGTCATCACCAGCACCTTGAATCTCACCTGGAGGGCAACCGGAAACCAATGCAGCTCACGGAGTACAGGTGTTACATGGGAATATCGGGAAACCCCCATCACAACTCGTGCAGCAGCATTCTGCACCAGCTGAAGCCTCCGAGTGGTCCTCGAGGGCAGCCCCATATAGAGAGCATTGCAGTAGTCTAAACGGGAGGTCACGAGCGCATGGGTGACTGTGCGTAGGGCATCTCGGTCCAGATAGGGCCGCAACTGGCGCACCAGGCGAACCTGGGCAAAAGCCCCCCTGGCCACGGCTCCTATGTGATCTTCCAAACTGAGCTGTGAGTCCAGGAGGACGCCCAAGTTGCAAGCCCGATCTACGGGGGGTAACACCTCACCCCCCCATAGTTAAAGATGGAATAGACTGGGTTACCCGAGATGCTGGTATGTACAGCCACTCAGTCTTGTCCAGCTCTGTAATTTTACCATCAATTGTTGTTGTATTGATTCCTGCCGATTCATATCCTCCTGCTTTTAGCTTATTTTATCTTTTTATCTTATTGATGATTTATTCCACGGGCACATTGCTCGCCCTGAGAGATTCCCCCCTCTCCCAGGTGTGGTCCTCTGGATTGTGCCACCGGTTCCTTAATGACGGATCCTGGGATCCCGAGAGGTGGCATGGCACAAAAAGGAGGCTTAGGGATTTTTTATGTAAACTTTTTAATGGGTTAGGGAGGGGGGAGGGATGTAAGTTCTAGCAGAAAGATGGGGGGATTTTGCTGGATCTTTCTCAATCCAGGTTGGTAAATGGTTGCGGCGGTGGGGGGGAGGGTCTTGGGGCCCGAGGGGATGGGGTGGGGAAAGTGATACCCACGGTGATCGGGAATGGCGGCAGACGGATGAACAGAGGGCCATATCGAAACTTGGGATCGCGCCCCCGCTATCTCCGAGCGGTGGCACGCTCCGATCCTCTGGCTTCATCCTGCTTTTCCGGGGATGGGGGAGGACAGGTACCTGAGCTCAGGGTGGTTTATTTGAATGCCAGGTCTGTGGTGAATAAAGCTCCCCTCATTCGGGAATTGATTGAGGAGGAAGACGCAGACCTGGCATGCATCACTGAAACCTGGTTGGGCCCGGAGGGAGGGGTCCCTTTGATTGAATTATGCCCACCATGTCTCCGTGTGCTTCACCAGCCTCGGGCTCAGGGTAGGGGCGGGGGGGTGGCAGTTATTAAGGAGGCCCTTTCTCTGCGCGAGACCACTGCCCCTCAGATAGGCGCATGTGAGTCCCTTCTCCTGAGGTGGGGTCCTGGGGGTCAGTTGGGTCTGTTGCTCACGTACCTTTCTCCCAGCTGCATGGCAATGGCCCTGCCCGGGCTACTCGACGCTCTCTCGGGGTTGGCGGTTGAGTTTCCCAGGCTTATGGTTCTGGGAGATTTTAACCTGCCTTCCCTGGGTGGAGCGTCAGGGGTGGCCCGAGACTTCATGGCTTCCATGATAGCCATGGACCTGACCCAGATTATTCAGGGTCCGACTCACAAGGGGGGGAAACACGCCCAACCTTATTTTTATCTCTGGGCAGTGGCTTAATGGTCTGGGTGGGGTTACTCCAACATCTTAACCCCTTTCATGGACAGACCATTATCTCCTGCGGTTGGGCCTCCGTCATGCCACTCCCCGCTGCTGGGAGGCGGAACCGACCAGGTGGTTCCGCCCCAGGCGCCTGATGGACCCAAATAGGTTCCAGATGGCACTTGGACTGATTCCTTCCTCCCTTTCCCACAGCCCGGCCGAGACCTTAGTTGACACCTGGCAATGGGCTGCTTCGGAGGCTCTCGACCATGTTGTGCCTTTGTGGCCTCTGACCCAGCGCAGATCCCGGCTCGCTCCTTGGTTCTCCGCTGACCTGCAGGAGATGAAGCGCCGGAGAAGGGGCCTAGAGAGCATTTGGAGGTCCAGTCGGTCTGAGTCTGACCGGACACAGTTAAGATCCTTTTCTAGATCTTATCTTGTGGCAATGGAGGTGGCGAAGCGTACTCACTTCGCCACCCTCATTGCATCCGCAGATAACTGCCCGGCCGCCCTGTTTAGGGTGACCTGTTCCCTTTTAAATGAGGGGACGGGAGAGGACCCCTTGCAGGGACGGGCCGAGGAGTTGAGTGAGTATCTGGTGGATAAAATCGCTCAGATTTGGGCTGGCTTGGACTCCGACTGGGCAGTATCTGACGAAGGGGAAACGATGGGTTTGGCCGATAATATTTGGGAAGAGTTTGATCCTGTGACTCCGGATGAAGTGGACAGGATCATGGGGAAATTAAGTGCCACCACGTGTTTGTTGAACCCGTGTCCCTCCTGGCTGGTTTATGTAGCTCGGGAGGTTACACGAGTCTGGCTCCTGGCAGTTATCAATGCTTCCTTGAGTGAGGGGTGCTTCGCTGCCGCCTTGAAAGAGGTAGTGGTAAGGCCCCTCCTCATGAAACCTGCCTTGGATCCAGCTGTTTTAAATAACTTTTGTCCTGTCTCCAACCTTCGCTTCCTTGCGAAGGTTGTTGAGAGCGTGGTGGCACGGCAGCTCCCTTTGGTCCTGGAGGAAACTGAGTATCTGGATCCATACCAATCGGGTTTCAGGCCCGGGTACAGCACGGAGATGGCATTGGTCGCGCTGGTGGATGATCTCTGGCGGGCCCAAGACGGGTTATTCCTCTGTCCTGGTCCTTTTAGACCTCAGCGGCTTTTGACACCATCGACCATGGTATCTTGCTGCGACGTCTTGAGGGGTTGGAAGTGGGAGGCACCGTTTTACAGTGGTTCTCCTCCTACCTCTCGGGCCGTTCGCAGACAGTGTTGGCAGGAGGGCAGAGGTCAACCCCTAGGCCCCTTAGTTGTGGGGTGCCTCAGGGGTCGGTCCTCTCGCCCCTCCTGTTCAACATCTATATGAAGCCGCTGGGTGAGATCATCCGTGGTTTCGGGGTGAGGTATCATCAATATGCTGATGATACCCAGCTTTTTATCTCCACTCCGAACCAACCCAGCGATGCCCTCAATGTGATGTCCCGTTGCCTGGAAGTGGTATGGATTTAGATGGGGAAGAACAGGGTCCAGCTCAACCCGGCCAAGACTGAGTGGCTTTATGTACCGGCATCTCAATTTGTCCAAGAGATTCCATCTTTGGTTGTGGGAGGAGAGGTGTTACCTCCCGTTGATAGGGCATGCAATTTAGGCGTCCTCCTGGACTCACGACTCAGTTTTGAAGACCATATTGGAGTCGTGGCCAGGGGGGCATTTGCCCAGGTTAGCCTGGTACGCCAGTTGCGCCCCTATCTGGACCGAGATGCCCTACGTACGGTCACTCATGCACTTGTTACCTTTCGGATAGATTACTGCAATGCTCTCTACATGGGGCTGCCCTTGAAGACCACCCGGAGGCTCCAGCTGCTGCAGAATGCGGCTGCGCAGGTTGTGATGAGAGCATCCTGATACTCCCATATTACACCCCTCCTGCGTGAGCTGCATTGGTTGCCGGTTGTCTTCCGGGTGAGATTTAAGGTGCTGGTACTTACCTTTAAAGCCCTACATGGCCTAGGCCCGGGATATTTGCAGGACCGTCTGCTGCCGGGGACGGCTTCCCATCGCCCGGTGCGCTCACACAGAGAGGGCCTCCTCAGGGTGCCGTCGGCTAGACAATGTCGGCTGGCGACCCCCAGGGGGAGGGCCTTCTCTGTGGGAGCGCCAGCCCTGTGGAACCAACTCCCCCTTGGAGCTCCGGATGGCCTCGGATCTCCGGTCCTTTCGACATGGCCTCAAAACTTTCCTTTTTCATCAGGCTGACCTGGATTGATGACGGGTTTTTTAAAATGTTTTAATTTTTAAATTGTTTAGTTAATTTATTTTGGGGCTTTTTATTTAATCTCTTTTTTTTTTTTTTTTATTGAAAAGTTTTTCAATACATTTTAATTATTACATCCCATCCCCCAACCCTCCCCAACCCTATCCCACCCTCTCACCCTCCCCTTCCCCCCTCCCCCCCCCCCGGACTTCCCAGAGCTAGATACAAGGTATAAAAATAAAATAACCAATCATAAACTCTCATATGCTAACAACAATAAACTATTAAATCTCTCGCACTTTAGCTCTTATAAATTGACTACAAGCAATATACTTATTCAAATGCTAGATGAAACTTTTTAGTCCCATATTTATTCTGGATGTAATCAATCCATTTCTTCCACTCCACAATATATCGTTGTTGAGAATGATCTTTCAAATATGCTGAGATCTTTGCCATTTCCGCCAGGTTGGAAACTTTTAAAGTCCATTCCTCTATAGTCGGCAGTTCTTCCTTCTTCCAATATTGCCCTATTAAGAGTCTCGCTGCCGTAATTAAATTCAACATCAAATTAATGTCCAACACAATAGTATCAGTAATAATGCCCAGTAAAAACAATTGCGGACAAAACTTTATCCTTTTCTTGAATATCTTCTGCATATTCCACCAAATTTTAATCCAAAATGGTTTGATCTTTTTGCAAGTCCACCATATATGAAAATACGTTGCATCTTCACCACCACATCTCCAACATTTGGGCTGGTAATTCGGATACATACTTGCTAACTTTCTAGGATCTAAATGCCATCTATAAAACATTTTATAAAAGTTCTCTCTTAGATTTTGAGCTTGCGTAAATTTCACATTTCTCACCCAAATCTTTTCCCAAGTGTCCATTGTGATAACTTCCTGAATATTCTGTGCCCATTTTATCATACAGTCCTTAACAATTTCTGTTTCTGAGTCAATCTCTATCAATGCAAGATATATCCGTTTAATATGCGCTGGTCCCTGATTTCTAATTTGTTTTACCAAATTTTCATCATCCATCAAAAAACCAATCTTCTGATCTTCTTTCCACCTGGCTTGTAATTGTCCATATTGAAACCAAGTTTGTACAATCTTTTTTTCTCGTAAAAGATTATATGACTTCAAACACCACACATTCCTCTCCAAGCTCAAAATTTCCTTATATGTAGTCACATCATGTTTAAATCCCACATTTATATTCTCTATTGCGTGTTTGGGTATTGCCCATAACGGTATCTTATAATTTAACTTTTGTCTGTGCTTTTTCCAAACTCGCAACAAAGCATACCTCAAAATATGCATTTTGAACACATTATCTACCTTTTTGTCATACAGTAAATATGCATACCAACCAAATAACAAATCATACCCTTCAAGATTTAACAGTCTCCCCTGTGTCAAATTGATCCAATCACTTATAGCTGATAATGCAGCAGCTTCATAATATAATTTAAAATTGGGCATTCTTAGACCACCTCTTTCGCGTGTATCCTGCATGATTTTAAATTTGACCCGTGGCCTTTTCCCTGCCCAAACAAATTTGTTAATACCCTTCTGCCATTCCTCCAAATTTGAATCCTTTTTGAGAATGGGTATCATTTGAAACAAAAATAAAAATTTTGGCAAAACATTCATCTTTACTGCTGCAATTCTTCCCAATAATGATAGTTGTAATTTTTTCCAACTATCCAATTCTTTTTGCACTTTATTCCATAACTTTTCATAATTATTTTTATATAATTTAACATTTGAGGGTGCTAGATATACCCCCAAATATTTAACCCTTTCAACAATTTCAAATCCAGTTAAGCTTTCTAAAGAAACCTTTTGTAATGCTGTCATGTTTTTAGATAAAATTTTAGTTTTTTGTATGTTAATCTTAAATCCAGAAACTTTCCCATATTGCGATATTAACTCCATCAATTCCATAACAGAATTTTCTGGATGTGTCAAAGTAATAACCAGATCATCCGCAAACGCCCTCAATTTATAGTCCTGATCTCTTATTTGAATTCCCTTAATTGTTTCCGAATTCCGTATTTTAATCAATAATATCTCCAACGTTAAAACAAATAACAAAGGTGATAACGGGCAACCCTGCCTTGTGCCCTTTTCAATATTACACATTTCAGTCAAACTATTATTAACAATTATTCGAGCTGTTTGCTTCTGATATATTGCCCTAATTGGTTGTAAAAATTCATCCCCAAAATTCATTTTATCTAATACTTTTAACAAAAATTTCCAATCCAATTGATCAAAGGCTTTTTCAGCATCCAAAAAAATCAATGCTGCAGAGATCTGGTTATTCCTTTCCAAAAATTCCAACAAATCAACTATATGTCTCACATTATTTTTCATTTGTCTACCACTTATAAACCCAGTTTGATCACCATGAATTACCTGTTGCAATACCCTCATAAGTCTACTAGCTAAAACCTTAGCAAATATCTTGTAGTCCGTATTCAAAAGTGAAATTGGCCTATAGTTTTTTGCTTGAGTAGCGTCCTGATCTTCTTTAGGAATTAAAGAAATAAAAGCAGTTTTCCAAGACGGAGGCACTCCTCCCCCTTTTTGAATTGTCTGAAACAGTTCCTTTAATGGCTTTATCATCTCAAACTGTAGATTTTTATAATACACAGCAGTCAAACCATCAGTTCCTGGTGCTTTACCTACTTTTAACTGTTTAATTGCCAAGTATATTTCTTCCTCAGTTATCAACTGATTCATTTCTTCTTTTTGGTCTTGCGTAAGAACCGGGATGCTAAAATCTTTCAAATATAAATCAATGTCCGTTTCATTAATCTTATCACTAGCATATAATTTAGAAAAAAAATCAACAAAGGTTTCCTTAATAAGATTCTGTTGATACACAATCTTTCCCTTATGTTCTATTTTATCTATATTAGAAACCCTTTGCTTCTTTCTTAACATATAAGCTAACCATCTGCCTGGTTTATTGGCATTGCAAAAAGTATTATGCCTTGCAAACCGTAGATTAGTTGCCACCTGATCAACCATTAACTTATCAAATTGTCCTCTTAACAGCTTAATAGTCTCTTTAATCTTCACATCCGATGGATTCAAAATTAAAGCCTTTTCTTTTTCCTTAATCTCTGTCTCCAATTCTTTCCTCCTAAATTCCAAGTTGCGTCTATATTTATTATTAAGATATATCAACACACCTCTCATATACGCCTTACTAGCATCCCATACCATTTCCATAGAAGTACCCTTATGCATATTCGTTTCAAAAAAAACCTTCATCTGTTTCTTACACTCTTCCACGTTTTTCTGATTTCTGAACAAATTCTCATTTAAACGCCAGGAACGTCGTTCTCTACTGTCTTTTCCAATCTCTAGCCAAACTGGGCTGTGATCAGACATAGTCTTTGAACAAATCTTTATCCTCTTAGTTCTAAAAAAAAGGTCATTAGACAATAGTATAAAATCAATCCTGGAAAAAGATTGGTGTCTATCAGAAAAGAAAGTATAGTCTCTTTCTTGTAAGTTCCTTTCCCTCCAAACATCACGTAATTCCATATCGTCCATCATTTCAAAAAAAGATTTAGGCAATTTCGCATGACTTGGGGTACTTCTGTAAGATCCACTCTTATCCATTTGTACGTTCAAAACACCATTCCAATCTCCCATAAAAATAAAAGATTTGTAATCCAATTGGGTAATCCTGCTGTGTAACAAACTATAAAAGTCAGCTTGCTGTTGATTGGGCGCGTATAATCCAACCAAAAGAGTTCTTTTACCTTCTAGTAACAAGTCCACAATAACATATCTTCCTTGTTGATCAGCTTCAATTAACTCTGCTGTAATTGTATTCTTAACATAAATAACCACTCCATTTTTCTTGTTAACTGCAGAGGCAATAAATTGTGTACCTAGTCTTGAATTTGATAAATACTTTTGGTCCATAACTCTAATATGTGTTTCTTGTAAGCAAATAACATCAGTCTTAAATTGGTTTAAATATTGAAAAATTTTCTTTCTCTTTTGTGGTGAGTTTAATCCATTAACATTCCAAGTTAAAAACTTAGTCACCATTTCTGGCAACCCGAAGCTTTTGAAGCGCATCTTCCAGAATCCCTTTTACATTTTTAGGTCGCGCTCCTCCCACAGCTTGGCTATAGGTACATTTTGAAGGTTCCACAACATTCTGCTGGGCTTGGTCTTGGTCACGTCTGGCTCGTCTCGAAGCAGCTTGGGTGACCCTCTGGTCCTTTGCTTCTTCTACTGTTGAAATTTGAATCACTCCTGGTGCTGTCTCATCTATCTGTATTACTTCAGCATCATAAGACTTTCCCTCCTTTATTGATTCCAGAAGTGGTATAGGAATTGCTTTTAAAACATTGCTATAAAAATCACGTGCCTGCAGGACCGTAGCGAGACGGTATCTTGTATCTTCAAACATTACCACCATACCCACTGGAATCTCCCATCTGAACCTGACATCGCGTCGCTTAAGCTCATGTGCTAGAAATGCAAATTCCTTTCGTTTCCTTAGGATTTTTGGAGGGATCTCTTTTAAAACCAAAACTTCTTGGTCAGCAATCACAAGCTTTGTATTGTAAGAAACTTGAATAACTTCATTCCTGATTGCTCTCTTTGTAAAGTAAACAACCACATCTCTAGGTAATTTCCTTTGTCTCGCAATCCAGGAGTTAACACGGAAAATTTTGTCTATATCTTCTGCAATTTCTTCAGCTGGCCTTCCCAGCATGTCTTCGAGAGCAACAGAAACTAATTTTTTCAAATCTTCCTTTAAATTCTCCTTAAGACCCCTTATCCTCACAGCAAACTCCATTTCATGATATTGTACCAATGTCAAGTCATAATCAATTTTATCCACCACATTCTCAGTCTCTAGTATCTTTGCATCCAGTTTAGTATTATTTTGAGTGAGATCCTCCACTCTTTCGTCAAGGCGTTCAATACATATCGCCATGCCTTGAAATGCAAGCAAGATGTCCTCCCTCATTACTGTAAATTTTTCTGTCAGCTTCTCATCCATCTTCTCATCTATCATCTCAGCCAAATGCTGTGAATGTTTTTCCAAAGCATCTTCCAAAACTTTAACTGTTAAGACAGGCGAAGGTAGAGGTGCAGGAGGTGCTAACACTTGCGCTGAAGAATGCGGCAGGGGGGAAGCCCCCGCAGTTTTAGGAAGTTTAGAAGAAGATTTAGCCGCCATTTTTTTCCCCTTTTGCAACTACGCACTTTCACTTTCTAAGTCTTCAATGTAGATTGAGCCAAAGTTCAAAAGTTCACTTACTCCTTGTTCTCTTGCATCGCTCTGCCTGCTTCCATTAACTTCCAAAGTCCATTCTTGTAGGCAGGGATGGTTGCGTTCGCCTTGTTCTGCTCCAGGAAAAACGGAGCAGACACGCTGCGCAGCCCGGAGAAATCCAAGCTTCGGGGGGGCTCAATCTTCCAGCCGCCAGAGCTTTAAGCCCTGACGGCCCCAGAGAGCCCTTCCCCTACTTGGAAACTCACCCCCTCTTCTTCTCCCGAGGAGGGGGCTTTCGAACCGCCGAAACAGCTGATCGGCGCTGTTTTCGGCGGTTCTACAAAGCCGCGAAGCTGACAAGCTAAAAGCAGTTAAATCTCTTTTAACTTTTGTATTGTTGTTTTTATTGTTGTTAGCCGCCCTGAGTCCTTCGGGAGATAGGGCGGCATATAAGTCCCAAAAATAAATAAATAAATAAATAAAGTCGAAGCCTGTTCCTCCCCATCCAGACCCGGACCGCCTCCAGGCAATGGGACATCACGGTGAGGGCATCACTGGGTTGATTTGGGGTGGAAATAAAAAGTTGGGTATCATCAGCATACTGATGATGCTCCACCCCAAAACCACGAATGATCTCAACCAGCGGCTTCATATAGATGTTGAACAGGAGGGGCGAGAGGACCGACCCCTGAGGGACTCCACAAACGAGAGGCCTCGAGGCCGACCTCTGCCCTTCTGCCAACACCGACTGCGAATGACCCAGGAGGTAGGAGGAGAACCACTGTAAAACAGTGCCACCCACTCCCAACCCCCTGAGGTGCCGCAATAAGATACCATGGTCGATGGTATCAAAAGCCCTGAGAGGTCTAATAGGACTAGGACAGAGGAACAACCTCTGTCACGAGCCCGCCAGAGATCATTCACCAGCGTGACCAATGCCGTCTCCGTGCTGTACCCGGGCCTAAAGCCCGATTGGTATGGGTCCAGATAATCAGCTTCCTCCAGGAACAGAGGGAGCTGATGTGTCACCACACTCTCGACAAGGTTGGAGACCGGACGATAGTTGTTCAAAATGGCCGGGTCCAGGGCAGGCTTCTTGAGGAGGGGCCTCACCACCGCCTCCTTCAAGGCAGCAAGGAAGCTACCCTCCCTCAAAGAAGCAGTTATTACTGCCTGGAGCCAGCCTTGTGTCCCCTCCCAAGCCGCATCCATCAGCCAGGAGGGGCACGGGTCCAATAAACACGTAGTGGAACTCAGCCTCCCCATGATCCTGCCTACTTCTTCCGTAGTCACATTCCGAAGACCGCTCGTCTCCCCCCCCCCGTCAGACTCCACCCAGTTGGAGTCCAGACCGGTCCGAATCTGAGCAATTTTGTCCACCAGATGCTGACTAAACTCCTCAGCCTGCCCCTGCAAGAGCTCCTCCCTCACCTCCTGATTAAGGAGGGAGCGAGTCACCCTAAACAGGGCGGCTGGGCGATTATCTGTGGACGCGATGAGGGCAGCAAAGTAGTTGGACTTCGCTGCCTCCATCGCTGCAAGATAAGACCTCGTAAAGGTTCTTAACCGCAATCGGTCAGATTCAGACTGGCTGGATCTCCAGCAGCTCTCTAGGCTCCGTCTCTGACACTTCATCTCCCGGAGCTCCTTAGAAAACCATGGAGCCCGCCAGGATCTGCACCGGGACGGGGGCCGCATAGGCACAATGCGGTCGAGTGCCTCAGTGGCTGCCCTTTCCCAGGCTTTCATTAAGGCATTGACCGGGCTGTGAGCGAAGATGGCAGGCACAGGTCCAAGCGCCACCTGGAACCCTTCAGGGTCCATTAGGCGCCTGGGGCGGAAGCAACTGGTCGGTTCTGCAACCCGGTGATAGGCGGTGGCGAAATGGAACGCCAGTCGCAGGAGGTGATGATCGGTCCATGACAGGGGTATAATAGCTGGAAAACCCCCTCCCAGATCATCTAGTCACCTTCCAGATAAAAAAATAAGATCGAGTGTGTGACACCCCCCCATGAGTTGGGCCCTGAGTTACTTGGGCCAGGTCCATGGCCGTCATGGAGGCCATGAACTCCCAAGCCAACCCCGACGAACCTCCCAGGGACAGCAGATTGAAGTCCCCCAGAACCATAAGTCTGGAGAACTCAACCGCCAACCCCAAGAGGATGTCAAGGACATGATCTGCATGTCTTAGTCACCAATCCTCTAGTTCAGTGTTTCTCAACTGTGGCAGCTTGAAGATGTGTGGACTTCAACTCCCAGAATTCCCCATTAAGTCTGGGGAATTCTGGGAGTTGAAATCCACACGTCTTCAATTTTCCAAGGCTGAGATACACTGAACTACTCAAAAGGGTTCTCGGGCAATTGGAGTTGCTACTGGAGGGGGAGGCTAAGCTGGAGAGGTGTCTGGTTCTCACATTGATAGGAAGCTAATAATTCTTTGCTGATTCAGTTATTTCAATATTTAGCCCGATGCCGTAAAGTGAGACTTCAGCTGAGATAGTTGGCACTCTGCAGTGTGTGATACAGATTTAAACCTGGATGCAACACTGAAATCTATTTAGAAGCAATTAGAGTCTGGCTATTTTTCTTAAACTAGATTGAAGATGAGTATAGAGCTTTCCAAGAAGAAGCCAAGAAGCAAATTGAGGATCTGAACCTGTCCTTAGAGAAGACGCGGGCAGAACTGGAGGAGAAGGAGACGGAAAGGAGCGATATGAAAGAAACCATATTTGAATTGGAGGACGAAGTGGAGCAGCACCGGGCAGTGAAGCTCCACGATAATCTCCTCCTCACCGACCTGGGCAGTAAGTGGCTGCTCCACCTTCCCTGGGACCTTCGCGGTTACTTCTCGGGGGGGGGACGGGGGGGGACGGGGAGGAGAGGTCCTTACAACCACACATTCATTTCCTTAACATTCTTGCGGGCTTTAATTGTTGTTCGTGTTGTTATTTTCTAGTGGGGAAAAAGCTGTCCCCAGTTTGGCCATGAAGCCTGAATTTGAATTAGTTGGGTTGTGACAATGCAACGTTTTCTCTAAAAAAAAAAAAAGTCATGAAAGAGACAGTCAGTGATCTGGATGGAAGGGCAGATCCACCAGCCCATTTCTGGGATTGGATCTCTCCTTGGCCCAGATGAAATTAACCGTGGGATTGTAGTTGTACAAATTGTAATTTTTATTGCTTTTTGGTTGATTTCATATGACTTTGTTTACGTTATAATCAAGATATTTGTCATGTAAAAATTATATGGTGAACACAGTACTGTAAGATTATAATTTAACAAGAAAAAAGAATGCGTAAAATAATTAAATCACAATGTTGTGAACTAGAAGGAAAGTTGGAGGTTATTTATTTATTTATTTATTTAATTATATTTATATACCGCCCTACTCCCGAAGGACTCATAGATTATCTGATTCAGCCACCAGTGTACGAATCCATTAAATGACCCCTTCAGCTGTCATTGGAAAATTTCAGAGGGGGGAACTCCGTTATCCTGGGCAATTGATACGGTTCTTAAGGTACTTATTGTTAAGAAATCACATGAAATGTTCATCCAGAATGCCTAAAAAACTAGCCTTGTAATTAATTAAAAGTGCAGTGTCCCACCCTGATCATATCACTTCACACCTAGTCAGATAAGCACAGAGGACAGTGAAGCCGCATTAGATTGCCCACACCTGCTCAGCTGGCGGTCTATATTCTTCTCATATTGAGTGCAGCCAAGCCAGGCCTCCCTATCGCTTATCCCCCTAGTTTGGCCCATTCTGCAGATTTAATATAAGCCCTTTCTGTTTATCTTCTAGGCCAGTGATGGTGAACCTTTTAGAGACCGAGGGCCCTGAAATCTCCTCCCCCGCCGCTCCGTCCCCGCCCCACCCCACCTGCCGGGCCACCCACCGCCTCCACAGCCCGCCACAGATTGCCCAGGCGGCTTTGCACCGCCATGGTGGCCACGCCCTCCGCTCATGCCCCGCAGCAGCATCTGCGTGCGACAGGGCACGAGGGCGGAGTCTTGTCCCTGCTGCCTAGCTGCCATGTGCTTGGCTGCGCTGCTCCGCGCCCGGGGGCGTCTCTCCGGGGCATCTGCTGGTGAGGAGGGGGCTGCGGGGGGAGATGGGGCTGGGCCGACGGTGCGTGTGCCCACAAAGAGGGCTCCAAGTGCTGCCTTTGGCACGCGTGGCATAGGTTCGCCACCACTGTTTTAGGCCGTTTTGAAAGGTCTCAGCGTAAGGCCAAGAAGAGAGCCTTGTAGGAGGGTCTCTCTCAATAGCCTGCTGCAGTTTGATACAGAATTATTTACAAACAGCCTTGCTTTTTTTCCTATTTCTTTTTAAACACTTTTATTTGCAATGTGGTGAGAATGTAAAAGCAAGATGCATATAACCTACTTTAGTTAAATTATCCAGGAGACTTTTCAAATAAATGGAGATCTTCTGGAAGTAATATCTTCTAACCCACTCCGCTTTAAATATCAGGATGTCGTGTGAGTGCCGGCTGCTTTGCTGAGGTCAAGGCACGTTCCACTGGCACTGTTCTGAAGGCCTAACAACTTGCCACTAGCTGATAAAAAGAGGCAGGATTGTTCTCGATGACGGTAGTGCACTTACCTAAGCATATTGCTTGACCATTTGTTGTTATTTTTTGCTCAGTACGACTGGCCTGTAGTTTTCCAGATCCTTCTCCTTTCCCTTTTGGAATGTTTGAATTATGCTTACTCTTCTGTAATCTGCTGGCATCTCACCAGTTCTCCAGATTTTTGGTTTTTTTAAAAAAAACATAGGTGATAGTTTTGAGTTCTGGTTCTGGGAAGGTAGTATGACAAGTTCGTACTACCAGCACTGTGACACTTAAACCGTGCCCCCCCACCTTTCCCAGGTTCTGGCAGCCCCCCCCCCCCTTTAAACCTTGAAGAGCTAGCTTTTCTTCCAGCCCTGGAATAGTGGAAGGATGGAGCTTGAGGGTCATATGAATGGATGGATTGGAGATGGTGGGCCAGGAGCCCGGATTTCTTTTGGCTTGCTTTTATTGTTGTGAGCCGAGCCAGAATTGTGTTTTACAAGATAGGTGGCCAATTAGATATTTTAAATAAAGAAATGCACAATCCATTCTGCAGATTGGATCGTGCAAAATTATCCACACATAATTGGCTTTCAAATATCATAGATGCAAATAAAATAGAGATGGCAAAGATGTTTATAAAATCAAAATTTTATAAATATGGGGATTATTAACCTGCAGTTTGAAAAGAGGTAAAATTATGCTTCTCTTTTTGAAATATTAAAATAAGAGTAAGGGAACAGATTTGAAAACAAATTTTAAGTGGATTAAAGTTTTACCAACACGGGCCCCAATTATTTTAGTATGGCATTGTATAAAATGTTGTCGTGAGAGTTTTATTGTAAAGATTAAAGATTTGGAATTTACTTGGAGCGGGGTATGGAATGCAGGTAATTTTGGATGAAATGGATTATAAGGGAGGGGATATGGGAAGTGAAGGGACGCGGTGGCTCAGTGGGTTAGGATGCTGAGCTTGTTGATCCGAAGGTCGGCAGTTTGGCGGGTCGAATCCCGAGTGCCGTGTAGCAGAGTGAGCGCCTGTTACTCGTCCCAGCTTCTGCCAACCTAGCAGTTCGAAAGCACGTAAAAATGCAAGTAGAAAAATAGGGACCACTCCGGTGGGAAGGTAACAGCGTTCCGTGTGCCTTTGGCGTCTAGTCATACTGGCCACATGACCACGGAGACGTCCTCGGACAAGCGCTGGCTCTTCGGCTTTGAAATGGAGATGAGCACCGGCCCCCAGAGTTGGAAACAACTATCACGCATGTGCAGGGGAACCTTTACCTTTATGGGAAGTGAAGAGTGAAATCAGGACATTTGACATGGGTCAAAATGGTGACAGTTGGGGCTAAGGAAGTAGAAGAGTATGAGGGTGAAGGAAGATGGTGTGGAAGAGAGGCCAGGCATTTCAGAAAAGCCATTCGGACAGCAAAGGGCCTCTGGGACCCTCCGTGCTCACTGAGGCATCGGGAGGCCAACTGGGCTCCAGGCGATTAGTCGAAGGGCGACTTGGTGCCCGTGAGCGGCGGAGGCAGCACTGCCAGTAAGTGTTCTTAGAATCTGCCAGGGAAAGTCGGGGATTGTTCTCCTGAGTGTTACAAAAGTGGAATGGAGAGAGATTGCAGCTTTGAGCTTGCGGGGTCTGGCCTGAGATGAAACGGAGAGGCAGAGTCTGGATAAGAAGACTACGGAGTGCTGATCAGGGATTGGAGAGGGGTACGTAGTCTTTGCTTGGCTGGGAAGAATACTCAAGATGCTTCTTCCGTGTTGTGCTCTCCAGGCAATGCCGAGGAAAAGGAAGGGGCCCGGAGGGGAGATCTGGTAGGGTCGATGAGCCCTTCCCAGCCTGAGATGTTTGAGGAAGATTGGGGAGAACCTTTAGTTTGATAGGCAGGCAAGGCAAGGCAAGGTGAATGGTTGGAAGGAATGCATACTGTGCATGTAATTAACCAGCCTACTCTGGAGAAATAACCACTCAGGATGGCTAATACTGGTAGAGTGAGTGCGGTGTATGAAAATAAGAGGGCAGCTCTGGTTCTCCCTGCGTTGTGTCAGCCTTGCGTGGGAGTCCAAACAAGAAACACACCCAGGCGAACTAATCCTGCTTTGTGGTAAGATTACGTTAAGACTGAAAGTTCCCATCTTTTTAGTCTCTGGGAAAGTAAGGAGGGTCCCTTCCGAAGGGCTTCCCTTGCTTTCCCCCATCTGTAGACCGAGCTGCAGGTCTTCCTCTCGTCTCCCATGGTTCTGTTCCATGTCCCATTACAGGTTGGGTGGGGCCTGAATTGAAACCATGGTGGGCTGGGGAAGATACGGCGGCGGACGCAGGGCAGGCCGTTTGCACTTTCTGCAGGTGGCTGACCTGCAGCCAAGTGTGAATGCCTAGACTACCAAATCCCCTAGAGAAATGAAGGACGTTCCTGTCAGTTGTTGCTTCTTGACCTTCCCTACTCCAGAGGGCTGAGAGATCTGAACACCGAGGGGATACTCCTGGTGGGAAAGTCTGTCTGCTGCAGGGTGAGCTCTCTCCAGATGTCGCTGTCCCGATTACCAGGAAGCTTCAGGGCCCCGTTCCAAAAGCCCTAAGGATCCGGACAGCCTTGCATAGCAGAGCACTAGGTTCTGTTATGAGAGAGGTTTTTATTTCATTGATACCCAGATGGTTTATTTTCCAAACTGGAGTCAGCAAACCTACCTTAAGTAGGGCAGGGTGCAACCTACCTCTACAGGGTCATGCAAGTTAGAATAAGTGTGGGATTGCGTATAGCATCAGCAGGTGAGATGTTTACTGAGGTAGCTAAGGCAGAACAAGGAAGTCATGGAGAACAGCAGCTGCTTTCTAGAAGGCCGTCTCGGTTCCCAGGGCTCTGCCCACAGCCTAGTATCTTCTCCTGGCTTTCTCCACGTTCGTTCACCCTCCAGGCCATTTGAGGCTGGGCTGAAGGTTGCTTGTTTCTCAAGTCCCTGGGAAGGTAACAAGGCAGGTCCAAGCAGCATCGTGTCTTCTCCGACAGGATCAGGCACCCCCTTGCCAGGATTGTGTCTGCCCACGCAGTGAGAAGATCTTGGGGAGGCTTGTGAGATGACAGGTCTTCTCTCTCATGTCCCTCCACTCCAAATTTAGAACTGCCTCCCCCCTCCCCCATTTTTAGAAGGCTTGAAAGATGGTTTCATTTCACTGGGCCTTCAGCTTATAGATTTAGTGGTATCCATCTTGGGTAGAAATAGGGATGGAATAGGAATAGAACAGAACAACAGAACAGAACAGAACAGAACAGAATAGAATAGAATAGAATAGAATAGAATAGAACAGAACAGAATCTTGGAGGTCTTCTAGTCCAGCCCCCCACTCAAGCTGGAGAACCTATATCATATCAGGCAAGTGGCTGTTTAAGCCTCTTCTTAAAAACTCCAGTGATGGAGAGCTCCCGATTTCTGGAGGCCAGCTGTTCCACCGGTTAATTGTCCGCACTGTTAGGAACTTTCTCCTTAATTCCAGGTTACTTCTCTATTTGATCAGTTTTCAACCATTGTTTCTCATCCTTCTCTCTGGTCCCTTGGAGAATAATTTGACCCCCTCCTCTTTGTGGCAGCCCCTAAAATACTGGAACACTGTCTCCCCTGTTTCTTCTTTTCTTTAGACTACTAGCCAAACCCAAGTCCTGCAGCTGTTCTTCATATGTTTTAGTCTCCAGGTTTTTAATCATCTTAGTTGCTCTTTGAATTTTTTCCAAACTCTCAACATCTTTTTTTATATATATATGGTGACCAAATTGGCTGCAGTATTCCAGGTGTGATCTTACTAGGGTTTTATAAAGCGGTACAAATACTTCGTGTGATCTTGATTCTATGCCTCTGTTTATACAACCCAGGATAGGTTTTTTTTGCTGCTGCTGCACATTACTGGCTCATGGTCAAGGGATTGTCCACTAGGACTCCAAGGTCCCTCTCACAGTTAATAATAATAATAATAATAATTTTATTTATATACCGCCCTTCTCCCGAAGGACTCAGGGCGGTGTACAGGTACTGTTTTTGAAACAGGTCTCACCCAGTCTATGCTTGTGCCTTTGATTTTTCCTGCCTAAATGTAAAATTTTGCTTTTCTCCACATTTAAACACATTTTGTTGGACAGGGCCCATTGTTCAATTTTGTCAAGATCTTTTTGGATCCTGACTTTGTCTTCTGGGGTATTGGTTACTCCTGCCAGTTTGGTGTCATTTGCAAATTTGATGTTCCCCTTCTACTCCCTCATTTAAGTCATTAATGAAGGTACATTATTTGATTTGTTACTCCTTTTATTCTTACAATTTATGATTATTTTTGCTTTTATAATTTATCATGTTTGTTATATTTTACCCATTAGTTTAGTTTTGAGAGGTCTTTAAAAAACTATTACATAAATTTTGGAGTTTTATCCCCCCCACACATAAAATTAAAGATCAACTTTACTTAAACCAGTCGTTAAAATGATCTGTGTTAGGGAAAATTGCCTCTTAAAATAATTTAGGAGTATTAGCCATTACATCTTTCTCAAACATTGCCAGTCTCTGGAAACCCTGGAATTCATAAGAAATATTTTTTCCTAAAATTTGTGTTCAGAAGGAAAAAACTGCATATAAGTAGAAAAGCGCATCTTAAAGCTTCGAAGGAGGATGCAGGTTCACAATTTTATAGCTTTTCAGTGAAATGTAATGTTTCCATTACATTGAATAATAAATTTTGAAAGTAGGTAGAGATTAAAGAACCCCGTATATACAATTCAGTTCCCTTTTCTGAACCAGAGGTAGCGTTAAATGGGAGGAAGAGAATGTTTTATAAAAAGGGGGAGTGTTCTACTTTCATTAGAGTAAGTGGTTGAGAAAATTAGCAGCATATCTTTCCCCGTTAATGCTATGCTGGAAAACACTCTTGTCTGGAAAATGTAAAGGTTGGTTTTCCGTGTGGCTGAACTGGCTTTCCTATCCGTGCAGGGGGCGACAGAGCTGCCTGGCTTGTTCAGACGCCCTGCTTACCCTGCCAGTCTTGAGTGGGTCGTTTCTTCCTCGGCTGTTTCTGTTGGTTTCTACCAAATTTGTCTCACAAATTTAGAAGTATTGTAGAGAATGAGAGTCCTGCGAGTCCCTTGGACTGCAAGGCGATCAAACCGGTCAGTCCTAGAGGAGATCAATCCTGACTGCTCTTTAGAAGGCCAGATCCTGAAGCTAAAACTCAAATACTTTGGCCACCTAACGAGAAGGAAGGACTCACTGGAGAAGAGCCTCATGCTGGGAAAGATCGAGGGCAAGAGAAGAAGGGGACGACAGAGAATGGGGAGGCTGGACGGAGTCACTGAAGCAGTAGGTGTGAGCTTAGATGGACTCCAGAAGATGGTAGAGGACAGGAAGGCCTGGAGGAATGTTGTCCATAGGGTCGCGATGGGTCGGACACGACTTCGCAGCTAACAACAACAACAAGAGAATGAGACAAAGAAATAAATTTGTAATCATTTGTTTTAAACCAGGTGGAATAATATCTAAAAGGTGGAAGTTGAAAATCTAACCTTTTATGTCTAAGCTGGTTACGGTATCTACACGGTCTTGCATACCTGAGAGATAAAGATGTGAAGAAAATAATTTTACAAACTTTAATTAAAAAGGAAGGTACATATAGAAAGGTGTTCCAAATTGGGCCTTCGCTTTCTCCTTGAACTTTTCACTAGATGGCAGTCTTAGATGGCAGTCTTTGAAAGCTGGTATCATAAGCAGGAAAGCCAAACTCTGAAAGACGGTGGCCAACCTGTCTTAATAGCAGCTTTTGAGCAAAACTGCACTACTTGAAAAGTTAATCTGAAACAAACATATTTTGTCCTAAGGAACTTACATTAGAATTCAGCAGTGCGCTTACATGTTTGCATAAAATTAGGGATGTGAGTTGAATCCCAAGAGAGATGGTGGTCTTACGTGTAGGCTACTGCTTTTGTCATAGAGCACGCAATCTGAGGTGTTTAGGATACCATACTAATATACTTACCTCTCCCAAGACATCTTTATTATTTTTATACATGAGGGGTACTTATTTTGTATAACAGTTTTGCAGTCTATCCAGAGAACTTTGGTTGTTAGACACATTAAAAATATAAATGCAGGAAATATGTTCAGGTTTATTGTTAAATCCTGTGCTACTTTTTTATTTGCTAGACACAGTTAAGAAGCTTCAGGATCAAAAGCATGACATGGAAAGAGAGATCAAGACCCTGCACAGGCGGCTGAGGGTAAGTCATCATGGCTGGGGGGGAGGGGGCGGGAACTGGTCCAAAATCACCCAGCCAGCTTTCATGCATAAGGTGGAAATTGAAACCGTCTCCCATTTCCTGGCCTGTTGGCTTAACCACTAGACCAAAGTGGCTCCTTATTTAATCCAATTACCTTCTTGTTCTTTTCCGTAATGGTTTGAAAGGATGCATGTCTCTTCTACAGTTCTTTATTTGTAGATTCATAAGGAACTGCTTCAGTCATTGGATCCCTCCTTTGGGTAGGAAGCCAGAGCTGAGGGATGCTGGATGCCTGCTGAGACCCCACTGGAGCACATTCAGTGAAAGGAAACTGTCGTCTCTCATGCTCCTCCATTCTTCTCTCAAACGGCTCCTGCCGAAAGGGTGATCAGACCAACACAGAATGCACATTGGAATGGGAAGCACCCCTGCCTTGGGTGTTTTGCTGCCACAGCCTGTGCTGGGTCATATTCAGTAACTGATCAACTACTGTCACAAGATCTTGTCACAATGCTACTGTTAAATGAAGGATCCCTTACCTTTGAACTCAGTCTTTCATTTCAACTTCACCTTGTTTCTATTAAATTCCATAGTGATATTTTCAGCCCGTTTCTCTAAGCTGTCGTGGTCTTTTTGAAAATTGTTTCTGTTTTCCGGGATCTGTGCTATCTATGCATTGAATTTTGCTTCATTAGCCGCCTTTCCACATTCTCATTCACGTTGCTAATATAAATACTGAAGGGCCCTGGACTGAATTTTGTATCAACCATTCCCTCCAATTTGATAAGAACATTGAGGAGGGCATGTTGGCTGACTTTTGAGCCAGCTTCAGAGCCACCTTTCTTGCCATTCAGCCCACACTTGCTGATTTACATGCCATGGGATGTTTTGTTGAATAGTTTGCTATAATCAAGTGCACTTTATCTGTTGCATTTATGCTACTAATAAACTTCCAGATCAAAAAATAAGATTCATCTGGAGTACCCTATTTCTGACCTTTTTTTGCTATATTTTTTTAAAAAATTGACATCTTGTTTTCAAAGTGTTTACCAATCAAATTCTCATCCTAGAGTTCTTCAAGGTATCTGACTTTATGACTCTTTGAAGTTACGACAGCCCTCCCCAGGGCTACTTAGGATCGGATTGGAAGTATAGGATTTTAAATTCGTTCAGCATAATTGTGTATTCCTTCACTCCAGTGTTGCTCAAAGTGTGGATTGCAAACCCCAAGAAGATGGCAAAAGAGCTGTTGGAGAGGGCAGAGAGTGCCACCCTGCCGGGCCTTCCCAAGAAGGCTGTCACACTTGCAATCAGCAGCTGTTTGGGGTTTCATTCCCCCACCCCACCCGCCGCCCCAGCTGTGCGCACACTCTGCACACTCCTGTTGTGTCTTCCTCTTCCGGTTGAATTGCATGCCTGTTGGTGCCCTCCCCGGGAACCTGCTGCTTGATCCCTGCTTCTTTTCAGGAAGAGTCTGCAGAGTGGCGCCAGTTTCAAGCAGACTTGCAGACTGCTGTGGTCATTGCTAATGACATAAAATCTGAAGCCCAGGAAGAAATTGGAGACTTAAAGCGCAGGCTGCATGAAGCTCAAGAAAAGAACGAAAAGCTCACCAAAGAGCTCGAGGAAATAAAATCACGCAAGTATGTTAATGAAACTTAATTATCATTGTCATTTATTTTATTTATTTATTTATTGAGTTTATATAATTTATTTATGGTAATTTCTTACATTTCTGAAAGCTGCACTGCACGCAATTGCTGAACATGAGAGAATATCGAATAACTTACAGGGTTTTTTTGCTCGTCTGTTAGAGGTTTATAAAAATGGTAAATTTATTAAAATTTAGGTTGACTCAGCCTTCCATCCTTCCGAGGTAGGTAAAATGAGGACCCAGATTGTTGGGGACAATAAGCTGACTTTGGAATAATGCCGCTTGGGGGGTGTGTGAAAAGCCCTAATAAGCAGGCATATACATAGAATGAAGGCTATTGCTAAGCACATTGATTTGTGCTTTAGACTGTAAGCCGCCCTGAGTCTTCGGAGAAGGGTGGGATATAAATGGGATTAAAAAAAAAATCCTTTTCCCCCCCACTGCGGATTGTCCTCGACTTACAACTGACTGCTCAGTGATCGCTTAAAGTTCCAACAGCCACACACCCCTGGTGGTCACACATTCTGGACAACGAATCTGCTTAATAAGTGCCATCAAAAAAAGGCGGTGAAATCAGGCTACGTCGCATAGTCACCTGCTTAACAACCAACACGACTTCCAGGCTTAATCACTCTCGTAAATTGCAGACTCCCTATATAGGTAATCCTCAATTTACAACCAGAGTTGGACCAGAATTTCCGTAGCCAAGCAAGGTGCTTGTTAAATGACTTGCATCCGATTTTACATTATTATTATTATTTTTGCCATCTTAAGCGAATCACTGCAGTTGTTAAGTGAATCACATGTCATTAAGCGAATGGCTTCTCCCATTGATTTTGCTTGTCGGAAGCCAAATGGGATCTTGCAGCCGTCATTAAGTACAGTTGAACTTTCGTCATGTGGCCGTGGGGATGGTGCAGCAGTCATGAATATGAGGAATGGTCCCATGTCACCATTGCAGTGCCGTTGTAACTTTGGAACAGTCATTAAAAGAATGGTTGTAAGTTGAGGACCACCTGTAGTTCTTTCCAGTCACTGGGCATTTTTCCCCTCTCATCTTTTCTAAGAAGATGTGATGAAATGGCGGGGCTGATCTTGGGGTCCTGCCCCCATTTCCTCCTGGCATTTGGACTGGCCCTGTGGCTGTTCATGCCCCACCACCCTCTTGGAGCCTGAAAGAAGGGAAAGGAACCCCAGCTGAGAAAGGGGGGGTTGCTTCGACCCCCTCCCTCTTCCCCCGACTTGTCTCCACCCCTTGTCTCCACCCCCGACTTGTCTCCCTTCACTCTGGGGCTGGGTGGGGCTGACCTTCTCTCCCCCCCCCCCTCTTTCTCTTTCTCTCTCTTCCCCCCCCCCCCCCCCCCACACACACACTCACAGGACACGTGGGGCTCGGACTTTGGATACATTCAGGTTCTTTACCAGAGTGAATGAATTAGTGTCACCTAAATTCTCTGTTTTCTTCGTTTACAGATTTTTCTAATGTTAATTTCTGCCTCTGGGGGAAAAAAAAACCAGTTGCAGTTTCTGTGGACTCAAATTGTGGCTATTTAGGATCATACAGAACTGAAATGGAAAATGAGAGTAGCAATCATAATAATTAACACATAGTTAAAAGAGTGCCTTGAAATCTTTAATGGGAGAGCGTAGAAAGAGCTGGTGGCAGTGCTTGTGACGTGCCCGCACTGAAGTTGGTGACGTGTCCAGGGGCACAGAGTATGCAGTGCTGCAAAGTTATGTGCACCGCTGGTATGTGACGTGCCAGAAGCCCGGACTAAAGCAAACTTGATGCTGTCAGAAAAGAAAGGTCAGCCCAAACATTGATTTTCTCAGAATTACTGAACTTGAGTAGACTGGAAAGGGCCAGTTGACATCAGAGCTGCCACTGAGGACAAGAAAGAGAGAGAATAGCCGACATTATCAAGGGAAAGAGATAAGGCTCTCCACACCAGTCTTCCTCTAAGGCGTTAAAAGCCAATTGCAATTCCCACAAGATCTTCTCTCCTTAATTTCATTTTGATTCTTCTGTCAGAGCCTCCTGTCTGTTTTGTTTTGAAAAACTGTCTGAAGGAAAATTCTCTTTTAACAGAGCCTGAGTTTCTAAAACTTCTGCTCACTGCCTCTGTTACTTAGCGAGTCAGTGCTGGTGGGGGTGTTGAAGCCAGGCTAAGGAGTCACCCGTACGTGGAGGCTACCACAGTCAGAACCACCTCCTGGGAGTCAGGACAGAAACTCCCCATTTGCTGTGGAAAATTGGCAGTCAGTTGCTAAATATTTGTCACAAAACATCTCTAGAATGTTAATGGCTGGTTAGCTAGATTTTTCTAACCTTCTAATTTTTAAAAAATAATGAATGCTTAGGACCTGTGCATGAACATTATATAAAGTTCTGTGTTAGAAGTATTTTGGAATTGATTTATTTACTTTATATTTGTGTCCCTTTCAAAATTTGCTTTGAAAATTGGTATTGCACAACAATCTGTTAATAGTTTTAAGAAATGTTCATTGAGATAGTGATGGCAAAAGTATATATGAATTTGATGTCCCTTCCCTGTTACGCCCTTTATCCCCATTTTTTCACCTCTTAAGAGCATCTGACTGACGTGCCTGATTCCCCCTCCCCCATTTACTCATGTATTAAATATAAAACACACACTTTTTCCTTTAGCTACAGCGCTCTCTTTCTTTCTTGAGCACATTTATAGAACACCACATGGAAGATGCCTTGACATGAAACATGAAACATGAAAAAAATGCTTCTTCATTCCAAAAGGCTCCCATTTTGTCTTAGTTCCATATATTTCATGTTGTAAAAGGGGCTGTGCTTGTTATTTCCCTTAAGATGTTTAGCCGTTGAAAAGATGAGGCAATGAACTGGTCCCTGCATCCTCCAGACACGCTGTCTGCTCTCCGGTCAGTCTGCTGTGCCCAGGATCATGGAGGCTGCTCAGCCAGACCTTTGAAAGTGCATCTTGTTGGGTCTCCTCTGACACTAGGCAAGAAGAGGAACGTGGCCGCGTTTACAACTACATGAACGCTGTGGAAAGAGACTTGGCAGCTCTGCGGCAAGGCATGGGGTTGAGCAGGAGGGCCTCCACATCTTCGGAACCCACCCCCACGGTCAAAACACTCATCAAGTCCTTCGACAGCGCCTCACAAGGTGATTTTTCTTTTAAGGAGCTGCATAAAATTAGTGAAACATTAACATAGGAACTTCACTTCAGACTCTTAATCCCATGGGGTGATTTGATGATAAATCAAGCATTATTTTACTAGATGTATTTTGTTTTGTTTTCTTATGTCCTGCCTTTAATTTGTGTGTCTTGCGATTCCCTATTGCTTGCATGCAGTCTGCACAACCCTACTTGGTCCCAAAGGGTTTACTGGGATCAGTCGGTCTGTGTAGGAGTTACAGAAGAAAAGGGGACCAATAAAGTGGCCGAAAGGAAACGGCAGCTCCAGTGGGATAAATGCCTTCCCAAATAAGGTCATCACTAATGGGCATCTGTTTTAAAATAGATAGGTATTCTGTAGCGGTTTTTAAAAATGCAACTTACAGCACAACAAAAACAATAAGAATGAACAACAAAGAGAAACATTGCTAAGAAAGGTTATATACAGCCATCCAGTGAGTAATCTAATATTTAAGTTCTTTTAACAAAAAAACCCAAAAAAGAATAAACAAAAAATAATTTTCAAAAAATAAAGGAGTTGCACAATTCCTGAATTCAGTCCTTGAAGCATTGAGGAATAGCACCTTTCCAGTCTCCTGGTGTAATTTACTTGGCTATTTCCCACAACCAATATAAGCAAAGTTCCACAAAAATAGACACCTTTTTGGAATGTGATCAGAACATTTATCCACACCTAGTTATATACGCTACAGTATTATTCCAGAAAGGAACCAGTTCAAATCCCAATGACTGGGCAGTATACAAACGCTAGAAGCATTTAAAACCAAGGAAGCAACAACAAAAACAAATAAAAATGGCAGAAATGACAAAAATGGGTAAGAATAAAGAAAACAGAGCTCAAAAATAGGTCATCTCTGGATGTTTTTTGAGACTACTAAAGCTTCTGGTTCATCTGTCAAAGCATTTTAATTGACAGACGCCCTAAGAAAGGACCAGTTTAGCCTCTTTAGATCTAAGTGTCACGGACCCATCAGGAGGTCTCTTTCTTTCATCTTAGTATCTTAATTTTCCCATGGTGTGCACCAATTAAATTCTTAGTTTGTCTTTACTATTTTTATTTCAGATTGTAGCACTAAAACTAAACAATCCACCCTTAAAGTAAATTGTTCTGCATTCTACTCACTGTTTAAAGTTCTGGCTGTGAAGGAACCAGTTGAAACATCTTAGACTTAGGCAGACAGAAGGAAATTTAGAAACTCCAGTGCTGCAAGAGGCATCCGTGCTGGGGGGAATGGAGGGCTTATGAGGCAGCACCTGTGGCTCTGTAGACGGTGCCTTCTTGGACATCCCCCTGAAATGCAAATTCCAGGGAACTTCCTTTGCCCTCTTCAGTGCAGACCTTACCTTAAGAAAGCAGTGGAAGTGTCCAGGCTGCATGGAGGCACACAAAAAGAGAGACAACTTCCTCGCCAGCCATGCTGGTTTCTGTTGACTTGGTAATGAGAAAAGGTGGAGAGGGTTTCTTCTAGGATATTTATGCCATTAGATGTAAACCTGGACCTGCTTTCTTCTTCCGTAGTTCCTAGTCCTGCTGGAGCTACAATTCCCCGAACTCCACTCAGCCCAAGTCCTCTGAAAACCCCTCCGGCAGCTGCCGTCTCCCCAATGCAGGTCAGTGTCTTTGCAGGTTTGGTCAAGCCTGACGCAGATTGGCAGCAGACTTTACACAAAGAAAAGAAAGCGAATGTTTTTCTGGAAAGCGTCTCTTAGGTTCGGCTTCCCATAGAAACACCCAAACAACATCTACTGTCTCTTTGGACCGGCCAGGTGACTTTGCATATCTCAAGGTCTCCTAGAGGGAACAGTCCACATATTTCTTAGGATGCAAAGGGGGTGGCCTCCTTTACTGAGCCACAGTTAGGGAAACACCGGAAGTGAGAAATGCTAGTTTAAAACTCCTTACAAACTATGATTAACTGGAACAATCAGAACCGCAGTGCCTGAGATCAGAAATCGGGGAGCCCTTTCAGCAGTGGATTAAGTGAGAAGTAGAAATGGGGGCGAACCCTCTAGCTTGTTATTTGTTCCTGTTTTCACAAGTACCCCTAGTCGGGAATACCAGCAATACAGGAAGTCCTTGTTTAACCAACCAAAATTGGGGTAGCAACTTGACTGCTTAGCGACACGGTTATTAAACAAGACATCAGATAAGCACAATGTTATTGCCAGCTGCTC
The DNA here is from genome assembly GCA_024449315.1 of Daboia siamensis. Classification (NCBI taxonomy): domain Eukaryota; kingdom Metazoa; phylum Chordata; class Lepidosauria; order Squamata; family Viperidae; genus Daboia; species Daboia siamensis. The sequence continues at coordinate 433,206 of JAKJMR010001128.1, forward strand.
TGTGGCCTCTACACAACTCACTGGGCAGCCTGCAAATGGCGATCTCCTTTTTTTAATTGAAAAGTTTTAAAATACATTTTTTAATAACATAAACTCCCTCCCCCCCTCTCCTCCCCCTTGCCCTCCCTAATCCTCCCCCTCCCCCGACTTCCCAGAGCTGAATACAGGGTATTAACTTTACAAACTTAAGCTAAAATTTGCTACCTAACTAAAAAAACATTAAATTCTATCGCGCTTTAACTCCCCTTAAACATAACAAAATTACTAACCAATAATGAATAACTGATAATATATCATGTAAAACTAATACTTATTCAAATACTAAATGAAACTTTTTAGTCCCATATTTATTCTGAATATATTCGATCCATCTTCTCCATTCCACAATATATCTCTGTTGCGATTGTTCTTTCAAATATGCTGAAATCTTTCCATTTCCGCCAGGTTAGAAACTTTCAAAGTCCACTCTTCTATAGTAGGCAGTTCCTCCTTCTTCCAATATTGCGCTACTAAAAGTCTTGCTTCCGTAATTAAACTCAACATCAATTTAGTATCTATGACAGTACAATCTGTAATAATACCCAACAGAAATAACTGTGGAGAAAACCTTATCTTTTTCTTAAATATCTTTTGCATATTCCACCAAACTTTAATCCAAAAAGCTTTAACATTTTTACAAGTCCACCATATATGATAATATGTTGCATTCTCACAACCACACCTCCAACATTTGGGCTGGCAGTTCGGATACATACTTGCTAATTTTTTAGGATCTAAATGCCATCTATAAAACATTTTATAAAAATTCTCTCTTAAATTTTTAGCCTGTGTAAATTTTACATTTCTGAGCCAAATCTTTTCCCAAGTATCCATTGTTACAACCTCCTGAAAGTTCTGGGCCCACTTTATCATACAATCTTTGACAAGTTCCGTTTCTGAGTCAATTTCTATCAATGCAGCATATATCCTTTTTATATGTGCTTGACCTTGATCTCTAATTTGTTTTACCAAATTTCCATCAGTTATTGAAATACCAACTTTCTGATCTTCTTTCCATCTTGCTTGCAACTGCCCATACTGGAAACAAGTTTGTACAATCTTTTCTTCTTTTAAAATATTATATGGCTTTAATTGCCATACATTCCTTTCTATCCTAAGAATTTCTTTGTATGTAGTCTCATCATGCTTAAATCCCACATTTATATTTTCTATTGCATGTTTAGGTATTGCCCAAATTAGTATTTTATAATTTAACTTATGTCAATTTTTTTTCCAAACTCGCAACAGAGCATACCTTAATATATGTGTCTTAAAAACATTATCCACCTTCTTATCATACAATAAATATGCATGCCAACCAAATAAGAAATCATAACCCTCAATATTCAATAATCTCCCATGTGTTAAATTAAACCAATCACTAATTGATGATAAAGCAGCAGCCTCATAGTATAATTTAAAATTGGGCATTTTAAGACCATCTCTTTCATATACATCTTGCAGTATCTTAAATTTAGTTTAGTTAGTTTAGTTTATTGAATTTATATACCACCCTTTTCCCTTAGGACTCAGGGCAGTTTACAAAGTATTTAAAAACGTCAATACAATACAAAAGTTAAAGATAGTTAAAATAATTAAATTTAATCCCTGAACAAATATAAAACCCCATTTAAAAACTCTCAACCTGGGCCGGAAAGCTCAAAGAGCCAGGTCTTCAGGTCCCGGCGAAATGTGCGAAGGTTGGGGGCAGTCCTAAGCTCCACGGGCAGCTGGTTCCAAAGGGCAGGCACACCCACTGAGAAGGCCCTCCCCCTGGGTGTTATCCGCCGGCAATCTTTTACCGCCGGCACCCTGAGAAGGCCCTCCATGTGGGAGCGCACTGAACGAAGGGAACTTGATGCCGGCAGAAGGTGTTCCCTTAAATATCCCGGACCCAAGCCATTTAGGGCTTTATAGGTCATCACCAGCACCTTGAATCTCACCCGGAGGGCAACTGGAAGCCAATGCAGCTCACGGAGTAGAGGTGTTACATGGGAATATCGGGAAACCCCCATCACAACTCGCGCAGCAGCATTCTGCACCAGCTGAAGCCTCCGAGTGGTCCTCGAGGGCAGCCCCATATAGAGAGCGTTGCAGTAGTCTAAATGGGAGATCACGAGCGCATGGGTGACTGTGCGTAGGGCATCTCGGTCCAGATAGGGTCGCAACTAGCGCACCCGGCGAACCTGGGCAAAAGCCCTCCTGGTCATGGATCCTATGTGATCTTCAAAACTGAGCCGTGAATCCAGGAGGACACCCAAGTTGCGAGCCCTATCAACGGGGGGTAACACCTCACCCCCCATCATTAAAGATGGAATAGTCTGGTTAACCTGAGATGCCGGAATGCACAGCCACTCAGTCTTGGCAGGATTGAGAGGAAGCCTGTTTCTCCCCATCTAGACCTGGACTGCCTCCAGGCAACGGGACATCAGGTTGAGGGCATCGCTGGGTTGGTTCGGGGTGGAGAAAAAAAGTTGGGTATCATCAGCATACTGATGATACCCCACCCCGAAACCACAAATGATCTTGCCTAGTGGTTTCATATAGATGTTGAACAGGATGGGAGAGAGAATCAACCCCTGAGGAACTCCATAAACGAGAGGCCTTGGGGTGGATCTCTGCCCTCCCGTCAATACTGATTGCGAGCGGCCCAGGAGATAGGAGGAGAACCACCGTAAAACAGTGCCTCCCACTCCCAACCCCCTGAGACGCTGCAGTAGGATACCATGGTCAGTGGTATCAAAAGCCGCTGAGAGGTCTAATAGGACTAGGACAGAGGAATGTCCTCTGTCCCGGGCCCTCCAGAGATCATTCACCAGAGCGACCAATGCCGTCTCCGTGCTGTGACCGGGCCTGAAACCCGATTGGTACGGATCCAGATAATCAGTTTCCTCCAGGAACAGAGGAAGCTGATGCGCCACCACACTCTCAACAACCTTCGCCAGAAAGCGAAGGTTGGAGACTGGACGATAGTTATTTAAAACAGCTGGCTCCAGGGCAGGCTTCTTGAGGGGTCTCACCAACGCCTCTTTCAAGGCGGTGGGGAAGATACCCTCCTTCAAGGAAGCAGTTATTACTGCCTGGAACCAGCCTCATGTCTCCTCCCGAGCCACGTAAACCAGCCAGGAGGGGCATGGGTCCCACAAACAGGTGGTGGAGCTCAGCCTCCCCATCATCCTGTCCACATCATCAGGGGAAACAGGATCAAACTCAGTCCAGATAACATGCTCAAGACTGTCCGATTCATCCACGTCAGACTCCGACCAGTCAGAGTCTAAGCCGGCCCGGATCTGAGTGATTTTGTCCGTCAGATGATGACTAAACTCTTCAGCCCGTCCCTGTAAGGAATCCTCCCTCACCTCCTGGTTAAGAAGGGAGCGAGTTACCCTAAACAGGGCAGCCGGGCGATTATCTGCAGATGTGATGAGGGCAGTGAAGTAGTTAGCCTTCACCATCCTCATCGCGGCAAGATAAGACCTTATAAAGGTTCTTAGCTGCAATCGGTCAGATTCGGATCGGCTGGACCTCCAACCACTTTCTAGACCCCGTCTCCGACGCTTCATCTCCCGGAGCTCCACAGAAAACCATGGAGCCCAGCGGGATCTGCGCCGAGTCAGGGGTCACAAGGGTACAACACAGTCGAGTGCTTCAGTGGCTGCCTTTTCCCAGGCATCCACCAAGGCACTGGCCGGGTTGTGAGTGAGAGCAATGTGTATAGACCCAAGCGCCATTTGGAACCGTTCTGGATCCATTAGGCTCCTGGGCGGAACCATCTAGTCAGTTCCGCAGTCCAGCAGCGGGGGGTAGCATAACGGAAGACTAGTCGCAGGAGATGATGATCGGACCATGATAGGGGGACAATAGCTGGCAAACCCCCTCCCAGATCATCCAACCACTGTCCAGATAAAAACACCAGGTCAAGAGTGTGACGCCCCCCCCCCCACATGAGTTGGGCCATGAATTACTTGGGTCAGGTCCATGGCCATCATGGAAGCCATGAACTCCTGAGCTAACTCTTGACGACCCTCCCAGGGCAAGCAGGTTGAAGTCACCCAGAACCATAAGCCTGGGGAACTCCACCGCCATCCCTGAGAGGGCGTCGAGCAATCCGGGCAGGGCTGTTGCCACACAGCTGGGCGCCAGGTATGTGAGCAACAAGCCCATCTGAATCCGAGAGCCGCATCTCAGGAGGAGGGACTCACTCCCACCTATCTGGACAATGGTGGTCTCCTGCGGACATAAAGTCTCCCGGATAACCACCGCCACCCCACCACCCCTACCCTGAGCCCGTGGCCGGTGTAGCAGACAGAAACCTGGGGGGCATAATTCGGTCAGAGGCACCTCTCCCTCTGAGCCCAACCAGGTTTCCGTAATGCTTGCCAGATCTGCGCATTCCTCCTCTATCAAATCACGAATGAGGGGAGCCTTATTAACAACGGATCTGGCATTAAAATACACCAGCCTAAGCTCAGGGACCTGATCACCCTCATCCCTGAGCAAAAGGATGCTAACCGGAGGGTCGGAGCGCGCCACCGCTCGAAGATCCCAGATGTTGATGTGGTCTTTTCCCTGCCCAAACAAATTTATTAATACCTTTCTGCCATTCCTCCAAATTTGAATTTTTTTTAAGTATAGGTCATATATATCATTTGAAACAAAAATAAAAATTTTGGCAAAACATTCATTTTTACTGCTGCAATTCTTCCCAATAAGGATAATTGTAATTTTTCCAACTATCTAACTCTTTTTGTATTTTTAACCATAACAATTCATAATTATTTTTGTATAATTTTACATTTGAAGCTGAAAGATATACCCCCAAATATTTAATCTTTTTAACTATTTCAAATCCTGTTAGCTCTTCTAAAACAACCTTTGTTCTATGGTCATATTTTTAGACAATATTTTAGTTTTTTGCGTATTTATCTTAAATCCAGAAACTTTTCCATATGACATTATTATCTCCATCAATTCTACAACTGAGTAAGTTGGTTGACTTAATGTAATAACCAAGTCATCCGCAAACGCTCTCAATCTATAATCTTGATCTCTTATTTTAATTCCCTTAATTTTATTTGATTCTCGTATCTTAATCAATAATATTTCCAATGTTAAAACAAACAACAAAGGTGACAACGGACACCCCTGTCTTGTACCCTTTATTACATGTTTCTGTCAAACTACCATTGACTATTATTTGAGCTGTTTGCTTCTGATATATTGCCCTAATAAGTTGTAAAAAATTATCCCCAAACTCCATTTTCTCCAGTACCTTAAATAAATGCCAGTCCAATAGATCAAAAGCTTTTTCAGCATACAAAAAAATCAGCGCTGCAGAGACTGGTTATTTCTTTCCAAAAATTCCAATAAATCTACAATATGTCTCACATTATTCTTCATTTGTCTACCACTTATAAATCCTGTTTGGTCACTATGAATCATTTGCTGCATTACCTTCATTAATCTATTTGCTAAAATTTTTGCAAATATCTTATAATCAGTATTTAAAAGCGATATTGGCCTATAATTTTTGGTTTGGGTAAGATCTTGATCTTCCTTCGGAATCAGCGATATAAAAGCTGTTTTCCACGATGGAGGCACTTCTCCTCCAGATTGAATTGTTCTAAATAATTCTTTTGAAGGTTCCACCATTTCTAACTGTAAATCTTTATAGTAAACGGCAGTCAAGCCATCTGTTCCTGGTGCTTTCCCCACCTTTAATTGTTTAATTGCTAAAATAATTTCTTCATCATTTATCAGTTGATTCATCCCTTCCCTTTGCTCTTGTGTAAGAACAGGGATATTCTTGTAAATATCTATCTATATCTACATCTTGAATCTTATCCCTAACGTATAACTTAGAATAAAATTCAACAAAAGCCTTTTTAATAAGATTCTGCTGAAACACCTCTTTACCCTTGTAATCTATTCTATCTATATTACGTGACCTTTGTTTCTTCCTTAACAAGTAAGCTAACCACCTACCCGGCTTATTAGCATTACAAAAAGTATTATGTTTAATATACCGTAAATTGGTTGCCACTTGATCTGCCATCAACATATTAAACTGACCTCTTAACAAAGTAATTACCTCTTTAATCTTCTTATCAGATGGATTCAAAATTAGAGCCTTCTCTTTCCTCTTAATTTCCTCCTCTAATTCTTTTCACTTATATTCCAATTTACGTCTATGTTTATTATTCAAATATATTAACACTCCTCTCATAAGCTTTGCTTGCATCCCAAACCATTGCAAATGGCGATCTCCTGATTGCAGGATCCGGCAACGGTTGTAAATGTGAGGATTGGTCATAAAGTTACTTTTTAAGCACTATTGTAACTTTGAACAATCACTAAGTAGGGCTGTCATTAAGCAAGGACCATCTGCATAATACTTGTCCCCAATTGCTTCTGCCTACCCAGTGCAGCTGAGTGGGTGCCCTCCATTAAATGTTGGCATCTTGTGGGACCTTGGCAGGGTGCCTTCTCTGTTAGGGTCCCGCTCTCTGAAACAGGATCCCCCCCCCCCCCCAAAGATCAAGACTTTTTCTCCTGGTGTTCCGGAATGCTTTGGAAACTTCCCTTTGGGTTTGTGCCTGATGCTTGTTATTTGCTTAATGGCCCTCTTTGGTTTTCTAGATTTTGTGGTTTATTAGAATATGCTAATCTGGGCTGTTGGCTTGATTTAATATTTTTAGCTGCTTTTATATCTTTTCACATTTTGTACATCACCCAGAGTAGTTGGGCAGCCAATAAATTTAAATAAATAGTGGCTAAACCAGGCTTCACGACCGCCAGGGTAGCCTACATCTGGTTTGCCTGACAGATTCCTGAAAGGTTCCTTAAGGTACCAATTCAGTCTTCACCACTGTGAATATAATGATTAATTATAATGTAATTAAAATTAAAGAGAAACTTCCTGACAGTGAGGACAATCAACCAGCGGAACAGCTTGCCACCAGAAATGGTGGGCGCTCCATCACTGGAGGCTTTTAAGAAGAGGCTAGAGCTAGACAGTTACTTGTCTGAGATGGTGTAGGTCTGCCTGCTTGTGAAGGGGGCTGGACTAGAAGACCTCCAGGACCCCTTCCAGATTCTATTCTATTCTAATTAAAACATTCAATTACCCTCTAGGGAATCTAGAAACAAGGTCTCCAGCCAAGCCTGACAACCACAATCTTTGTAACAAGTCATTTATCTTATCTACTGACAGACCTGTGACTGAGAGTCCAGCATGAGCTGATGGCTCAGCTAGTTTTGAACTTGATCTTCTGCCATTACATGCTCAGCTAAATCATAATGACCTATTGGGGAGTTAGTGGTGCCTCTCTTGGAGATATGTTTAAAATTCAAATAGGAGCATAATATTCAAGTAGTGAATGACAACAGTTGAGATTTAGTAAACTGGTTCCTTTTCTCAAAATTAATTTTCCCCCCTTCAGAGACACTCCATCAGTGGACCAATATCTGCCTCTAAGCCACTTGCTACTTTATCAGACAAAAGGTCCAACTATGCAGAAATTCCAGTTCAAGGTAAGAGGCGTCTTTTGCCATGAAAATCCCCAGCACATTTTTTGAACCCCCCAGAATCTTCCATGGTTCAGAAATGTGCACTGATGGGGGTTGAGCCTTTCAGGAGGCAGATCAGTTCCACTTCTTTATCTGAAGGTAGAGTCACTGGCCGCCTGGGATGCCTTTCTAAGGCTTGGCTCGGCTGAATTGTGGCTTGTTTCCTGTCTCTGCTGGATCCTTCCAGAATACGAGAGTGGCTTGTCTTTGGAAGCGTCTTCTGATGATGGCCCTAAGGGACGCGGTGGCTCAGTGGGTTAAGACGCTGAGCTTGTCGATCAGAAGGTCGGCAGTTTGGTGGGTCGAATCCCGAGTGCCGCGTAACAGAGTGAGTGTCTGTTACTCGTCCCAGCTTCTGCCAACCTAGCAGTTCGAAAGCACGTAAAAATGCCAGTAGAAAAATAGGGACCACTACGGTGGGAAGGTAACAGCGTTCCGTGCGCCTCTGGCGTCTAGTCATGCCGGCCACATGACCACGGAGACGTCCTCGGACAAGCGCTGGCTCTTCGGCTTTGAAACGGAGATGAGCACTGGCCCCTAGAGTCGGAAACGACTAGCACGCATGTGCGGGGGAACCTTTACCTTTACCTTTTCCTCTGATGATGGCTGAGCCCAAAGCGAGACACTTCACTGGTTTTGAAAGGTTATTCATAAGGCTCCGACTCCAAATTCTGTATAGAGAGTCCTCCTCCTCTCCTCCACAGTTCTCAAATACTTTCCCTATTCACTTTTGCTACTATTAGGACAGTGTTTCTTGAACAAAAAATGAGCCGATACCAAACTAGAATGTTTATTTCTCCATTCCAAGTGTTTTTCTGGTGCTTGGTAGGTTTACTTATCAACTTTTCCTTTCCTTCTTACCCTTCCGGTGAGAATGAATGGTTCTCAGATCTGGGTGTAGCTCTTTGATTTATGGCTGGGCTTTTTAAAATAGACTTTCACAAGAATAGCTTTCATGTGAACAAGTAGTAGGCTTCCTTTTGAACCTGGACAAATAACAGCACAGTATCAACAATGGAAATTCTTCCACCACTTAATATAATACTTTGTTCTTGTCTTTTTTGGTTGTTTTTTGAATGCCATTGGCATTATTTAATATACACGGGAAAGTAAATTGGAATCTAAATTAGTGTACTGTATACAGAAATGAGAAAGGGCCCTGCCAGTCAAACCATTGCATCAGCAGCATTTCCTTATGCCCTAGATCAGGAAATACTACACAACTGGGTTTTAGGCAGCATCTTTTGATTTATTTTGCCTAACCACTTTTATCTCATTCTTTTATTGGAAAAATAATGTTCAATGTGGTTTGGAACAAAACAATCCAAAATTAAAATTAAACAAACTGAGTGTAGTAAAAGCAGGGTGATAAACGAGAAAAGAAGCTACAGTACATATGCTAACAGTGAGGACATAATCAGGTTCTCGGTAGAAGAAAAGTATATTTAGCCTGGGGAAGAAGGGATTTGAGAGAAAAGAAAAGCCAGTTTTTGCTTGCAGAGTAATTTCCCAGCCGAGTTGCAGCCCCAGAAAAATGCTGCCTTAACGGCCCAAGGGACCCCTTCTTCACAGGTGGAGGCAACACGATCCTCCTCTGCACTTTAAAGGTTAGATGATGTTTGGGACCCACCACATATGAAGCAGTAAGCCAGCTTTCACGTACGGGCACAGGCGCATATGCACAAATACTTGGTCTTTATAGTATTGGGCCATCCAGTTTGTCGCCTCTGTAGGCAGGATCAGGTCAGAATTGTGCTGAGGTTGAGATGACGTTTCCTCATTCCCTTTCTGTGCAGATCATTTGCTGAGAACTTCTTCTGCTAGCAGACCAGCTTCTCTGCCAAGAGTTCCTGCTATGGAAAGTGCTAAATCTCTCTCTGGTAATAATGTGGTAATGGCAAGCAATTCTTCACACACTGTGTTGTGAATGCCCTTAAAAAATGTACGTTTGTGAGAGTATCCCACAGGACTACTGGATATGTTGGTATGAAGGCCATTTTGTTATAATATTGGTGGTTTGTGAAATAACACATAGAAATGGGTGAATCTCATCCCTAGCTTTAGTCCAGGGGTCTTCAAACTTGGCCCTTTTATGACTTGTGGACTTCAACTCCCAGAATTCCTCAGCTCAGCATGCTGGCTGAGGAATTCTGGGAGTTGAAGTCCACAAGTCAAAAGGGCCAAGTTTGAAGACCCCTGCTTTTAGTTCAATCCCAGTGAGTGCACTTAACAGGCGATGTGAAAGGAAAATGGTTATTGCTATGTGACATTGCAGATAGATCAAAGCAAACACATGAGAGTTGTTTCTTGCCAAACGCATTTTGAGGTATTGTACGTGGAACAGAGCTTCTACAACTTAAGATCATAGAGTAAGTGCAATGAAATAAAAATGGTTTCTTTCTCAATAACATCTTAAGCTCTTAGAGTATGTTCTTTGAAGTTCTGGAACAAGCATAGATCTTGCTCCTTTGGCCAAGGGATTGTTAATGGAACTAAAATGCTAAATTGCTCAGATTGCAAATGTAGGAGCCAGCGTGAAATTGAACACCAGGCTTTCCAATTTTCCATTCAAGTGTCCCGCCGAAGCAGCGAAGAAATCAAACGGGAAATGACCGCTCCTGATGGAACATCTCCAGCCTCCCTCGTAGCAATTGGGACCGCTTCGCCACAACTGTCGCTCTCATCTTCACCAACAGCATCGGTCACTCCTACAACACGGAATCGAATAAGGTACAGCTCATTGCTCCTTTCCATTCGGGCCCTCACCAGCAGGACTAGTGAGGTTCATCACTGGGACCCCCAATTGGGCTTCCTAACCCTGAGCATGCCAGCAAGTGCTGACTGGCACATGCCTCGCCACTTGGGAGCATGGCAGCATTGTTCACTGGCCTTTACTTGCGTACTTTTGAAGAATTCCTGCAGACTTTGAAATCCATTGCTGCATCAGGAGTGAATGAACTTAGTGTGAGCTCCTTAATGGTGGATGAAGCATATTTGGAAGTTAGATATTGCAACAAACAGTAGTTTGAGAAGACCACAGTAGTCTATTGAAGGGAACATAAGACATGAGTTTCTGCTCAACTGCTTTGGTACTCCAGGAAAGAAGAAAAGTCAATTGTTCACACATAACTCTCTTGTTACACTTTTTGGGGGGAATTTTGAACCTCACGTAGTCCAACCCCCCCAAGCTTTGCTAGATGCAATTAGAGCAGTCTTCCGATTAAATTAAAGATATTCACTGTTAAGCAACTCTCCACACCTGCGCTTACAGCTGCTAGCCATCTCTAATCTGTAGAGTTGCTTTCCTATATTATCCTCCCATGTCAGGCAGGAAAAATCAGCGTATTGCTAATCATGTCAGTGGGCAGGAATATTCTCAATTGATGGGTCAGTACCTGCTTGGAGTTAGATAAGGTTCCAGGGAATTCAAGGAGGGATTGGACTTGGTCTGTTTGTGGCTACCTAGGGATTCTAGACCTCTTTTACCTCTGCCCCCAGGTTCTGCTGTTCCTCCTACATCTCTCTGTTCTAGTTTGGTTTTCTGGAGCACCCAAAACTCTCTTAGCACTTCTTGTTTCTGAGGCCATTTACGGTCCTGAATCTTCAGCTCTTCAGATTAATAATAATAATAAGTTGGAAGGGACCTTGGAGGTCATCTAGTCCAACCCCCTGCTCAGGCAGGAAACCCTATACCATTTCGGACAAATGGCTGTCCAGTCTCTTCTTAAAAAATTCCAGTGTTGGAGCATTCACAGCTTCTGGAGGCAGGTTGTTCCACTGGTTAATTGTTCTAACTGTCAGGAAGTTTCTCCTTAGTTCCAGGTTGCTTCTCTCCTTGATCAGTTTCCATTCTTGTCCTGCCTTCAGGGGCTTTGGAGAATAGCTTGACTCCCTCTTCTTTGTGGCAGCCCCTGAGATATTGGAACACTGCTATCATGTCACCCCTCACCCTTCTCTTCATTAAACGAGAGATACCCAATTCCAGCAGCCGTCTCTTATATGTTTTAACCTCCAGTCCCCTGATCATCTTTGTTGCTCTTCTCTCTACCCTTTCTAGAGTCTCGACATCTTTTTTACATCGTGGTGACCAAAACTGGATGCAGTATTCCAGGTGTGGCCTTACCAAGGCATTGTAAAGTGGTATTAGTACTTCACTTGATCTTGATTCTATCCCTCTGTTAATGCAGCCTAGCACTGTGTTGGCTTTTTTGGCAGCTGCAGCACACTGCTGGCTCATAATGAAGTGATTGTCTACTAAGACTCCGAGATCCCTCTCACAGTTACTGCTATTGAGCAAGGTACCACCTATACTATACCTGTGCATTTGATTTTTCCTGCCTAAATGTAGAACCTTACTTTTTTCACCATTGAATTTCATTTTGTTAGATAGTGCCCAGTGTTCGAGTCTGTCCAGATCCTTCTGTATCTTAAGCCTGTCTTCTGGAGTGTTGGCTATTCCTGCCAGCTTGGTGTTGTCTGCAAATTTGATGAGTTCCCCATCTATCTCCTCATCCAAATCATTAATGAAGATATTGAAGAGCACTGGGCCCAGAACAGAGCCCTGGGGCACCCCACTACACACTTAGACATCTCCATTCCCCCTGGTGCTTCTCCTACTGGTTGTCCTTCCAGCTTGTTTATCAGATTTGTGTGCCTCCACAGGTTCCCAGCAAAATCTCTTTCTTTATCAAGTTAAATGTTGGATAGGTTATTTCAAATATGTCTTAACTAGTGAAAAAAGAGTTTTCTAGAATATGATATAGGAATGAGGTAGCTTGGTTTATAAAAAAGAATGCTTCTTTTAATGTAGCTAAAACTGGCATCTGTTTTTGGTAGCTGCAACACAATAGTGGTTTGTTGGCTTCAAATATTTATTTGTTTTGCTTGTAAGCTGCCCATTCTCCAAGACTAGGGTAGCTAACAGTATCAAAATATAAAATATAACCCTGCAAAACCTTAACTTTCAACTTGTTCTGATGTTACTTTGATTTAAACCAGCTCTGTCCAGCTTGTAGTAAAACATACCAGGCTGACAATTACACTGTAAAGAATAGACATTTTATTTTTACCTAACCAGATGTTAATTCGCAGTGCCATCCGATGAAAGGACAGGTTATTAAACCATTTCTATATGTTTATTTAATATATTAGTATGGATGTTAAATAATTTATTAGATATGTAAGTATTAAAATAAAGTTATCCTTAGAAATGAAAAAAAAGTATGCCTAAATAATGTGCTAAGGTCTATAATGCCAGTATAAAAAACAGTTAAACTGGTTTGAACTTGGAATGCAGTTGACCTAACAGACAGACTCATTTGTAAGATTAATATTTGTTGTAAACCACTTTTCATTGTGTCCACACAGTTCATTTTCTTTGTTTCCTGAAACATTATTTTCAAAACAAAGAACTTGACATAAAATGTGTTCCCCTCTGGAATTTAGAAACAAGCTGTACTGTTCTTTGGCAGTGTTACGGGTGGTTAGATTTTTGTTTTCTTTTTAAAGAAAGATTTGGTTCAGGCGTTTTAAAAATATTCTTAACATATAGTTTATGTTTTTACATCCATAGATATCTAGTTAAAACTCTTATCAACCAGAATCATGTACGAGGAAGCTTGGCAAATTAGGGGTAATTCTGGGGAATTCTTGTAGAGGCATTGAAGAGCTTTAGGATTACAGGTTGACTGAAAAGGGGTGCAAAATGAGAATGAAAAATGGATTTGAGCTGGGCTGGGTAGGTGGGACTGGTGAAGCTATACCTCATAAAACACGACACGTGCCATTTCCTAATCACATTTTAGCAGGCTGGTGACTGCTAAATAGATAGTATCATTTTCAAAGTAGGGAAAAAAGGATCAAACGAGAGAAGGATATGGTGTTTTGATACTGAGAGTATTACAGAATTACAAAAGTTGGGGAAAAAAACAGTTGGAGGAGAGTGATGTTTGCAGGTTTTTTCCTTTTGGTGGGGAGAATATAATGCTTTTCTTTATATTGAAACAATTTTACTGCTACTTGAAGACTTAGACTATATTTTCCAAGCATTTCCTTTCTGAACATGGTAAGAAACTAATGGGCCGTGGAAGTCAGATTAGCCAGCACATTTTGAAAGTAAAAAGATCTACAGAAATCATTATTTAGACTTCTGTTTGTCAGGTGAGATTCTCAGTGCGCAACTACTATGAAAAATTGCAAATCTTGGTTTTGAGGTATGTTCACAGTTCCTACATGTGATCCTAATGGATCCCTGTTGGAAAGATTGCATTCTTTGTGGATCAGCAGTTTGTGGTTACTCTTATACGTAGAGAAAGGTAGTCCCTACGAAATCGCAGGGAGTCAACAGTGGTCCTTGATTCTTCTGTTTTCAGTTGCAGGTGTTTTGTTTAATTGTTAAATATATGCACTATCCCTGATACGGCGATTCTGGATTTTGCACACCTCTATAGAAGATGTGTGTCTATGGTCCAATTAGCAAACCCCACAAAAGGAACCCCTTAGGCCAATTAACTCCCAAAACTTTATTGGATACACCATCTTGGAACTGAAGAAGCAAAACCAGCTCTGATTTTTTCCCCGCAAAAGCTTGCCTAGTTAAACAATAGATTCCCTTGTCCCCCAACCCTAACCCCTCGGATGTTCACATTGTCCAATAATAAAACTTCTTTATGTTATGGGAACAGTCCACTTCTTCATCAAGAATCTCAGTAGATTGGCGTTTTGGAGGCTCACGGTTCGTGAACGGCTTCTTGGCATCCTGTTTCCTTGTTTCGTTTTCCACCCCTGCCCCCTTCGTGTTGGCAGATTAGCAGAAGAAGCTAGAAGGCATATAGCGATTCAATCTTGACAGTGTGCATCAAATGGGAACTGCACTTATGTAGCATTCAGCCAAAGTGCGCTGTGGTTCAGAGGTTCAACCCAGGTGGATTGCAGTTCAGCCAAACTAAAACCTGGAATATTGGACTGTTTTTGGCTAAAAAACATCCTAGAGGGGTTTGTCCAGCAAGCAGGGCAACGCTGAGGCACCTTCTCTCCACTGCACGGCCTCCGGGTCTTCCTTGCCCTACCTCCCACTGGCTCCGTTGGAATGCACAGGTGATGCTGGCAGCCACGCCAGGCAGGGAGGATGGGTGAGCTATGGGCATTCAAGGCGGAATGGGCCTTGGCTAACTTACCATGGCCAACTTGCCACGGGGCAGCTTAACAATTCTATTTAATTACTTAAATAAAAAAAAATTGTAATTTTTGCCACTCACATTTCATTCTGTCCTTCCTTTGGCATCCTTTCTTTAATGATTCTGTTCCACCATTTCTTTGATATTAGTGTAATTCTTGTCCCGCAGTGGGTGGTCCCGCAGTGAGTTGGCCGTGGCCAGTTGTCATAGACCCTATTTAAAGGTGGTGGCCTTTTCCTTGCCCCTCCTCAGTCTCCCCTGGGCCACCTTTTCCTATCTCCCCACAGCCACTGCGTGGCACCTGCCTCCTTGTGCTTCAGCCTGAACGCATCTGTTCTGGGTCCATGCCAGTACCCAAGACCAAACCCACAGATTTGGGTCTGGAGCAGGCTTCCTGAAAAGGGCCACACGTCAAATTTTGCTCCTGCCTAGTTAAATTTTAAAAAATCCAGGTTTGCAAGGAGACTGAAACAAGCTTCTTGCAGTTCTCTGCCACTTCTGAAATTGGGCAATAGAAAGCAGTTCACTGAAGACTAGCCTTTCTCCAACTAGAGCCGCAGGAGGAGCAGCACTCTTGGCCCCAGGAAGCGTAAGCAGATCCCAATGTGGTTGATCCTTGGACGGAAAATGTCAAGGCTGAATTAAGAATTGGAAAAGTACCCTGGAAGAAGGCAACAAAACAATTGCCACACTGTATGGTGTGGTATTGGCCCATTCCACACACTGCCAACAGATGGGCCTCTTCCTTGAAAGTGGACCATCTGATGGGACCCGAGGAGTGCGCCTTTCGGTTAGAGCCCCTGCCTTCTGGAACACACACACACACACACACACACACACACACACGGCCCTGGGAAGGCTTTCCAACCCTGGGGCCCCATCTGGAGGGGAGCAGTTAATTGCCTGTTACTCAGCGTTGGCTGGCTGAAGAAGTGTGGACTTCAACTTCCAGGGGAATTTTGGAAATTGAAGTCCACCATCTTCAAGTGGCCAAGGTTGAGAAACACTGGCCTATTGTGGGTTTTTTATTGGATTTTCATTGGATTTTCGTTTCATTGTTTATTTTGCTTTCTTTCTTGTCTTTAGGTTTATTGTAAACTACCTAGAGCCACAGTGTTCAAGTTGTGTGGCATATAAATGCCTTACATAAATTAAAATTAACTTTAAAAGAAAATGGCACGAATTGTGAAGATCTGAGGGGTTTACCTTTCCAAGTTCGAAATGAATGGAGTTTGGCAATAAAGAGCGGCCTGCTTCTCCTGTCCCTTTGAAGGCAGTTGGCCCAGGAGAAGGTCCGCCTTGATCTGGCCATGGCACTGCCGGATGTCTGTACATTTCTGGTCCTGAAAGCAGCTGTTACGAGTTCCTTCTTTTTTTCTTAAGGGAAAAGGCCTCCGTTGTTTGAGGAAAACAAGCCCTATGAAACATGGTCCTTTTGTGGGATTTCTGTCTCGAACTTTATCCCCTCCCCCACCTTTTCAGCACACGCAAGGCCTCCTGGGACTTGAAGCTCAGGGCCTCTGGGAAAGGCTGTCAAGCGGGCCTTGCTGCTCCAGGGCTGCTGCCGCCCCTCCCAAAAGAAATGCAGCCCATCGGCCGCCGTTCGGTTCCTGCCTGGCCAGAGAACAGGGAGGCCTCCCCTTGTGCGACAGGACCTCTCTGGGTCTGAGATTACTGCAGGAGATTTGAGGAGGTGGGCTCTTCGTTGACTCAGCACAGGGCGTCTCTCCGCAATTAACACTCCAACGGGTCAGTGTGACCTCCCAAACCAGGCAGGAGTTGCAGGGAGATGTTATCAGTTGACTCTAAATTCCAATGAAAGTTTAGGAGCACTTTATGTTTACATCTCATGTGTATGTATTAAGTGTTCCTGACTGATTCTGTGATTGTGGGGGGGAAGGCCCCAGTCTGCTGAGCAACCCACCCAGCCCAGCTGCAGCCTCCTAGGCCGGGGCGCTCCTGGTGACGGAGGGGCTCGGCGTGCAGGCAGCGCATCTCACATTTGCTGAGTGAAAGTGTTGCTTCCTTTCCAGAGAGGAGCGGAAAGACCCCCTGTCTGCCCTGGCCAGGGAGTACGGCGGCTCCAAGAGGAACGCACTGCTGAAGTGGTGCCAGAAGAAGACGGAGGGCTATGAGGTAAGCGGGGCTGGGCCTCTGCCAGGAGCCCAGGTGGGGGGCAGTGAGGCCGGGCCACACTCCGCCACCTCAGTCGCGGGAGAGCCAGGGTGTCCTGTGCTCACAGGAACAGATCCTGCGCATCCCAGCTGAACAATTATTAATAGCTACTCTAGTTACTCTGCACAAGGCAAATATCTTTTCTGACAGAGTGGCTGACGCTTCCAATCCAGGAGGCGGAAATGGCTGTTTTCTCTTCAGACGTGTGTGAAGAGAAAGCGGGCGGCATGGAGCCTCTCGGTAGGAAGAACAAAAGGCAGCCGAGACTTGGAATAACCTCTGCTGGTCCCTTAGACTGCGGGAATTTATTCCCTACTCAAAAGAACCACACGGCAGCCATTTTGTTCCCAGCTGTCCTCTGGGTTTTTCAGAAAGAGAGCCTGGGAACCAGGAAGGCTGCTCCTTTTAATCAGTGCTATCAAAAACCTGGAGATGCCGAAATGGAGCGCCGAGTTCTGAAGCTCTTCTGTCTGTATCTCCTTTCCGAATATCAAGTCTTCTTTGTAGTCAGGCAGAGATTCACATGGCTGCTTTAAGCAGAATCGCTCCCTGGCATCTCCTATTTTCCTGGCTCTCCTGTTTCTGTGGTTGTGGAATGAATTGGGGAAGAGGGGTTGTGTGTCCTGTACCACTTAGTGATGGCAATTCCAGTCCCAATTGCTGTTGCAATACACAACAGAATGTCCACAGTAAAGAATCAGAATAAAAACAATACTCCTAAGAACAACCAGAATTAGTGTTCAACAATACAGTGTAAAATGTTTTGTAGTACAAATCATCTTTGAATCACATGCGGACCAGCAGGGGAGGGGGTGGAGGGGGTGATTCTGCTTGAGCGGCTGGCAAGCTTGCACTTGTGCACAGCTCTGTTTGTGCGAGTGGTGTGCACATTTGCTCACGCAAATGGAGCACGCGTGCATGCACTCACCCACTGCTCGTGCAAGTGGGGATATGCGCACGTGCACTTCCCCACCACTTCTGCGGCCCAGTTGCAAACACTTCCCAGCTAGGGTCCAGAAGCTGGGGACCCCTGACTTAGTGGGATGATGTTAATTAACATATGTCCTCCATGATTATCGGCATGCTGGTTATGAGGTCACTTGTGTTAGAAAGTGTTTTAAAACATTTATCTTTTATTTTTATCAAACAATCCTGAAAACAGTTAATTGCAGCACCTTAAAAATCAATGAAATTTGAATAATAACAACTTTTTTCAGATTCTGTAAAAATGGCTTGACTGGAACAATTCTTCTAACTTCTCCAGGCCCATTAAACCATTTATGCCAGATTCTTAAATGCTCCAAACTCATCCCATAGCCAACCTGCGGGCACCGATCGCTTTGCCATTCCCTTGCGTGGTTGCCTGGCATTTTTAAGCAGCTGCCGCTTTGGCCAGCGGGTGTTTTGGCCTCATGCAGTTGTTGGTCAACACTTCCTCCTTTTTGCTACGGAACAAAAGAATGGACTTTTCCTATATACATTGGTATCTGGCTCCATAGAGTCTTGCAAAACTATTAAAAATATAAGCCTATCAGTGGGTCTCTGCACTAGCTCCAGCCCCTGCTGCCAGCATTAATAATTTTTACCACTACCCAAAGAGAGATTTAATTATTCTGTATTTTCTCAATATACCATAAAGACAGAATTTGCCTAACTGCCATCCAGTTAATAAACACATGCCCGGTTTCTATACCACAGTATTTACTTTGGCCCCAAATACCCTTCTTTAGATTGGGATATGCTCCCACTGGATCCGAGTATTTTCAGTGATCCTCACCTTCCCAGGTTTTTGTCACATCAAATGCTGCCGTGCAAATTGGAGGTCAATGCAGTAGCAGAAGGATTAAAACAGTAACTACAATCAAGTAAGGTGCCTTAAAAGCTCCTCGGTCCAAGTTTCTGAAAGCGATCCTTGCTCAGCACAAAGGCTGAGCCCTTTCATGAAGCACATTTCTCAGGATGAGTCCTCGGTTCATCTTCCCTCCTAAAAGCTTTTTCTTTTCTTTTTTATTGCTGGGAAGGCAGACTGACTCTAGGCAGCTGGCGTATTCTTTCTTCTCATTCCAGACAGTATCACCCCTCAACCCAGATAAAGTCTTAATTGACTTTAAACAGAATTTGAGCTGTAGCCTTACAAGAATATGGGCTGAAAACACCTGCCATTATTATGATCCTCTTGTAGATTCTCCATTGTCCTGCATAATATGCTGCCTGTTCCATACAATATTTTTTTCCTTTGCTCAAATTGGTTTATTCTGGAGGCTCTAGGCAAATATACTGGCCTCCTGTAGAACTACCTTATGTATGTCTGCTCAGATACAGAGGCCAAGTAATTGCCGTGCCCATTGTGCCACCCTTGGCATCTGACGTCTGAGAATTAAGCCTTCATCGAGGAGTTATCTGTTTCATTTCACATCTCAGTGCCACGTATCTAAAATGGTCTTTCTGGCAGATCTGACACCAGTTACATACAACTCTGTTAGGAAAGTACCTGCTTAGCAAAGGGCTAATAAATTAAATGACAAGTTGTAGTTGTTTGTTTTTATACTTTTGTTTTCCTTAATGAAGTCAAGTGGTTTACAGTATTATAAATCCCAAACAGGCACTTTAAAGGGGATTATAGGGAGCTAAAGTTGAAATATTGGGGTGTAGTGAACACTCTAGTTAGGAAAAGAGTGGGGGACAATTCCAAAAATCCTGACACCATTTGGGAAGGGAGTTAATTTTCTCTGCCTTGTATCTTTTATATTTCAATAGATCTTGTAAAAGAAGATATGTCTATGAAAAGATAGGTTTGTTCATGGTTCTTTTGTTTTGTTCTATTTCTTTTTACATGGTCCAAATTCAGCAAATTGTGCATTTATTTCTAGAGGATTTGTTTTTCCCATTTATATTGTGACTACATTTTCCCAGCCCTCTAATCAGTCTGCAGCTTCCATTAATGGGCAGTAAATCCACCAGTTTGTTTCTGTAGCTATCAAATGTCGCTGTAGTTTTTGGACATTCTGAGACACATTTCCACTCAAAATAGAAAGGAACAAATAAAATAATATTGTCAGAGAAGGATTGTCTGGCTAACAAATACATAAACCAACCTGATGTCCATTAGCAATAATGGAATTAATCCTGCATACAGAGAAATACAAGTGCTTACTGTTGGTTGGCAATAGTTATCTATACCGACATTTCTGTGCTGACAAATATATTTAATTGAGAAAAAAACTTAGCAACGTGTGTAGGCGATTTCTCAGTGGTCTCTCAGCATAATGCTAGATACCTCATGCCCTCGTGTTTGAGCATCACCCAGAGAGAGATAAGACCTCGGCATTTAGTTGTCGGTGGCTTAGCAAATTGAGCAAACATGGAGGGTAGCAAGGTTGCCATCGGTCAGCAGTTCTTCCATAAACTGGCTGTAACGTTATTACAAGCTCCTTTGCAGAAATGTACTTCTACCTTCGCTCGCTTAGAATCAACGCTAAGCACAGTTGGGCATTTGCCAGTGGCCTTAAATAGGTGAGATGATCTCATATAGCCCCCCAAATCAGGGGACGTTTACACCCTCCCAGATGTGTGGGTATCAAAAACCTAAGTAAGCTCCAGGGCTGCCAAAGGTCACTGACAAGGGCAGAGATTCCCACTGGATGGGCTTGAGCGCTAAGCGTGTTCTCACCATCCATGAGATAAATGAAATCAAGCCAGGGCACGTCGGCATCCTGCTTTCTTGTTCCAGCCCCTGTGTTTGTAAGAACCTCGTATCCTTTTTAAAAAGCCAAATTCAGTTGTTTTAAAAAATACCATTGTGTAGCTGCGTCAGCTTCAGACTCCTCACTTACAACCTGTAGATCTTGTGGGGATCAGAGGGATGGAAGGGTTCTCTTCTCAGCTGCTCTTCTGGGGCTTTAGTCTGAGCCCAGGACGCCTCGGGAGAGAAGAACCCAGGTTTTAGGTGTTTTCTGGGACAGCAAAACGTTTCCCTTGAGTGGTTTGTGTAAATACTGTCTGGCTGAAAGATGCTCCTCTTCTGTGAACCCAGCATTTAAACACTACTTCTGTAAAAGAGCCACACTTTGCTTGATAAAACCCCGAGGCCACAGGGTGAGAAATGATGCAGAGGGAACCTGACCCAGGGTCAGTGCGTGACCAGAACCCCAAAGAGAAGCAGAAGGAGCCGGCATTCCTCCCTCCCGTGTCTGGGACAATGTCGGGGTGGTTCTGTCACCAGAGAGGGCAAGGCCTGGAGGAAGAGCAGGCAGCCAGGGCATCCCTTGATCCAGAGAGACAGCAGGAATTTTGAAGCAGACAAACATCCATCCATCCATCAGGGATGCTCCAGTTTGGTTTCCTGCTCCGAGCAGGATGCAGATTGGCTTTGTTTGTTTAAGTGATTCTTGGCGGCTAGCAGCCCATGGTCCCTTCACTGGAGTTTTGCCTGTGGTGAAATGGGTGGTCCCAGAAAAGAGGCACTGGCTTTAGCAAGAGACCCTCGTTTCTCTGCAACATATTCCCTCTCCCCTGTATTTTTCTCTCCCCCACCAATGTAAACTTTTATAGTACGTTGTTTTTATTTGCTTGCCGTTCAGTTTTCTGTTCACTTGTGTTTTGGGTCCAAGGATATAAGCCGCTTGCTTATATCCTAGCAGACAGGCTTTCTCTTACCTGCTTGGTTCCCCCCATTTCAGAATATTGATATCACCAACTTCAGCAGCAGCTGGAACGACGGCTTGGCCTTCTGTGCCGTTCTCCACACTTACCTCCCAGCACACATTCCCTACCAGGAGCTGAACAGCCAGGACAAGGTAGGCTGCTTGGCCCGGGGCTGCCCAGGCCAGAAACCTCCTTTCTAGGCACAGCCTTTTCGCCTCCTTTTTCTTGTACACCTGCAGTTCTTTTAGCACGGGTAGTTCTCAGCGTACGACTGCAGTTGGGGGGGGAGCTCAGTTGTAAGTTGTTGGGGCGCCCACCTTACTTGTTCACTGTTTTTAGGGTAATCATTAAGCAAATTGCAGGGTGGGTAGTCCAAATCACCTGGTTATTAAGCAAATCCATTTTCCCAAATGGGCAAAAATAACACAAATGGCAGTTGTGTGACCATGGGAGGCTGCAAACAGTCGTAAATGTGAGCTGGTCAATAAGCACCCTAAATGTGGGCAGGCGACTGGAGGGGGCAGGCCGTGTTTCACTGCATCCAGAAGTGCCGGAAAGCCACCTTTCCAAGGCTGCCATAACCTTGAAGGTCATTAAACGACCAACCCCAAGTCAAGGACTACCTGCAGGCACCCCTTCCTTTTTCTTAGATTGCAATGTGTACATTTAAACGCTGTGTGCGAAGTACGGTTTTTACGAATGAATGGCTGGATGGGGCTTGGTGTGATTCTGAGCCTCGTCTGTGGGCCAAGCTACCTCCCGAAAGAACTTGCCCAGGCGAATGTTGCAAGATCGAATCCCCGTCGGTCAAGGGGACCGGAGGTTTGCTCTTCCGAGCTTTCACACGCGGACTGGAGCCCATCGTCCGGGAACCTCTGCCTCCCGGAATGTGTGCTTTGGGCTATTCTGTGAGTTGCATTTATGGTGCCTTCTGGTTGGTTGGTTTGTGTGCTGATGGCTGGTGATTGGCTGTCTTTTCCTTGTGCTGTCAAGGAAGCACGCCCTCCTTCCAACAAACAGCTGAGAAAATGTATTTTTTAATTTCCATTTCTTCTGTATTTAGCTTAACCTTCAGACATAGCCAAGTTTGTTTGTTTATTTAGCATATGTATGTAGTCAATCATCTTACTAAAATGTGACTCTGGGCAGTGTACAGACTGCAGCAGTTAAGATGACATAATGTAAAAACAGCTCAAAATAATTAGAACAAACAAACCCCAAATAGTGGGAGAACAACTTGATCTTATACAGCCACCTTTATGACTCCTTGTGGGATCCAGGTATTAAGGACCTTCTGGAAGGCTAATCAAGATGGACCCCTGGGAGGAAAGGACAGTCCAGAGGATGGGGGCCACGGCAGAAAAGTCATCCCACCTGGAGCTCTTTTGGAGACCCCACATGCTCCTCTTGTTGGTCTTGGTGGATTTGGTAGATGTGAGCAGGGGGGGGGGGGTACCATGCCATGTAGAGATTTAAAGGTACTTTAAATCTTAAAGGTACTTTAAAGCACTTTGAAGTGCGCCTGGAAGCCAAGCAGCAGCTGGTGCAACTTTCAGAAGACAGGTGCGGCATGTGGCCTCCTGGGAAGTGCCTGGGCAGCTGTGGTCTAGGCAAGTCGAAGCTTCAGGATGCAGCCCTGTGTAGCCCCAGTACAGCATCTGCAGAAGACTGAGGTGTGAGTGGCCATGAGTGGAAAAAAGGGCGCAACTGCTGCAGAATGTGAAGTTCTGCAAAGGCCCACCTATCCACGGCTGCTACCCACTCCTCAAGCAGATGCCATGAGTCTACAGAGACCCGCCAGATTGTACTCCAAGTATGTCTGGGCTCCATCCCGTGGAGTATCCAGGATGATAAATTCCCCAGGCCAGAAGGGCCAAGACACAGAGGCTCTTGGTCTTGCTAGGGCTGAGCTGCAGCCTGTGCTTCTCCATCCAGGGCCAGACCTCGGCCGCACTGCGTGGCTCACCAGGGCAGAAAGATATACTTGAATTTCATCAGCCTGCTGGTGACGCCTCATCCCTCGAGGACGAACGAGCACACCAACCGTAGCAGCTTCCTGTCGATGCTAAAGAGGAGGAGGAGGAAGAGTACCGATCTCGGCAGCACCCCAGGGCACGGGCTGAGGCTGGGGCCTCTCACTCCCAGTTAACCCCAACGGGCTCCAGCCTCACAGAAAAGAGGGAAGCAGCACAATGCTCCCAGCCCACAGCGCCCGTCCAGAAGGACGCCACGGTCGATGGTAGCTAAGGCCAGCGAGAGGTCAAGAAGAGCGAGGGCAGATCTCTCCCACCAGAGGTCATCTGCATGTGCCACCAGCGCCATCTCCGTCCCTTGACCAGCCCTGAGTCCCAACTGAAAGGAGAGCGGATGATCCAGTGGGATGGATCGCCTCCTCCACAGCCTTCCCTAAAGGTTCGGCTAGAGATTTGAAAGCAGACAAAATTGGTCCACCAGGGTGAGATCCAGCAACGGCTTCTTGGGGGGTGAGACAAACGAACACTCAGAAAAGAGATCACCAAGGATTCTGCTAGGATCCAGTCACCTGACTCCCAGGCAGCCTTAACTAGCCGGGGGGATCTGAGGAGGGATGGCTGACCTGCCCACTTCCCCAGGCCTCAAAGGAACCCCAGTCATTTCCCCTCGACCTGCATCCTAGCCGGCCTCCCGCTTGGAGCAGACTGAAATGATTGTGTCTGAGGGAGGCTCTGCAAATGTCTGTGCCTCCCATCTCACTATCAGTACCCGAAAGGACTCCGGCGGCTTTCATTTAAAGAGAAGAGCAACAAAGATGCTCAGGGGACTAAAACCTATGAAGAACGGTTGCAGGAATTGGGTATGTCTAATTTAATGAAATGAAGGACTGTCATGAAGGACATGATAGCAGTCTTCCAATATCTCAGGGGCTGCCACAAAGAACAGAGGGAGTCAAGCTATTCTCCAGAGCGCCGGAAGGCAGGACGAGAAGCAAAGGAGAGAAGCAACCTGGAACTAAGGAGGAATTTCCTGACAGTGAGAACAATTAACCAGTGGAACAACCTGCCTCCAGAAGTTGTGGATGCTCCATCACTGGAGGTTTTCAATCAGAGACTGGGCAGCCATTTGTCCGTGATGGTATAGGGTCTCATACTTGAGCAGGGGGTTGGACTAGATGACCTCCAAGGTCCCTTCCAACTCTGTTACTCTGTTAAGCCATAAGGGGAGAAGGTGCTTTCCTCAACAACCATTGGTAACACTTGAGCATAAATCGTTACTGTTTTTTAAATTTATTTCTTGCTCCCTTGAAGTTTAAATGATTTATGAGAGAACAATAAAAGTATCTTAAGTAAATCTAACTATGTAAGACAGTAAATATAAGAAATAACGGAAAACTTTATTGTGGACAAGCAAACTATCCAAACACCCCGCAGGATGAGCAGGCAGGCAGGGGGGCTCTCTTGGTTTTCTGAGAAAGAGCCATGGCCGCAAAAGGGGGGGGGGCAGATGCTCTTCTCACAGCCTCAGCCAGGCTCTTTCAGAGGAGCCCCAGGTCTGCTAGCCTCTCTGCTGACTCACAAATGTTATTAAAAAGCAGCTTGTCTCCTGTGGACTGACAGGCTTTCTTCCGAGTGATGGGATTCAGAGAAAGAAAAATCGGGGGCTGCCTGGACCCAGGGGGGATTCTCCAAAACGGTGAAGAGGAAAAAAATGGAGGCCTGGTAGAAAAGAGGAAACAGTGTGTGTGTGTGTGTGTGTTTTATTTGGTAAATGCAGATTTGTATTGGAGGAAAAAGCCTTTTCCTGCGAGAGCCGAGAGGCCGTCTTCACGGACTGGGCTTAGTTGTGCTGCCTGAGAAAAGCTCCTGAGGGCTGTGAATAAAACGGCACGTTGGAACCTCTGGTGTGCTGGGCAAGTGGCCCTCCTGCCTTCCTCTCGGTCTCCCTCCGTGGGCCCTGCCTGCGCTTCCTTCCTCCGCTTGTCGCAGGACTGGCCTGTCTTCAACTCCAACAGCCTCCCACAAGCAGATTTAACCGAGTAACGGTTGGAAGGGACCTTGGAGGTCTTCTAGTCCAGCCTCATGCTCTGGCAGGAAGCCCTGTACCATTTGAGACAAACGGCTGTCCAATCTCTCCTTATAAACTTCCAGTGTTGGAGCATTCACAAGTTCTGGAGGCCAGTTGTTCCACTGACTTAATTGTTCTAACTTTCAAGTCCCCAAAGATCCATTTTGGAAGGGGTTGAAACTGCCTTACAATTTTTCAGTGAAATTTCTTTACAGGAAGAATACATTTTATTTCCATTAGAGAATTTTTGATAAAATTGTGAAAGGCGAAGGACCCTGCAAAAATTACGTAAAAGTGTACAGGTAGTACTATCAAAGGAGAATATTTGTAGCCCAGGGTTGACACGAGGGCTCCTTGGCGCGCTCTGAGCTGGCTTGTTTTCTTGCAGATCTTTCATTACCCAGACTAGCACTGATGACGTTAACCTAGTTTGGGCAATGAAAGGCCTGCAAGAAAACAAACCGGCTGAGGGAGCACCAAGGAGCCTCGTGCACAGCGGGTGCTCGCCTCTCAGCCATTCACATAATGACTGCTCCAAGTTACGACAGCATGGGAAAAAGTAACTTTTGACCGTTTTTTACACTTATGGCCAGTGCAGCATCCCCAGGGTCACATCGTGAAAATCTGAGTGCCTGGCAACTCACATGGACTTAACAACTATGGCAAAAAGGTTGAAAAATGGAGCAAAACTAAACAGATGCTTTGCTTAGCAAGAGAAACTTTGGGCTCGAAGAGGGAAGACCTTTAAGCCATGTTTGGTATTTTAAGTTATTTGCTGTGCAGTTACTATGACTTCACTCTTGTTTCAGAGAAGAAACTTCACGCTGGCTTTCCAGGCAGCTGAGAGCGTTGGCATTAAATCCACTTTGGTAAGTCTTTGCAAGGATGATCTTTCTCCCTCTCTCTTTCTCCTTCTCTCCCTCTCTCCTTTTCCCTCTCCTCCCTCCCTCCCTCCCTCCCTCCCCCAACTCAGTAGGAAGACCTGATGACATCACAAGCCACTGCTGTCTTTGCAGATGAGTGCTGAAGCTGCTTGACACAAACCAGTAGCACAGACTGTCTGAATGCTAGTCAGGGCTTTGGTGTCAGGAAGGCGGCTGGCCTTGCTTCAGCCTTCTCTGGCTTTTTCGCAAAAAGTAGCTACATTTGTTCTCTCTTCATCAAGCTGGGGAAACATTACATGCAGGGGAGCCCCCCCCCCCCCAACACACCAAAGTCTTCTGCACTCTTGAAAAGGGCCTAATGGAGATCGCAAAATCCCCTCTGCACTCCTCCCATGGGAAGCAACAGGCCTGAGAAGCAGAGCCCGCAGAGTTCTATTCATTAATGTAGTTACTGTTATAGACAGCCTTATATTCAGGGGGGAAGAAGTTAATTCTACACGACTAGCATCTTCTTATCTTTCCGTTTTTTTCTTCTTGTCTTCTTGGTAGGATATTAACGAAATGGTACGAACGGAGCGTCCAGACTGGCAGAATGTTATGCTCTACGTCACGGCAATTTACAAGTACTTCGAAACCTGAGAGCAGGAATAGTGGGGAGAAGCAGAAACTCAAAACTGTATCGTAAAACCAACTGGCATCTTCTGGGTAACCTGGTCAGTTGAGCAAGCCAGGTTTAGTTACCAGAATGATTGTGCAAACTCAAGATTACGTGTTAACAAAGATTTCGTCCTTTTCTTGCCAGAGACTAAACTGAATATAAGCTGCAAAAAGCACAAAGCTAAAGAAGGTCATCTGATTGTATCACAAAGACCTTTAAAGTGTTCCTAAAGGTTCAGTAAATATTATTTTTGTGACACCCTAATGCTCCGCAGAGCAGAAGAAGCCATTTGAGATCGTCTCCGTCTCTTCAGCTAAAAGAAGTGCAAAGGTGCCTTTTGCTTGCCACCTTCACCTGACTGTAGATGCGGTCACGTCAGAGCTGTGCACAGCAACAGCCTTGCTCAGCCGAGGAGTCCAGGTCTTAAGGCTGCCTCTTCTGAGGCTCGATTGTAATAATGGTCCGGGGGGGGGGGGGAATCTGGGAGAGCAGGCAGGTTATCTCAATTCCAGGAGACAGCCACATAGAGAAGATTGACTTTTCCTTGGGAATAACTAACTTTTTTTCTTCTTGACTTTTCTGTTTGGTGGTGCTCCGGATAAGTTTGTTTCAAATGAAGAGAATGATTGGACAGGACAGGATAAGCTTTTCAAAAGCTGGTCAACGTTTGGCCACAAAGATCTCACCCCTGTGGGGTCTGCAAGTAGCTTTGCAGCTTGTCCACCTGCGTAACTGCTGCTCCTCTAAATGGGCTTCTGGGGATCTCCCTATACAGCACGTTTAAATGAATGATGCGTGTCCCACTCTGCAGGCCACGCTCTTTGGATTAAAACTGGTTTAATAGGTGGAATTAATCCTGATTGGGAGATGGAACAACTTTGGGCCTCCGCCTGCGGCTTTAAACCAACCTGGCCCAAAGCTGTGGGGGGAGTGAGCGTCTCAGCTGACCCTGAGTTGAGAGCAGCAGCAGCCCAAGGGCCAGGGGGCTCCAGGGGGGCCTTGGCAAAGAGGCAGTGCTAGGATTCGCTGCAGGGCAATGGAAGAGGGGATCACCCTTCCCGGGAGGGGCCAAGTGGCAATCTGCTCACACCAGAGGAAAACCCATTGCCTTTTTGAAAACAAGTCTGTTACCTTTTGTTTGTAAATGTACTTTGCTTTTCCCCACTCAGTGTAATTTTGCATTCTTTGATGTGCCTGGCAAAGGACTTTGAATGTTGCCGGTGTGTGAGCTGTCGAGAATATAATCCAGTTCTACAATTTTGCCTCGAAAGTCTCTGGACGGGCATTGAAACCAGACTGGGTCCTGAAGCAAGTCGGAATGAACTCTGAAGAATGTAGCCCGAAAATATTCTTGTGCCTCTTGTATGTCATTCACAGTGCAAAAACATTTTATAAACTGGTCATGTCTGTAAGCTGCCTAGTGGGTTCCCAGTGCTCGATTCCTGTTTCTGGTTTTTCTTAAGGAGCCTGCAAATACTGACAAATTTGCCTTGGGATGGAGACTGGCATTACAGGAAATACACGGGGAACTTGCTCTACGCCTCCCAGCGTTCTTCTGTGTCTTAAAAGGAGTCTTTGCACCAAACGGTGCCCTCTCTCTGGACGTGGTGATGGAGGCGTCTCTTCTTTCAGTCTAAATGATGAGGCCTTGGGTCTTGTGTCCCCCCCCCCACACACACACCCTGTTTTGCGTCCTACAAGACGACATATATTTTTCTTCTAAGCAGATGACAACTCATTGTAGCCCAGGAGCAGAGAGGTGAGTTTTCCACAGGAATTGCTCCAGGAGTTCTTGTTCTCCCCTTCAAGGGAGGGAAAGGAGCAAACGCCTGGAGAACGAAAGGCATACAGAGCAGGGGGAGAAAGCTGCTGACTTGTTTCCTTGTAGTGACGTGGATCTGTTAACTTTTGATAAATATGGAATTATATTAAGATCTCACACAAAAAAATATTTTATCAAGGAAAGTACTCAAAAGGGTGGAAGAAATCTAAAGAAGCTTCTACAATAGAAGAATGCTTAACAGGGAAGTTTGTTAGATTCTTTTAAGTATTCTTGGATTCTTTAGCCATCTTCTAAAAACTAACTTATGTAAAAATATATTCTTGTTACTTTTGTCTTATTAAATATTTTGAATATGCAACAAAAAAGCTAGTCTGATCAATGCTTTAATGTTTCAGCAAATGCTCCTGTATGTCAGTATTTTGATTTTCCTCATTACTGTTTGGGGAAGTTTTTACTGAGATCCCTTGAAGGGGGGGTGAGGCCGTGGTGAACCAGAGGGGAGCCCCCCGTTTCTCCAGGGTCTTCGCCCGGTGGGAGTTCGTTACTGTCTTCCAGCAAGAACAGCAGTTTAGGCAACTTGCAGTCTAGCAGCCTCGGAAGGGGATCTGCCGCAGGGCTATGCCTGCCATGCGGGGCTTCACACACAGAGGCCCTCGTTTGGCTTCCTGCCCTCATTTGTCTTCTCTTCTGGAATTAGACCATTAAGGGATTGTTGTGT
Organism: Daboia siamensis; assembly: GCA_024449315.1. Taxonomy (NCBI): domain Eukaryota; kingdom Metazoa; phylum Chordata; class Lepidosauria; order Squamata; family Viperidae; genus Daboia; species Daboia siamensis. Next base: position 462,892 of record JAKJMR010001128.1, read on the forward strand.
GTGGTTACTGAGGAGCAGTCCCTTCTCAAAATACTTCTTCCCACACCGAGATCCCCGTGGAAATGGCATTACCTTTGTTGGGGAGCTAGCCATGCCTGCATGATAGAAGCTATCCAGGAAGGGAGGCATCCCTTGCCACCAGTCTCAGCGGAGCACTAGGGGAAAGCCTAGACTCAAATTGGACCCTCCCCCAAAGGTGAGTCTGCTTTTTCAGGGGGAGCAGGTAAGTCTTCGACATAAAAATTATCACCAACCAGAAGCCCTCAGGACTTCCCTGGATTTAGCTTTAGTTTCTTCCATCTCCTCCAAAGCCAGAGACTCCATAGAGGTCAACGCCTCTGATGATGAGAGGCATAAACAGATCTCAGGGTTATCCCATAAAACTAATGTCCAGCTCCAGAATTCCAGGTGATTCTACCTGGGAGCTTCATAAAAGGGGGGGGGGGGTTGGGCAGAAGAGGGGCTTGTAGTCTTCCATAGCCCAAGGCCGTGGAGAAAAGGGGGACCCTCCCAAAATTACGCTCTGGCACCTGCCCTTAAGGTAGGAATGGAAGACGACAAAGCTTTCCAGAGGTCTTGGGGAGAGGTCCACCAGGGGCTTCCTGCCACTAATAAATGTTATTATTGTCCTTCCTCTAATCAATTATCTTTGGCCACAGTTACATCGAAATTAATTTAACTTTGGCTCTGGTGAGCAGTCCCAAGCCCTGCAAGGTCGCCAGAGGATCAACCAGAAGCTCTCACAAGCCATCAATTCAACTTCTTCTACTCTTGTCTCCTCTCCTCTGCTTCCCTCCTGAGCTGAGAAGTTGCCAAAGGACGTGCCCCACCTTTTGGGAATCCCATAAAAAATGGGGTTAAATGGATGAACTGCCCTCTCTCTCTCCTCCATGGGGCTGCCAAACGTCAACAGGAGCGCTGGGCACAAAAGCCTCCTGCAGCCCTCCTTCCAACCGGTCCTCGGCTGGGTCACAACATGAACTGGACAGACACACCGGTCACTCTCTTCTCTAATAGAAAGTCACCTGCAATAAGGATCTAATCAGGGATGAGAGGGATGGCCTGGTACAAATTTGGGTGGAGGAAAGTTGGGGGGCGGCCCTTGAAAATGAGCCTCCGGACTTCGTGGCGGCTCCTGGGTAGGAAGCGGGGCTGCGCGGATAGGGGAATTCTCGGGATTTTGGTGGCTTTTAGGGGCTCTTCCAGGAACGGGCTGAGACCCGCCCCTTCCCTCCCTTCAGAGCATCACCGACGGGGGGGGGCTACGATGTAATTCCCTCAAATGCTTCTCATGAAGCCCTCCCGACCTCCCCAGCGGCCTCCCTCCCGTCGGGGAGGCTCCCCGCAGAGCACCCGGGAGCCGGAGAGGCTCCTCCGGCTGATCTCAGCCCCCGCGGCCGCCTCCGCCGCTCGGGCAGAGCCCTCCTCCTCGACGGCTCCCGAGCCGAGCCGCGGCGGACGTGCTCTGCTGGGGAGCCGCTGCCGGCCCGGCCGCCCCCTCCGCGTTCCCGCCTTCCGCGGGGCAGGGCGGGCGGGCAGGCAGGCTCCGCGCCGGCCGGGTTCTCTCGCGGGCCTTCCCGCCTGGCGCGGGCGCCGCAGCAGGCCGAGCGCCCCGGAGCCCCCGAGGGCCGGGAAGGACCGCGGAGCACGCCCGCCCGGCCCGCCCTCGAGAAACGAGCCGCCGCCGCCGCCGCCGCGCCTGGCCAGCAGAGGGCGCGTCTGTCCGGGGCCCGGGACGGAGGTCTGGCCGGACGGGGCGGGGCGGCCGCCGGGCCGGTCAGCGGGACTCGAGGGCAACCAGCGAGCCGGGAGGAGCTGCCGGCCGGCCGGCGGCGAGCAGGTGAGCGCGGGCGGGCGGGCGGGGCGGAAGGTCGGGCGGCGTCTTCGCGGGGCTGTTGCTGGGGCTGCTCCGGACAGGCGGCTCCGGGCGCCCCTTTGGCCCCGCCGGTGAACTTTCCGTCGGCGCAGAAAGGCCCTCGACGGAGCTCCGCCTGCGCCCCACCCCCGCCCCGCGCCTTCTGTCCCGGGAGCCGCCGGACCGGGCGAGGGGCCGCTGCCCGCCGGTTCCGTTGGGAGCCGGCAGCACCGCCGCTGAGATGCCGCCTTTGCTCCGTTAAGGACCGTGGCGGGCAGGACGCAACCCCCCTCCCCGAGCTTCTGCCTGGGGGGCGAGGAGGTCTCGGGAGCGGCGGCTCCTGGCCCGTCCCAGGGCTCGCTCTGCCCGCCACCGCCCGCATCCCCGGGGGGGGGACGCAGAGGCGCTGCTGGGGGCAGTCAGGACGGGACGGAGGGTCCGGGGCATCCGTCGGGGCGCCTTCTGGGCGAGGCTTCCTGGGGAGGCGGCAGCTGCTCGCTCAGCCCAGCAGCCCCACCCCGAAGTTGGCGAGCCCCAGTTCCTTCGGAGGAGGGGGGGGGGGTCTGAGTGGCAAGGAGACCCCGAAGTGAGGCAGGAGGAGATTCTGGGACTGCTGCATCTCTGTTCCCCGGAAAGAGCCCCCCCCCTTTTCCATGGCCCTGAACGACCAAAAAGGGGTGAATAACCACAAGATAAAGTGACCCTCCCAGCTAAAAATGTTTGTGAATTGCTCCTGTCAGCTGCTGACAGTGTATTGATCAGCTTGGTCTAGTTTTGTTTTTTTTTTTTTTGGGGGGGGGGGGGGGAGACCTAGGTAAAGGCAGGTGCCTGGGCAACCAGGAATTTCTCTGGGAGGGGCTCCCTTGTGTGGTCATCTGGGCCCTTCTGGGAGAGGCTGTTCCTGGAAGTTCCCCCCCCCCCCCCCGCCATGTACTTGCACCCTTCTAGGCTAATTGAAGGGTGGCTGAAGGGTGGCTAATTTCTAATTGTCTTTTGCAAGTTCCTCCTCCAATTAGAGGCCCCCATCAATGGGGGGGCATGTGGCAAGGATCAATCTCGGGTCCCCTCCTTCTCAGTAACCCTTGAATATTGGGGGTGGAGCGGAAGGGGGGCTTACGGATCAGAGGAGCGCTTCCAAGGAGACCCCTGTGAAGTGCGGCTGGGGCAGCAGCGCCTGTTCAGCGCCTGTTCAGCATGAGGGCCGTGCAGTCACGGAGGGCTTAAGGGTTCCCAGCCTGGCCCAGTTGCCCAGAGAAATGGAGGCTCCCTTCCCTGCATGTGCCAGGACAGGTGGCCTCCCTGGGACCTTTTCTTTGGGGCGGGTACCCTGGGCGGAAGGCTGGGGCTCTCTGGGCCCTTTAACATGTGGCTGGTTGGCCTTGCTGGGCAGCCAGGTTACGTCTCTCCGCTTCTGCCCCCAAAGTCCCTTTTGGCAGCCGTGGAGCCGCACAGCCAGGACTGCGGAGAAGAAACCTTCAAAAACTAAAGCAAACCTTAAAATAGCCAAGCTTCTGAAACAGTTGGACGAGTATTCTAGTTATTTGGCCTTTTTGTCCATTAAAGAACAGCCTCCCGAGAAACTTGCCATCCAAAAATGTTAAACAAGGCTCCAGTTTTTGTGCAATTATTGCTTTCCTGTAAAATACTTCCCAGATTAGAACAAGAGCTGAACCCAATAAATAACAGCAGCAGCAGCTGAAAACATCTTTGGCACTGTTTAACAGCCGGAGTCTTTGCCGAAACAGAAGAATTTTGCCAAAAAGAGTTCGAGATCAGCAAGTGAGACCTCTGCCCTGAGGGGGGGTGCCACCTACTCCCCTTAAAAAGGCCTCTTTCCCCCACCCAGTGGTTTTGGGGAGACCACCTGGAAGGCAGCTTCAAAAATGATGGATTGTTTCCAACCCCACTTGGCAGAAAGGCAGCCCAGCCTTGAGGACCTGTCTCCACGTCTCCCATTGATTGATTGATTGATTGATTGATTGATTGAATGAATGAATGAATGAAATTTATTGCCTGCCCATCTTACCACAGGGCTGCTCACAAACCGATCCTCCAAGTTTGCAGCTTTGGGGGCCAGCCTCCTGGGCTCTTCTGCATCTCAGCATTGCAGAGAGATTGTCTGCTTGAAGTTCAGCCTCTTGGGGGGGGAGCCAGTCTCCATTTTTGTGGGAGGGGCTGGACTTGGCCACCAGTAGGGTCCATCCGTAGCAATAGATTCAGGACTGGGAATCTGGGACAACTTCTTGGATCGAAGTGCCCTTCAAGGCCAAGGCACCGGAGGCTTGCTTTTCCTGCTCCCAGGCATTGTACTGGCGAAGGGAGAGGGCAGTCCGTATGGTGTCTATGAGTCAGGGACCTCTCGGGTGTCCTTCTCTGCTTCCAGCCCCCTTGCTCTCTTTCAGCATAGGAGCACTATTGTCCCCCTCCCAACTTTTATATAAGGTTGCTTCCTCCACTGAAGGCATGGCTTTTATGGGGGTGGGGGGATATCCTTACCGTGTCTTTGCTGCCGTGGCTTCTGTAGCACTTAGAAGGCTTAACTAAGATGGAGACGCAAATCTGTTCAACAGAGCTTGTGTGGCACATGCTGGTGAGCAAGGGAACCACAGGAGCCATGGATGGCCATGCAAGCAACGGGTGACAGGCCCGTCTCTCCGGTTTCACTCCTGGGCTTTGGAGGTCCAGCAGTGGGTCCCTCTTTCCTGGGTCTATGGGAAGAGCCTCGGGGAGGGGGGGGGAGGCTGCTACAGCTGGTGAGGCAAACCCCCCCCCCCCTTTCTTTCCTTTGCACTCACGAGGAGCCTGTTCCTCACTGGGCTCCTTGCCAAAGAGCGCAGAAGAGCCCCAGACAAAACAAGCTTGCAGGTTGTGTGTGCTTGGTGTGTTACACAGGAATGGGAGAGAGAATTCTGGGATTTGCGGTGGGGGGGGGGTCTGTCCTCCTCATGGCTGCTTTGCCAGACTCAGGACGGCTGGTGGTCATGCATGGAAATGAGGCTGGGCTCCTGTGGGCCCTGAAAGGGTCAGTTCTGATAGGGGGACTATCTGACTGCTTCTCCAGCAACAAAAATGTGCTTGTCATTGTGGTGACGAGATTCGGCTGCTGTGAGATATTTGGGGTTCCTACCGAGCGGCAGCAGCAGCTGTGTTGCTTGCACAGCGGGCAAAGAAATGTGCTGCTTATGGGCTCGAGGCATTTGGACGAGGATCCACCCAGGCCCTTGATCTATTTGAGAAGCCCCTTTGCTTCTGCTTTGCCACATCTTGATAAGCTGGAGGGTCCTCAGCTCCTCTGAGCACCAGGATGTTCAGGGAAGGAGGGAGGCAAACCCACTTCACTCTTTCATTTTGCTTTTTCTCAGTTTTATTGACTCCAGTATTATTTGGCAATGGGACGTGGTGGCTCAGTGGGTTAGGACGCTGAGCTTGTCAATCAGAAGGTCGGCAGTTTGGTGGGTCGAATCCCGAGTGCCGCATAACAGAGTGAACACCTGTTACTCGTCCCAGCTTCTGCCAACCTAGCAGTTCGAAAGCATGTAAAAATGCAAGTAGAAAAATAGGGACCACTCCGGTGGGAAGGTAACAGCGTTCCATGCGCCTTTGGCGTCTAGTCATGCCGGCCACAGGACCATGGAGACATCCTAGGACAAGTGCTGGCTCTTCGGCTTTGAAACGGAGATGAGCACCGGCCCCTAGAGTTGGAAACGACTAGCACACATGTGCGGGGGAACCTCTACCTTTACTTTTATTATTTGGTACTTATTCATTTATTTGTTTACTTGACTCTGGGTCGGCCAACAATTAAGACAAAAGCAGAGTGAAGGATCAACAAATAATTCAAAATATAAACAGCCGTGCTCTCCAGGCTTCAGGTTTGATGACAAAGGCAAGTTTTTTTTACCTGGCAAAACTGCAGCAGGGTAGAGCTAAGTCTGATCTTTTGCACCCTCTGAAGTTTTTCCCAGTCTTCCCAGGCAGCCCCACGGAGCATGCACTGCATGAAATACAAAGCGGAGAAAAGGCTCTCCTGCCGTCTGCTTTGTGAGCAGGAGCTGCGAGTCCTGGAGGACTCCCAAACTGCACATAGGGTCAGTCTGCAGCCCTCCCCAGGCCAAGAGAAGGAAGGCCCCCAGAAGAGACCCAGGAGATCTTAAAACCCAAAGCCACTTGGTTTTAGGAGGTTGAGCTGAAGCCTTCCTGCATTCTCCCAGCCCCAAGACAGGACCTCCCTGGCATCACTCAGACAGCCCCGGTGGAGATCCATAGCTGGGTCTCGTCTGTGTCTGAGTATCCTATGTGCTCCGCGTCTCTTGAACAAAGATGTTCTTAAGGAACACTAATTTTCTTACACAGTCCTCAGCTCGTGACTGTAACTGAGCCCAGCATTACCGTAATAAGTCCTGCCAGTAGTTAAATGGGTCATCATATAATAGTCCTGCTAGTACATCATTTTTGTGGTGGTCATTAAATGAACCTGTTGGTCATAAAGCAAATGCTGTGCTTGTTAAGCAAACGCTGTGGTCATTAAGCAAATCCATTGTTTGCAATGGGAGGAACTAAATGGTGGTTTTCTGCAAAGAAAAAAAATTGGCAGGAAGCGTGAATCCGTGCTGCAAGCAGCCGTGAATGTAGGTCGATAGCTGAGGGCCCAAAACCCCTCAGAAACCCCTCATAAGCTGAGGACCACTTGTACAAAAGGGATACCCTTGAACCAGTTGCAGCACCAAGAACTGCCCCCTCTTCAAATTCCACTCACTGGGGGCTCCCAACTTCTGCATGCTTCACCTATCCGTAACCCCCCCTCTGCCCCTCTTCGAAAGGGAGGGCCAGGCACCTGCTTCCTCCCAACAGGTTTTTTCGGACAAATAATGGAACCCAAAGAATCTACTAGTGAGAAGGTGGTTTGGTACTAAGCCAAGTCCGCTTAGGGTGCCCCTTCCCCTGAAGGGCCAGGACTGCTCTGTGTTGTGGGAATGCACGTCCAGCTCAGGATATAACGCTAGCTGGGAAGCAGCATTAAAATTGCTAAGAGCAGGTAGCCAACCAAGGATCACCAGCTGGCTTCTTTGGGCGGTCCGTGGGAAAGAGGGGGTGCGATATCCCAGGTGAGGGGCCAGTTTGCATTGCCAGGGTCTTGGTGGTGGCATTGGAGACCCCCTTTTACCTCAGTAGGGACATTGAGGGATGCTGTATCAAAACTGAGCAGTCTCTGGCTTCTGAGACCATGTTCTGATCTCCTTGAGGTCATAAAGGAAGATGGACAGGCTGCATCTCCCCTCTTTCCATATAAATAGTCAGGGGGGGGGGGGCACTTCCATAGCCTGAATTGTGGAGCACCACCTTCTTCCTAGGCAGCATGAACCTAAAGTCAGCTCAGATGGAAATCTGGCACCGATCAGGTAAGAGCATCTTTGGAGCTGTCCCATGTCCTGAAGATGGAGAACTTTCCAGGCCTTCAGCCACACCAGAGGAATGGGAAGCCCAAGGAGGCTCTGCTGCATAAGCTCTGGGGGGGGGGGGGGGGGGGGTGTTAGTTTCAAAAATCCTGAATGATGGAGACCAGCCTTTGGGAAGGACCATCTAAGCCTCTGAGGTATGCATTTCCTGCACAATACAGTTCAGATTCCCACACAGGTGAATGTTTTCTATTGGCAGGGCAGGAATATTACCTTGCCTTGCTGAAGGAGGGGCCTTCAAAGAGTTGAGGTGCTCTAAATGCCTCCTGGAGAGAAAAGAGCAGCCCAACACAGGCTGTCCCCAGCCTGCCTCTCTCCCTGCCCTGCCAGGGGATTTTAACCACCTCCAAGCTGCCTTTGGGCAGGATCTCAAAGAGAAGGAAAATAACTCCAATCAGTTGAACAGTTGCTAGACAAATGGTTGTAAATTGAGGGACTTACTGCTCAAAGTCACAGCAGCATTGAAAAAAGTGACGACCGGCCCTTGTGCTTACAACCGTTTGCAGCATCCCAACAGCCACACAATCAAAATCCCAGTGCTTGGAATGGAATGGAATGGAATGGAATGGAATGGGAGCTGGAAGGGACCTTTGAGGTCTTCCAGTCCAACCCCCTGCTCAGGCAGGAGAACCTGTCCTATACCATCTCAGACAGGTGATTGTCTGGTCTCTTCTTTAAAACCTCCAGCGATGGAACATCCATGATTTCTGGTGGTTAATTGTCCTCACTGCCAGGAAGTTTCCCCTTAATTCCAGGTTGCTTCTCTCTCTGGTCAGTTTCCAACCATTGCTTCTTCTCCTGTCCTCCCAAATATTGGAGCACTGCTATCATGTTTCCATTTAGGATGGCTGTCATAACACCAGGTCATGTGGGTCACCCTTTATGATCTTCTCAGCTGGCTTCTGATAAGTCAATGGGAGAAGCCAGATGTACTTAACAGCTGCATGGTTCACTTAAAAGCCACCTTGCTTAGCAGTGGAAATGTTGGTCCCAATTGTGGCCATCTGTCAAGGTCTACTTGCAGAGCTGAGGAAGCTTCTCAGCCTTGGTCTCAGACTGGATGAGTGGCAGAATTCAGCTGGCAGAGTTCCACCGCCAGCCTCGGGAGTTGAAGTCTTCAAGCTGCCATAGTTGAGAAAGACACTTTAGTCTGCCTTCCTCAAGGGACGAGAGGGCAGCAAATAAAGATATGGGGCCCCTGGGGTCTGTTAGTGCCATGGCCAGAGGGAGACCCTCTGCATTGAGCAAAGCACAGATCATCCCCAGGAGACCCTGGCAGGCACATGGGCAGCAAGCGGAGCCATGGCAGAGCTTCGGGGTGTGTGTGAGTGTGCAGGGGCTCCTTCGAGCAACCATAAGGGAAATTGTTGGATATTAATGCTTAATTTCCTCTTATTACTGAAAACAGACCAAATATCCAAAATAGATTAGAAATTCAATTAGTGGCAAAGAAAATGAGAATGTTTATGGTCTGTTTCCATGATTACTATTGTTTTTATCAGCACAGCAACACTGTGATAAAGTGGCTGTGTCACTACCACCCTGGCCCGCCGTGCCATCTTCCTTGCCCTTGCAAACATGACTGAGTCCACACTTAGGCCCAGGAGGGCTATTTTTTGATTGCCCTACCAGAGCACTGTGAATGTTTGTTTCTGTCCTCCAAACATGGACCTGGTAGCATTTGAGAGGCTATTTGGATTTCTGTGTGAGAGAACGGTGTGTGTGTGTGTGTATAGGTGTGCACTTGTGAGTCAATGTTGACTCCTGGTACTGCCTGGATGAGCCCCTGTAGTGTTCTTGGCAAGGAATTTGAAGTGGTTTGCGACTTGAATTCTGGAGAACTTGGGATTCCTAGTTTGTAGTTCGCTATCTTCAGCCATGACCCCGATGTGCTTCCCAGAGCGAGGTTGGGCTCCCCTAGAAGATTAAGGCTCAAGTTGTAGGAGAGCTGAACAGCTGTGCAGGAATGCAGATTTTACGAGAAAGTTTCTGTAATCATTTGTAGCTATACAGACAACAACAACAACAACAACAATAATATAATAATAATAATAATAATAATAATAATAATAATAATAATAATAATAATAATAATAATAATAATCCACATCTGCCTATCCCAGGTCCTTGGTAAAAACTTGATAGGTAGACAACAATGCAAAATCCAGTCTGAACCTCAGTCTGAATAATAATAATAATAATAATAATGATGATGATGATGATGATGATGATGATGATGATGATGATGATGATGGTGGTGGTGGTGGTGGTGGTGGTGGAAGGGACCTTGGAGGTCATCTAGTCCAACCCCCTGCTCAGGTAGGAAACACTATACCATTCTGGACAAATGGCTTTCCAGTCTCTTAAAAACTTCCAGTGTTGGAGCATTCACCGCTTCTGGAGGCAGGTTGTTCCACTGGTTAATTGTTCTCACTGTCAGGAAGTTTCTCCTTAGTTCTAGGTTGCTTCTCTCCTTGGTTAGTTTCCATCCGTTGCTTCTTATCCTGCTTTCAGGTGCTTTGGAGAAGAGCTTGACTCCCTCTTCTTTGTGGTAACCCCTCAGATATCAGAACACTGCTATCATGTCCCCCCTTGTCCTTCTCTTCATTAGACTAGACGTACCCAATTCAAGCAACCGTTCCTTGTATGTTTTAGCCTCCAGTCCCCCGATCATCTTTGTTGCTCTTCTCTGCACTCTTTCTAGAGTCTCAACATCTTTTTTACATCGTGGTGACCAAAACTGGATGCAGTATTCCAGGTGTGGCCTTACCAAGGCATTGTAAAGTGATATTAATACTTCACGTGATCTTGATTCTATCCCTCTGTTAATGCAGCCTAGCACTGTGTTGGCTTTTTTGGCAGCTGCAGCACACTGCTGGCTCATATTGAAGTGATTGTCTACTAAGACTCCGAGATCCCTCTCACAGTTACTGCTATTGAGCAAGGTATCACCTATACTATGCATTTGGTTTTCCTTGCCTAAATGTAGAACCTTACTTTTTTCACCACTGAATTTCATTTTGTTAGAATGCAAATACCAAGGCGTTGTAAAGTGCTATTAATACTTCACATGAACAGAACAGAATTGAATTGAATTCGTTATTGACCTAGTGTGATTGGGCACACAAGGAATTTGTCTTCATAAGCACAAGATTTCTCCCTGAAGATAGCGTGGCGTTTGCAGAGCTGGCCTGCAATGATGATATCGTCACTTATATCTTCATATTGCCTGTTGGATGCCCCATCATGGCATTTTTTGTTTCACAGCATCCTGTGGGGACCAAGAAGAATCCTTAGGACAATATGACTGGCCTTTAAAGTAATGTTTCTCAACCTCAGTAACATTAAGATGTATGGACTCCAACTTCCAGAATGGTGACTGGGGAATTCTGGAAGTTGAAGTCCAGAATTGCCAAGGTCGAGAAACGCTCATTTAAAGGCTAGCGATACTGTCCAAGGGTTCTTCCTAGGACCGCCTTTCCCAACCCTTCTAAGCCACGCCTTTTGGCACCGTCTTTGCCTGCATTGCCCGGAGCCCATTGCTGAGGGGAAACAGCACCATGGGGGAAGGAGCCTGCTGTCTCCTGACATATTGGTGCAATGCAACACCCACCACAATCAAATGAGGTGACTCCCTAGTTGTCTAGTTCTCCCAATGTGAGTGTGACATGAAGTTGTCCATCTGACAATGCAGAAATCACTCCCTGAGGTTGGCATCCAGCTTGACTTCCAAGTGACTTTTACATTGGGTAAAATGATTGACAGGCAGTCAATCTCTTCCTCTCCCAAAAGAGATCAATGGGAAAAGATTTACATTAGATAATTTCATAAGATTTCCTCCTCCTCCTCCTCCTCCTCCTCCTCCTCCTCCTCCTCCTCCTCCTCCTCCTCGTGAAGCCGTCTGGAAGGAAGCAGGTTTTGGTTGCCCACCAAGAAAAGGTTCAGAATGGTGAAAGCTACTCAGCGATGGCACAGCTTCTTCAGATGGTGAGAAAGTTGAGAAGAAGCCTTGGCCCACCTAGGCTACTTCCAGTCAAAAGAAGATCCTCTGTGGATTAAGATGCAATCCCTTCCACATAGTACATTTTTGCTTGGAGCAAATGAGGTGTAAGCCTGTAAACAGAGGTTCCTCCTTCCAAGGTCTGGTCTATCACGTTGTCTTTTGGTCCAAGTCCTCCTCCTCCTCCTCCTGTTGAAATCACCCAAGAACAAGGAGAAAGGGAAATCCAGCAATCTCCGACCGTGGGGCTGTGGTTGCTACTCTGTACTGTGCCACCACAAAACCACATTTGGACTCCTTGTGGACAGACAATCAGTGAAGAATGCAACTGCTATAGGAGGTGTCCTCTAATGTTCTCATGGAGAATATCCATCTTTATTGTTTTATTCCTGAAGCCAAAAATGATAGAAATGAATTCTGAGGCCTCTGTTGATCACCAGTGAATAAAGTAGTCTCAACCATAATACTTCAGTTGCTCGTTCATCAGATTGAGTAGCTTACTTCTCCAGAGCATCACACTCTTCCTCTGACTTTCCCTAGCACTGTCCAGGATGAGGAAGGCTGAGCTGAGACAGTCTTCCAGGGTGGCAAACTTTTGACTCTGGCCAAATGCTGGCTACATCAGGAATGGGCTTTAAGGAAGGGCTGCTGGGTGTCTGCAGGGAAACAACTTGAAAATTGCTTTTCAATTTTAGTTCCTTCTCTCATCTCTTCCTTTTTATAAATAACTCCAGAAGAAATAGGACTTGAACAGGGAGAGTTACATGTCTCTGGAACAGGGAGTTGAAGCTGATGGGATTCTTTCCCAACGAGGAAGAAATTGGTCCTGGGTGCAAGATCCAGATTCCTGAGCAACTCTGTTTGTTTTCACAAGAGCAAGCTTCTAGGTCTTGTGTGTGCCTGGATAAGATTCCTAGACTTGGACTGGGATTCAGCAAACATTCTAGCCATTTCCTGTAAAACTAAATTAGGCAAATTAGAAACTTGATAGAGTAAATATGCATAAATTATGTATATAAAACACATATTCAGTGTGCACAATTTGTTTTTTAAAGTACGGATCTTCTGGTGAAAAGGCAGCTCCAGAAGTTTCCCCAAGCCAACTTTGGAAGTGTGCTATATTGTAGACACTAACAAATTTGGCTAGAGGGAGGTCCAGCCAGATCTTAGCCCACTGGTCCCTTCTGAAGGAATCACAACCACCCCAGGCAGTTGAGGAGACTTTCCTAAACTGGTGGAGATGTTTCCAGACAAAGTTTTGAGGTGCAGCTTTACTGTTTTTATTTTATTTTATTTTGTGTTGATTCTAGAGGCTTTCTGCAAAGCAAAAATGATTTGGGGGCTGTCAGGTGGCTTTGTAGCAAGTCTTACCATTTATCACCCCACAGAGCAGCACTTCTTAAACTGGGGGATGGTCACCCCCAAGATTTCCGGGGAGAAGGGAGCAATTGGCCATCGCTGCCTCCACCATGACACTTATGTAACATTACAGAGTCTGGGTTTTCCTAGGGGTAATGAGAGTTGAGGAGTGGAGAGGATAGTTGAGTCAGACAGTTTAAGAATCACGAATCTAGAGCAAGGTGATGTGGAGGTCAAGACCCTCCCCTTTGAGGCCCAAGCTTTGGAAAAGTACAGCCATATGGGTGCTGGTCTAGGAATGGGGAGGCCCTCCTCTCCTCCCCACTTTCCTGACAAAATGGTGTTGTGGGGAATAAGGATCCGGGGAACCACTTGAACTCCTGATGGAATATACTAGTGCAGGGGTCCCCAACCCCCGGTCTGTGGACCAGTACTGGGCCGTGGCATGCCAGCAACTGGTCCACACAAACAAGCAAAGCCCCATCGGTGGGATGCAGGCACCACACAAAACCACACACTTTCCAGTCTGTGGAAAAACCTCTCTCCACGGAACTGGTCCCTGGTGCCCAAAAGGTTGGGGACCTCTGGACTAAAGAATAAACAATAAACTTTACCGCTCGGGAAGCCCAAGAGTAGCCTGAGCGGAGGCCACTCCATTGAAGGATGTTTCTTGGTTTGCATCTGGATGTTCTCAGCATCTTTTTCTCTCTCCTCCTCCTCCCCTCCCCCACGCAGAATGTCCCACGGAATATCCTCTGCACCCTCTCCAAAAGTGGTCCTCTGGGAGGAGAAGTGAAGAGCTGCTGTCCCTGTCAGGAGGTCTGCAGCAAAGGCAAGGAATCGCCCAGGGACTTTTGTGCAGAAACAGGCATTTGGCGGCCATCTGGAGAATGAATCGGCTCTGTTTTCTGCACTGCCTGGAGCTTGGCCAAGCCTTGACCTCCTGAAGGCCGGCCCGCCCTCTCTGCCATTGCAGCCTGAAGAGGCCTGCAGCTATGGACACGAGGGTTCCCAGGCCCCGTCTTGAGCCACCCTCACCATGCTCGTGCCTGGGGATAAGAACTTCCTTACTGACGTCATCTACATTGTCTTGGAACTGGTCATTGCCCTTCTGGCCATCTTTGGGAATGTCCTGGTCTGTTGGGCCGTCTATCTCAACAGCAATCTGCAAAATGTCACCAATTACTTTGTGGCTTCCCTGGCGGTAGCTGACATCGCGGTGGGGGTCCTGGCCATCCCCTTTGCCATCACGATCAGCACTGGCTTTTGTGCCTTCTTTTATGGCTGCCTCTTCATCGCCTGCTTCGTCCTGGTGCTGACCCAGAGCTCCATCTTCAGTCTTCTGGCTATTGCCATTGATCGGATTATTGCTATCCGTATCCCTCTCAGGTAAATATGCCAAAGATGCCGAACTGAATAACAGAGTTGTACCTTGGAGGTCTTCTACTCCAACCCCCTGCTCTAGTAGGAGACCCTATACTATTTCAGACAGGTGGCTGTCCAATCTCTTAAATGCATCCAGGGATGGAGCACCCACGATTTCTGAAAGCCCTTCCACTGGTCAATTGTCCTCATCGTTAATAAGTTTCTCCTTAATTGATTAGCTTCCATCCACTGCTTCTTCCCTTACCTTCTGGTGCTTTGGAGAATAGGTTGACCCCTCTCTTCTTTGTGGCAGCCCCTCAGATATTGACGACTGTGCCATTATGAGGGGCTTCTCTGCAGAATTCCAAGGTTGTGGTTTAGCAGGGCCTGTGCCCACCCCGGGTGCTTGTGATTGCCATGCGCAGCAGAATGGACTCCTGCTGGCCCCAGGGAGCCCCCTTCTTGGCAGACGCAGAAGTCACCCATGACAGGACCTCTGCCTTTCAGTTTAATAGCCATTGCCTCATTCAAGCCTTTAGGGATTCAGCGGTATTACCTTCATCTGCTGAAGGTTCTTTGCATCTTGTGACATCCCAACCCTTGTCCCTGAATCAGCTGCCCCAGAGGTTGAAGGACCTGGGCCCTGGTTCCAGGAGGGCACCCCACAGCAAAATTGCCCAGGAAAAAGCAGCCATCCCCTCTTATGCAAGGAGTAGCCCCATCCTGAAATAACAAAGTCCCAGCTTCCTAGCCAGAAAGGCTGCCACAGGATGCCCAGGAGGAGTGGTGGCACAGCCCAAGACAACCCTCAACTGCCTCCCTTCCCCCTTGCACAGGCCTTAAAAGGTGACCCAAGCAGTTCCAGCTCAAAACCTGGGTTAGAATTGCACGAAACGGAGTCCAGAAAGTTGTTTATTCAAGAATTTCTGGAGCTGTTCAGCAACAAGACTCTCTGTGTAGGTTGGAGAAAGACTTCTACAACAGCAAAAGGCTTTTTTAGATATGTGTAAATTAAAAGAATCAAAATATTTGCTGCTTAATGGGGACAGTGAAATGTTATGAGCTAACAATGACAAAAGAAAAGAGAGATACCGAAATCCTTTTTGCCCCAGTTTTCTGCAACAAGGAGATAAGTGCTTTCCATTGGGAAATGGGAAAACAGGACAAAGGGGTGGAATTGAAGCTTGAGATGGGGAATATCTGGGTTTCAGTCCACAAAGAACAAACTAGCATATATATCAGTTGGGAGGAACTTTCTCTTTGGGAAAACCTGGAGAAATCATGAAAGTGACAGAGAGCAAATGTCCTTTTTTCAAAAGAAGGGGAAGGAATCTACGGGGAACTACCAATCTGACATCAGCATTTGGGGAGATCCTTGAAGCAGATTAGGAGACTGACCTATAACATGAAACACTGCAGATTTAATCTGTTGTGATTGAGGTAGAGCATTGGAAAGCCAGTCCAGCACGTTCTGATTGGCAGATGAGTTAAGTGTGAGTTTATTCATTTGAAACATTTACATTCAACCAACTCTGGACTGCTCCTAATCGAAAATTAAATAACATAAAATAATTTTAAAAACTATAAAACTCAACCAATTAAAACAAAAAAGTTGGATGGGATGAAAATTAAGTTTATATATAATTGGCTAAATATTGACCGGAGAATCAGATCTGAGTGAGGTACAAGGATCAAACCTGGAAACTTTGTACTTTAGGATTTTATAATAATGATTTGGGTGAAGAAACACAGGAATGCTTAATAAATTTTGCAGGTGCACCAGACAGCCACACTCAATGTTCATCGGTGGCACATAGGATTGTGAACATTATTATAATGTTATATCCAACATCAAGATTGGATCTCTAAAAGGCACTTTTCTGGGAAAATTTTTGTTTGTTTGTTTGTTTGAAAAGCAACGTCTTTGGCAAACAATTGCTGGATCTTTCACACCACAAGGTGTTGAGGTACTCAGTTTGCCCCCCTCAATTTGAGAAGATGTGGGGGCTGCCTGTGGCCGGCCAGCCTCCAGCCGTGGGAAGCAGAACCGGCCAGAAGTCGTGTGGCCAATAATCTGAGCTTGACCATCCAGAAGCCAGGCCTAAAGGCAGGGCCTGGACAAAGATGGAAAGTGAAATAGCTTTCCTTTCCAATGCCTTGATTAGAGAATTCAGACATGATTTATCTGGAAAAATAAGCATAAATTAAGTCACCGATCGTATGTCTGAAGATTCCTCAGAAGGGGCTCCTTGTTAGACTTCTGCTCTTTGCCAGCCATGGATGGAGCTTGACGGGGAGCAGGCAGGGCCTCCCACAAACAGATCAGGGATCCCCCTTCTGACAGAGGCCACTCTTGGCATGGCCAGTCCCAGCGCTTGTCAAAATAAAACTAGGACACCAGTGATATTTCATTCATTCTTAATTTTAAAAATTAATTTATATTATTTGTAAGCTGTCTTTTGGCACAAAGGCCCCTTCCCTTGTTGATGCCCAGGAGAGCCCCCTCACCCCCCGACCTCTGGAGCAGGCAGTACTCAGGCTCCGTCAGCCCCGTCACTGCTGGTCTCAAGTCCCTTCGGTGGAGCTCCAGTGAGTTCCAGGAATTTCCAATATTGATCAGAAATCTCTTTGTAAAAGAAAAAAATATCAGCATGGGCAGAATAAAGCTCCTCGTGTCATTGGTTCCAGGAATGGATATTACCCAATTTTGTGTCAATCATCAATTTATATGATCCTCATCTTCCTCACAACAAAGGCCACATGAAACTTGATTTCAGCTATCAACTTGCTTGGTTGTATTTGGTTCTGAATGTGCAATGGGCAATTTTGGGTTTTCCCCTCCGCTCCACTGATAGTGTGGTGGGGGTGGGCATGGATCTTGCCCCAGGCCCTCCACTCCTTGCAGTTGGGAAGGGATTCTGGCTGTGCCGAGTTCTGGTGATACACAGAAGGTGATTCCCTCCGCCTTAAAATGTCCTCACCTTCATGGTTGGGAACTGTAGCCATGTGAACGGGGCCTCCAACAGACATCCTATTCCAAGATTAAGTTTCCAATTGGAACTGAGGGCAATGCCGGGCGTGGCTGGAGATCTGCTGAGGAGGTGGATTGAGTCCCATTGTTGGTCAATCCACACATTGCTGGCCACGTTCCACGGCCCCTCGACCCAGCTCTCTCCTGTTGCAGTGGAGAGGTTCTGCAGTAAGAAGTAGCTGGACAGATTCTCTCAATTGATCAGTTCTGCTATCTTCCCTTCCCATGTAGATTGGATTTCATGCATTGCCTTTCTCTGCTCTTCTTTCAGGTATAATGCTCTAGTGACCAACTCACGTGCCAAGGGAGTCATAGCCATCTGTTGGTTCTTATCCTTTATTATTGGCCTAACGCCAATGCTGGGCTGGCACAGAAAGACTCTGGAAAAGAATGGGCAAAGTCAGAATAGAACCAACTGCAGCAGCAATATGGTGCATTGCTTCTTTGAGACTGTGGTCACCATGGATTACATGGTCTACTACAACTTCTTTGCATGTGTGCTGGTTCCTCTCCTTCTGATGTTTGGGATCTACTTGAAGATCTTCATGACAGCCCGGCAGCAGCTCAAGCAAATGGAAAACAAGATGATGCACGGGGAACGATCCCGATACATTTTACAAAAAGAGGTCCATGCAGCAAAATCCTTGGCCTTCATTGTTGGGATGTTTGCTATATGCTGGCTCCCATTACATCTGATCAATTGCTTCACTCTCTTCTGCCCTTCTTGCAAACAGGCTCCCCCCGGGGTCATGTACCTGGCCATTGTCTTGTCCCATGCCAACTCCGTGGTGAACCCCCTGATCTATGCGTACCAGATCCGAGAGTTCCGCTGCACCTTCAGGAAGATCATCCAGCAGCACATCCTGTGCAGGAAGCAAGGCTTCAAATCCGCCACAGCCAGCCGGAGGACTTCTGCTCACGATGGGGAGATTGACAGCACCGCTGTGCAGATCAGCAAATATTCCCTCCAGTTCTACTCCGGCAGAGGCTTCAGGGGCATCCAAGGGGGTGGTTCTGGGGGGGACAGCATCTGCATGGAATGGACCCCAAATCAAAATGGACTAGCTGGAGAAGTGAACGGGCACCTTGTACTTTCCTGCAAAAATGGGGAGCTCCAGAAAAATGGAACCGCTTAGCCAGGAGCCTTTTGGGGTTCCTGGGTTTCATGGTAACATGGAGGCTTCATTGGAAGCCTCAAAGGGGTCCGGAGGATGCTGAGGCTGTTGCTGTGCTGGGGCTGAATCTCCCTAGGCTGCAGCATTAAGAAGGAATCTGATCAGCCCTTCTGAAGGGCTGCCAGGAAAGGCAGAAGGCACCAGAAGCAGGCAGGAGTCTTTGCAGGCGAGGGTCAGCAAGCCAAGGAGTTCCCTATACCCATCGTGGATGCTTAAGGGGCCTCGGGGAAGGGGGAAGGGGCAATAGCCCACGTGATCATGCCAGTTCGGTGGCCACATTTTGCCACAGTCCAAATGCACTTAAAAATCAAAGGGCAAGGAAGCTGAACCTTTGGCTGCAGGAGGGGGAGGGGAAAGCTGACTACCGGTCGTGGTCACTGAGTCCATCCAGCTGCTTGGCTAGAAGACCGGACAATCATTGTGTAAATGCTGTTGTTTGTGTAAGAACGCAAGTAGAGGATTCTTCAGTGCAACCTAATTGCTGTCCAGTTGCTCTCATTCCACTGGGGTTTTGGGGGCACAGAGGCTGCTCAAGCGGCCCACAAGGGGGAGCAAAGCTTCCTCCCCAGGGGGGCGCTCTCGGCGGACGCAAATGGCCGCCTAGGTGCAGTCCAGCGGGCAGAGAGGGGATGGGGCTGATAGGAAGAAGAGCAGCAGGAGCAGCTCTAAGAGTCCGTGGCCGTTTGGAGACTGAAGGAGGACTTCTGCACCCGGGATGTGATGCGCGATCGTTGCCTGTCAGCCCCCGTGAGACAGCAGCTCTCTCTTTCCAGCCTTTTTCTTGCTGCTGTGTTAGGATCCTTCTCCTGATTCTTTTCTGCTTTCTCTTGATTTTTTTCTCTGACTAAATATTATACATTTTTACAAAAGCATAAAACAGACTTTAAACAATGAAAGGTGACCTGCCAGTCATGCCGTTTTAATTGAAAATGTCCCCATAGACCCGGCCTTCACTGCTCAGAGAGGAAAGGCCACGCTGATAAATTAGAAATAATTGTGAGCTGCCAAGAAGCGGTGGGCACGGCTATCAGCTGTTTGTGGATAATGGCAGGGTGGCCACCATGGAGCCAGTGCCAGTGAAGCCTGGAGGCTTGGGAGGCCCTTGCCTGTCAAGGCAGCGGTGGCAATATTGGCAGCCTTGGTGGATTGATTGGGTTTTCAGGAATGCAGGCGGACACGGGTGCTTGGCAGGCTGCATGTGGTTTGTGCACCACACAAACTAAACTGTGGCTTGGAATGGCATAAATGGAAATCCTACTATCCTGTATGAGGAATCGGCACCACTGAGGTTGGAACCTGGGACACAGGCTGCCTTACTCAGCATCTGTCCCCAAGTAGTTCGCCTCCAGATATATTGCGCCACAGTTCCCTGGCCATGATAACTAGGGCTAATAGTGTTGAAATCCAATCTCTCTGGAGACCGCTCACTTGGAGCTCTTCTGGACAGTGCCTGGAGCAAGGAGAGGGTGGGGGGCCCGTTTGGGCATCTTCAAAGTCACTGATTGGCAGGGAACCCAAGAAATGGTTGCTCAATGCCTGTCTAGTGGGCGGTGTCCCCCACGGAGAGCCCCCTGACAGGAAGAGATGCCCAGGCTGCCACGGCATTGCGTTCCACGGAAGCAGAGACCCAGAGTTAAAAATAGACTTGTGCTTCTCCTTGTACTTTAAGCAAAGTCCTGGCAGAGTCTGGCAAATCTGGGATCCAAAAAACCCAGGTCCTTCAGAAGCAGCCCTCCCCCACTCCTCTCCGGCTGCTCTGGCAAGGTAGCCGGATGCAGGAGAGACCGGGGGGGGGGGGGAGGGCCTTGAAGGACCAAAGGCAAGAAGGACTGCGGCCCTCCCCCCATCATGGTCCCTCAGACCACCCCTCATGCTTCTGAGCTTGAAGTTGTGAGAGAAGCCCTCCCTCCACCGCCCGGCAGCCTCTGGCCTGGCGCAAAAGAGCGGAGAAGGGAAGGCGGCTCCTCCACCGTTTTCCTCCCCAGCGTTTCCTCTTCCAGAGAGCAGCTTCCCCAACTGGGAAGGAGAACTTGCCTTCGTGCCGAAGAAGGACGCCCAGGTCAAGGCCGGCTGTGGGCCAATGAACTTGCGATCCAGAGGCAGCCCCCAGTGTGGGAAAATACTAGAGGTGGGAGGGTTGACCTCAGGAAGTCCTCCAAGCTAAAGCACCAGGCTAGGATGCTGGTGGAAGAGGCGGTGAGCCCCGCCCCCCCACAGTCTCCCCCTCCCTCCCACCTCCCTCCCAGCCAGACTCTGATCGTCTCAGCAAATGGTGACAAACTCCCCCCCCCCCCAACTGCCTGCGTCACTTTTCCAAGCTAAAGCAAAGGGGAGCCTCAGTGATATCCATGAAAACGCCCAACTTGGCTGCGGTTGGCTGGACTGGCAGGAAATGGGAACGACACGGGGTGACAGAGGAAGGGCACCCACTTCACACCCCCAAAGGGTAACAAATAGCAATAGCAATAATCCACAAAAGCAGCAGTTAAAAACTAAGGAACACACCAAAAGAAGGGATTGAACCATTAAAAGAGTTTAGTAGCCACGTAAGGAAGAAGAAGGGTTGGCAAAGCACTACTAAGGGGCCCCTTCCCTCCAGCCTGGGGCCCTGCAGAGTGACTTCGGCCCCGGGTGGGAGGGGGCTGGGCCCACGAAGCTCTTGAAGGGGGAGCGGTTTGTGCCAGAGGGTGCTTCCCTGACCGCCAGGCTGCTGGCTCCTGATAAGAGAGGTGCTGCCAGTGCAACGGGGAGATAAGCCCGGTGGGGAAGAGCTGCTTAATCAGCCAGCCAGCTGCCCCAGACTGAAGCCAGGCCTTCGTCTGCTGAAGCCAAATGGGGAACTCTCTTGGCTGAAGGCCCCAAGTGGAGTCCAGGCTCCTGAGAGGGGCTGCCAGCCTCAGGCCGGCCACAGAGAAGGCCAGACTGGTCAACCCCTTCTCAGAGGCAGCTGGTTTTCCAAAGCGAGGGACTCTTGCGCATACCTTCTGCAGAGACCTGCGCGTTCTGCACAATGACACCCTCTGCATCTGTAGCAGCTTTATTTATCCTGAAATCCATCTTGGGGAGCTAAGGATGATTCCCCTGAAGCTGAGGCCAGGCAGCACTTCTTCTATTTCTTCCATCAGGAACTCTTTTCCTTGCGAAAAACAGCCAGCATTTCACTCTGGGAATTTACATCCTCTCTTTTAAAGCAGATTTCCTTCTTTTCTTCCCCTTCCTTGGCTACTTTATGCCGGGTTTCCAAGACCCCTCCTCCAATTCACAAAGGGGCCCCATTTCTGGAGCCAAGCAGGAGGGGGGTCTCTCGTAAAACTCAGGGCCACTCTGTGCCTTCCCATTCTCATTTCCACCGGCTCGCTATAAAAGGAGCCGCTCCCATCAGCTGGCAAAAGGCACCTTCAGCGCTTGAATCTGCATCCCAACTCTTCCACCACCTCAGGGCGGGTCTAGAACAACTCGCCACAGCCGACTCGCCACAGGACCACTTGCTGCAAGAAAAAAGAGTTACACTAATATCAAAGAAATGGTGGAATAGAATAATTAAAGAAAGGATGCAAAATGAAATCTGAAAAGCAAAATTTTTTAAAAATATTTATTTTAAATAATTAAATAGAATTGTTAAATTGTCCCACAGCAAGTTGTCCCGTTTTGAGTTGGCCGTGGCTAGTTGTCCAGCAGCGACTTGGTCATGGTGACTTGGCTGTGGCGAGTTGGCCTGGTGCCCCTCAGGGCTAACCACACACCTGGTGCACCCCGAGTCCAGTGGAGCCCACATCCTCTCCTGGGCCCCTGATGAGGGCACCGCTGGTTCCACAGGAATGGTTACAGGGATTATGCACGGACTTACCAGGAGGCCCTCATCAGAGATGGTTTCACTCGCACCTGGCCTGGTTGGAGCTGCCAACTCCTCATAATCAGGAGGGCTGAGTTCAATGACCTTCACCCCTTTTCATGGGACCTCGGAGCTGGCTCTCTGCCTTCCTCCCAGGGTCACTGCTGCTTTGAGGTTGGGCTTGGTTGGGTCGGCATTCCACAGCTTGGTGCCCCCCTTTCCCACACTTGAAGCCCACTCCCCAGTAGCCCCACAATCAGGGTCCAATCATTGGCCAGGAGGATATTTTGGGAACATCTCTGGTCCAGGTGCACTGATCCTCCTTCATGCTGCCAATCCCAGGAGTTGGCCTTGGAGACGTTAAACAAACCAGTCTGGCCTCCCCATCACTTCTCAGAAATTCCACTTTCACCTCCTGCAGGCTTCCCCTCCCAAATTCATTATTCATTATGAGAACAATTATGTTGATTGTCTCAGCTTCTCAAGCTGAGAAGCAAATTAATAATAGCTTCCAATTAGGTTGTGAGTTTGTTTATTGATGATTGTCCTGCTTCTGTCCTGCTGTTCCCCTGGGAGTTTAACCCGGAGTATGTTTGAGTTGACATACCAAACAAAACACAGATGGTAAGACAACCATCTGCTACTCATTTCTTTTCGTGATGCTTCTGTAGCGACTCTGCTTCACACCCTCTGAACAGATTTAAAAACAAACAAGCTCTTCCTCCAGAAGGTGGGCAGACTTGGGAGCAACCTGCAAGGAAACAACTGTCACTCTTCAGACATCTTGGATCCATTGAGACAAACATCTTCTTGAGCTCAACTCACTGATTTCAACCTGTGGCTAATCCGAGTCTCTGCTTCTTGAGCTCAACTCACTGATTTCAACCTGTGGCTAATCCGAGTCTCTGCTGAAGTAGCTGCAGCTCCGATCGCCCATATTTGCCTGCCAAACGTCCCGCACAGAAGCCTCACACGAAATAGAGGCTCTGTCTTGGCAGATTAATGGCTTACTCCAAAGAATGCTGCTGTCCAAATTTTAACTCTGGGAAGGAGAGAACTGGTGCTTCGGTAAACCTTCTGCCCTTTTCCCCACAGCATCTGCCCCAGTCACTGGGCTGAAAATGCCCCCTGTGCCCTACCCCCCAAAATAAGCCCCAGTTAAGATCGTCAGCTAGACAGATTGATCATTGATCCTCTGCTTCTGCTGCTTTCCCCATGAGGCTCACCCACCGGCCCTTGGGGCCCAATAGGGTCCTTCTGCCGGTCTCTCCCCCTTGGACATGGGCTGCTGCTCCGGCTTCTCAGCCCTCTGTTTGGGGTGGGTACCGGCCGTTGCATCCCAGCTTTGGCTTGGGCCTCAGCCAGGGTCCCTCAAGATGAGGCTTTCCCTGGCTTTGCCCCACCCCTCTGTTCCTTTGTTGGTTGCCGACTTCTCAAAGCTACCAACCTCCTGGTGGGGCCCAGGTAGGCTGCTACTTGGAGAGCTGGTTTAATGTCAATGTCCACTTGGCAGATCCAGAAAAAGAAACTCCTGGGACATTATTTTACTAAGAGTATAGGTTTACTGAGTAAACCACATTGGCACAGACAAAGCAAAACCAGCTCTGGGTTTCCCAAACAAAAGCTAGCATAGTTAATCCCCCCCTTTCCCTACAGGTCACCTACAGTCCATTACATCCACCAATCACTTCTGTTCCTTTTGTTATGGGAACTAGAGAGCCACACTGGTCCACCTGCTCGATGTGTCCTTGGGTTGGAGCACTCTCCATGGGGTGCTCAGATGCAATTGCCCCCACCCAGGCATTCCATCCCACCTCCTCCCTTTTCCTTGACAAGCTGCGAATGAAGCAGAATATAGGTGAAAGTGCAAATCAGTCTTGACACTTAACCTGAATTACATACAGTACAGTTAGCATTGTATTTGTTTCTTGATGTTCTACTTTATTATTTTGTGTGGCTCTTAATTGTTGTTGTTGTTAGCTGCGAAGTCGTGTCCGACCCATCACGACCCTATGGACAACATTCCTCCAGGCCTTCCTGTCCTCTACCATCTTCTGAAGTCCATTTAGGCTCACACCTCCTGCTTCAGTGACTCCATCCAGCCACCTCATTCTCTGTCGTCCTTTTCTTCTCTTGCCCTCGATCTTTCCCAGCATTAGGCTCTTCTCCAGTGAGTCCTTCCTTCTCATTAGGTGGCCAAAGGATTTGAGTTTCAGCTTCAGGATCTGACCTTCTAAAGAGCAGTCAGGGTTGATCTCCTCTAGGACTGACCGGTTTGATCGCCTTGCAGGCCAAGGGACTCGCAGGAGTCTTCTCCAGCACCATAGTTCAAAGGCTTCAATTCTTTGGCGCTCAGCCTTTCTTATGGTCCAGCTTTCACTGCCATATATTGCAACTGGAAGACCATAGCCTTGACTATACGCACTTTTGTTGACAGGGTGATGTCTCTGCTTTTTAGTGTGCTGTCTAGATTTGCCATGGCTTTCCTCCCCAGGAGCAAGCATCTTTTAATTTCTTGGCTGCAGTCCCCGTCTGCGGTGATCTTGGAGCCCAGGAAAATAAAATCTGCCACTACCTCCATTTCTTCCCCATCTATTTGCCAGGAATTGAGAGGGCCAGATGGCACTTAATTACAGGTGCATAAAGAATAAAACTACTATTGTTACAACTGTTACTATTACACTACTGAAAGATGGCTGTTTTGCCCTCAAATTTTAGTGGAAAAATCTTGGGCTACTTGAAGGTTTGTTTTCTTTTTAAAACTGAGAATGGGTGTGCTTTGGCCAAAAGGCCAACCAGAGGGGCTCAATCCCCATTCTGGCCGAAAGCCCAAGAGAACAGTCCAGAGTTCTTGGCCCACTCTTGGCCCACCAAATTGAAACTGTGGGAGTGCTACAAATCTCCTAGAATCTTCACAGTCAGGGGCCATCCCCAAGAAGGCAATGCAAGTTAATGAAAAAATGACTGATCTTGGAGAACACAGGAGCCCAACAACCCAGAATGAAATGGGTATTGTTTGATACTGGGTTCGTTGCTTCAATGACGAGACGAGGCAAGTGAGTTCAGCAAAGATAATTGTTTATTTGCTTGCAGGAACTGAACTGAGAAACAGGGCTGCGAATGCAGCAATTTATACCCTGGCCTCTAGGCGGCAGCCAATAGGACTAATCTAAAGCAACCTATTGCTGCCCTAGAGGCAGCCAATGGCGGCGCTGGAGACGGGTTGTCTGAGGAGCTGGGAGCTGTTAGCCAGCTTCCCTGCTTGAGCAACCTTCCAGCAATTAACCCATGTGATATTCCTTTAGCAAGACAAAGCCCAATACATTACAGCAGGGCTTTTCAACCTTTTCACCTATTGTACCACTTTTAGGATAAGGCAATGTCCGAGTACCACCAGTCGCCCAGCAAGGTTTGGTCAAAAACTTGACCAAAAAACCCCACAAAACAAACAATTCACTTAGTGACTGTTCAAAGTTACGATGGCACTGAAAAAAGTGACTTATGACCATTTTTCACACCTATGACCATTGCAGCATCCCCAGGGTCATGTGATTTACATTCAGATGCTTGGCAACCAATTCATATTTATGATGGTCACATTGTGATCGCCTTTTGCAACCTTGTGACAAGCACTTAACCACCATATTACTAATTTAATCTCTCTTCCTCTCTCCCCTTCTTTCTCTCTCTCCCTCTCTCTATTTCTCTCTCTCTCCCTCCCTTTCTTTCTCTCTCTCTCTTCCTCCTTCTCCCTCTTCCTCTTTCCCTCTATTTTTCTCTTTCTCTCCCTCTTTCTCTCCCTCCCTTTCTTTCTCTCTCCCTCTCTCTCTATTTCTCTCTCTCCCTCTTTCTCTCTTTCCCTCTCTCGTTCCCTCTGTCTATTTCTCTCCCTCTCTCCCATTGTCCCTTCCTTCCTTCCTTCCCTCCCTCTTTGTTCTTTCCTCCTTCCCTCTCTCCCATTGTCATTTCCTTCCTTCCTAATCCATTTTTACCAAGAAAGCTGATGCCCACTTAACTCTTTATGAAGCACCCAAGGAAAGTTAGGGAAGATCTATCAACGATACTCGGAGGTTGCTAGCTCATTTAATAAGCTTTATTCCAGCAACAGAAACACCTCGCATTTGCTCACAGTCGATCCATGGACGCCAACAATGCTGCAGGAAGGCGCCCTTCACACAGGATGGATGGAAGACACACCAAAGCACTCTTCGCCCCTTTGCCTTCTGCAGATGCAGCCGGAGTCCCGGGTGGGGGGAGATCCAAGGCTGAGGCACACTTGGGGAAGCACATGGCAGCAAATCACAATTAGCTGCTCTTGGGGGATGGAGGCACAAAGCCAGCCAAACAGGGTTCGGAGTGGTTGACTGTCCTGGACCACAGCTGTGCTTCCACCTTTCCCAAGGCAGCCCCCACAGACACAGCGCAGCGCAGGGAAGATGCGTCAAAGCTTGTCCCGGAGCCTCCCACTGCTGGAAGCCTGCAGCGGTGGCATAACAGGGCTTGCAAAAAGCGGGGTAGGCGGTGGCAGCTGCTCACGGCGCCATCCAAAACCAAACAGGGCAAAAGCAAGCAGGTGGAGCCTCCCACTGCTGGAAGCCTGCTTGCAAAAAGTGGGGCGGGCAGCGGCAGCTGCTCATGGCGCCACCCAAAAGCAAGCAAGGCAAGGCCGCTATCAAGCCCCGGGCATGACAGTCAACCGGGTGTGTGTGGGGGAATCCATGCAGCAACCCGGCTACCTGGCCTGCCAGCAGCTCATTGCTCCTCCAATCAGCTGGGAGGCTGAGACTCCGGATTTGAGCTGCCGACAGAGTGCAGCACAGGGAAGATGTGCCAAAGCTCATCCCGGAGCCTCCGCTGCCAGAAGCTTGCAATGGCGGCATAACAGGGCTTGCAAAAAGTGGGGCAGGCAGTGGCAGCGGCTCACGGCGCTGGCCAGAAGCAAGCAGGGCAAGGCCGCTATTAAGCCCCAGGCTCAACAATCAACTCAGTGGGTGTGTGTGTGTGTGGGGAGAAATCTGCACAGCAAACCAGCTGATCAGCAGAGCAATGAACAGCTGGCTTTGGTGCGTCTTCCCTGCACTGCGCTTTGTTGACGGCTCAAATCCGGAGTCTCAGCCTCCCAGCTGATCGGGGGAGCAACCAGGGGCTGGCAGGCCAGGTAGCTGGGTTGCTGCACAGATTCCCCCCCCAACCCAGTTGATTGTCGAGCCCGGGGCTCGACAGCCGCTCCTGCTCAAAAGGCAGGGTTTGGCGGCTGGCGAGGCGCTCGCGCAGGGCTCTCCCAGGGATGGTGGGCCAAACGGGGACCAGCCTCGCCCTCTCTGTGCTAGAGCAGCACCCACGGAGGCGGCCAAGGGCAAGCAGGGCAAGGCCGCTCCTGCTCGAAAGGCAGGGTTCGGCAGCTGGCGAGGCGCTCGCACGGGGCTCTCCCGGGGCTGGCAATGGGGGAGGAGTGGGCCGATCGCCTTATTGGTACCTGGGACTCTGACGTGCCTTCCCGGCCATGTGTGCCCTGAAGAAGCGCCAATCAGAAGTCAATGCGGTTGCTGCTCAACGTCCCTGGGGAGGGTGGGGCCTCATTCTGCACCTGCGCGTGCCCTCTGTAGGGTTTCCACAGCTGCTGCCAAGCAGCATGCTTTCCAGCAGCAAGTGACCTGGGAAGGAGTGGAGACGGGGGTGGGGGGGGGGAAGAGGTGGGGGAGAGGCAGGTGACACCGTGTACCACCAGCCAGGTGCTCATGTACCACTAGTGGTACGCGTACCACCGGTTGAAAAGCCATGCATTACAGGTATGACCGGCCTTGGAGGGGAAAAGAGCGCCAGGCACTGCCTTGTAAATCTGAGGTGGGTCTGTCACTCCACCCAAGGGAAGCACTGCAGATCATTGCTTGAGGAGAGACTGAGGTGGTTTAGGGTGGACAGCTCTTTGGCCAGAGCTTCACAACCTGGAGAGAATTTGCAATGGGTGGGGAGTGGGAGGAGGCCAACCCCAGCTGTTCCTGTCCTCAAGAAGCAGTGGGAGGCCCCTCATAGTGATGGGGCAAGTGGAAAGGGCAGGGATGCCAGGGGCTTTGTGAAGTTGGCTGCTTCTGTGTCCAAGTTCCAGGGGACCTGGAGATGGACAAAGCTGGGTCTGCGCATCAGGAGCGCCTCCTTAAAAGGCCTGCATGTGGCACTGGGCTTCAGTGGGCTTTTGGGGTGGGTGTATATATGGCTTTCCTCAGGCAAGATGGCTTTGGGACAGAGACTGGAGGAAGCAAGCAGTGGACAGTGCAGCCTGAGATGCTGAGAGAGGAGCCAGAGCCTATGAGGTGAGCGGTGCATGCAAGAAATAAGAGGCAGGAAGCCTTTGGCCCCACAGAACCGGCAGTTTTGTCCCAAGCTGGGAAAACAATGGGCACTTGTGTCCCATGGAACAATGGGCCTTGGCTGGCCCAAAGAAGCAAGAATGCCAGGAGGGCCCCAGGCTGGCCTGGGGACAGCCAGCCAGTTCCTGCTGATAGAAGAAAAGGAAAGGTCTTCAAAATTTAATATTGAAAGAGAAATTTAAAATTGAATTTGCTGCAATGGAAACTTACTGCCTGGACAAACAAGCTTACCAAAAACTAAAATGGCTGGGGAAAAGGAAAGGATAGCATAAAGGCAGGATGTAAGATAAATACGTAGGCAAAAATTAGCTGGGTCTTGGATTGGGAAAGAAGAAGACAAGCTATAAAAACATCTGTAAGAGGAAATGGCTAGCCAGGAAAACTTAACTAAACTGAAAAACGGGAAAGAACCTATTGTTTTAAGGGGCCCAGAACTCAAAACCAACAATTGAATATGTCTAATAGTTTATATTATTAATGTACATGTGATGTATTATTTAGTATGTAGCAGGGAATAGGAAGCAGACGATCGGAAAGAGTGTAACCTCATAGTACCTCCGCCAATGGGCAAAGAGGAGGGATGTGGTGGCCGGGACAGGGCTGTATAAAGAAGGGAATATTTTGGGTTGAAACTTTGGAGAGAACCAAGCTTTGATATCTTCTCTCCCCGCTTATTGCAATAAACGAAACGAAAGGCCTTCACTGTGTCTTGGCTGGTTATTGGTCAGGCGAGGTTGCCTGTGATCATGAAGGAAAGTGGCCAGGAGCACATAACAGCCTTGGGGGCTTGTCCAGGATTTGCATCCATTCTTTTGTCAGCGAGGGATATTCGAAAGGGGAGTGCACATCTGGATAAGTTTTTCCCAGCCCTAAAGGTCGGATTTTCCCTGCTCAAACTAAGAGGAACCAGAAATCCCAAGACAAAAAGCCAGGACCCAGTGAAAACCTAAGGGAAAGTCAGCCGACCGAAGGAAGGACTTCAACTCAGCCTGACAGGGTAAGATACCAGAGGGGTATCCATGGCAATAAGAGTTTTAAGAGGAGGGACGCCTCCCCAGCCAGTGTGCCAGCCAATAAGGGGGGAAAAAAGGAGGAAAAGTATTTCCATTCTGGAATGAACCCCCTTAGGGAGATGGGAATCCCTTAGGGAGAATGTCGAAGTATTTTAAGTCAATGCTTTAAACAAAGCATTTGAACAGAGGAAGGATGATACATTACAGTATATATCTGGCCTAAGTACATGTTTGGCCACCCAATAAATTAAGCTGGCCTTCTCAGCTTGGCGTAGAGGGGTGGGGAATGGACAGGCAGTGGTTAAGGTCCCCCATTACATTTCTATCAGAAATGCTCCTTGCATTTCCCCACTCCCTGGAGAACAAACTGCAAGTTGCCCCAAGAGAGTAAAAGTGGGAATTTAAAGGGACTGTCAGAATCCATTTATATTTCATTTCTAACTCTCTTTCTGTGCAAACCCAAATCTCACCCACCCCCTTGGATTCTGCCATTCCCAAGGAGGAAAGGGAATAAATGGGGGAGTTTATTGCCTCCATTTCCTCTCCTTAGATGTAACTCTTTGTTTATCTAGCCTGCCTGTTGCCCCTCAGAATAAGATCGATGAGAGGCATTCTCTCTCTCTAACCTTACGAGCAACTAAGAAAGGGGGTGGGGGAATTCTGGTTTGTGTCTCCATGACTATTTATATGGCAGGGACTTCACGGTCTTTACAGACCACAAACCTCTGTTAGGACTTTTCACAACAGACAAACAAACCCCCCACATACTTTCTCCAAGAATGCTAAGATGGTCTATTTTTCTATCTGCATACACTTTTAAATTGATTCACAAACCAGGCAAAGAAATGGGCCATGCTGATGGCCTCAGCAGACTACCACTGCCACTAATGGAACCAGATCTGGCTCCAGCTGCTAGAATACTGTCCATACAGGATATACCTGAATTTCCCCTCCATGCGGGGGACATTGCTGCTGAAACTGCCACAGATAAAATACTTACTAGAGTATTGTCATGGGTATACATGGGCTGGTTGGATAAAAGCCCAGGTTCTGAATTTCAAAACTATTTTGTCAGAAGGCATGAGTTATCTGCCCACAAGGGGTGCATTTTATGGGGGAACAGTGTCATAATTCCCACTTCCCTAAGGGACAGGGTTTTACAGTCATTACATGAAGGCCATCCAGGCATTGTCAGAATGAAAGCTTTAGCTAGAAGCTACCTTTGGTGGCCTGGCCTTGATAAGGACATTGAGGCACAAGTCCACGGTTGTTATACATGCCAGCAATATAGGCCTGAAATGCGACAGGATCCAATTCACAAGTGGAGGAAATGCACACTCCATGGTCTAGGATCCACATAGACTACTCTGGGCCCTTTCAGGGACAGCTCTTCCTTATAGCAGTGGATAGCCACTCCAAATGGCTGGAAGTAATTCCAGTTCCTAACATGACTACTGCTAGGACCATCCAGGTGCTGAGAAAAATCTTTGCCACACATGGGTTGCCAGATGTCTTAGTTTCAGACAATGGGGCCCAATTCACTGCTGCTGAATTTCAGGCCTTTCTTAGAGCTAATCTCATCAGACATGCAACGTCTGCGCCTTTTCATCCATCTTCTAATGGTCAAGCTGAACGCATGGTGAGGACAATGAAGGAATCACTCAAGCGCATTGTCACAGATGACTGGCATCACAGATTGGCAGATTTTCTACTCTGACAGCATTCCATGCCCTGCACTGCTACAGGTAAAAGTCCTGCTGAACTACGCTGGGGGAGGCGTTTGATCACTAAACTGGACAGGTTGCATCCAGATAGAGTGGCAGCAGAAGCCTCTTGACCAAAACCCCCAAGGGGGCTGCACATGGGCAATTGGGTTTGGGCCAGGAACTATGGTCATGGGAATTTGTGGGTTCCTGGTCAAATTACCCCCTTCATGGATTACTGCCTTGTCGTGGCGAAAGGGCTTGCGTAATTCAATGAATGAGCTATGCTGTGCAGGGCCACCCAAGACGGAAAGGTCATAGCAGAGAGTTCTGACAAAACGTGATCCACTGGAGAAGGAAATGGCAAACCACTCCAGTATCTTTGCCATGAAAACCCTATGGACAGTACCAAAAGGCAAAACGATATGACGCTGGAAGATGAGCCCCTCAGGTCGGAAGGCGTCCAATATGCTACTGGGGAAGAGCAGAGGGCTAGTACTAGTAGCGCCAGAAAGAATGAAGCGACTGGGCCAAAGCCGAAAGGACGCTCAGCTGTGGATATGTCTGGTGGTGAAAGGAAAGTCCAATGCTGTAAAGATTTTTTCTCCATAGGAACCTGGAATGTAAGATCCATGAATCAAGGAAAGCTGGACGTGGTCAAACAAGAGATGACAAGACTGAACATCGACATCTTAGGTATCAGCAAACTAAAATGGACAGGAATGGGTGAATTTAATTCAGATGACCATCAGGTATACTACTGCGGGCAAGAATCCCTCAGAAGAAATGGAGTAGCCTTCATAGTCAATAAAAGAGTAGGAAAAGCAATACTGGGATACAATCCTCAAAATGACAGAATGATCTCAGTTCGAATCCAAGGCAAACCATTCAATATCACAGTAGTCCAAGTCTATGCCCCAACCACCGGTGCTGAAGAGGATGAAATTGACCGGTTCTATGAAGCCCTACAGCACCTTATAGAACTTATGTCCTTATCGTCATGGGGGATTGGAATGCTAAAGTAGGAAGCCAAAGATAACTGGAATAACAGGCAAGTTTGGCCTTGGAGTGCAAAATGAAGCAGGGCACAGGCTGATGGAATTTTGTCAAGAGAATACGATGGTCATAGCAAACACTCTTTTCCAACAACCCAAGAGACGGTTCTACACATGGACATCACCAGACGGTCAACACAGAAATCAGATTGACTATATGCTCTGCAGCCAAAGATGGAGAAGCTCTATACAGTCAGTAAAAACAAGACCAGGATTGCTTCTTGTTGCAAAGTTTAGGCTTAAATTAAAGAAAGTAGGGAAAAGCGCTAGGCCAGTCAGGTATGAATTAAATCATATCCCTGTTCAATATACAGTAGAGGTGACAAATAGATTAAAGGAATTAGATCTGATAGACAGAGTGCCTGAAGAACTATGGACAGAGGTTTGCAACATTGTACAATAGGTAGCAACCAAAACCATCCCAAAGAAAAAGAAATGCAAGAAAGCAAAATGACTGTCTGAGGAAGCTTTGCAAATAGCTGAGGGAAGGAGGGAAGCGAAAGGTAAGGGAGAAAAAGAAAGATACGCCCAATTAAAAGCAGAATTCCAAAGAATAGCTAGAAGAGATAAGAATGCGTTCTTAAATGAACTGTGCAAAGAAATAGAAGAAAACAATAGAATAGGGAGGACCAGAGATCTTTTCAAGAAAATTGGAGAGATGAAAGGAACGTTTCATGCAAAAATGGGCATGATAAAGGACCAAAATGGCAGGGACCTAACAGAGGCAGAAGAGATTAAGAAGAGGTGGCAAAATTACACAGAAGAACTATACAAGAATGAGCTTAACGTCCCTGATAATCACAGTGAGGTGGTCACTGACCTCGAGCCAGACATCCTAGAATGTGAAGCGAAGTGGGCCTTAGGAAAGCTGAGCAACAACAAAGCTAGTGGAGATGACAGTATTCTAGCTGAGCTATTCAAAATCTTAAAAGACGATGCAGTAAAAGTGCTACACTCAATTTGCCAGCGAATTTGGAAAACTCAACAGTGGCCACAGGATTGGAAAAGATCAGTTTACATTCCAATTCCAAAGAAAGGCAGTGCCAAAGAATGTTCAAACTATTGCACCATTGCACTCATTTCTCATGCTAGTAAAGTTATGCTTAAAATTCTACAAGCTAGATTCCAGCAGTATGTGGATCGAGAACTACCAGAAGTACAGGCAGCATTTCGAAGAGGCAGAGGAAGCAGAGATCAAATTGCTAACATACGCTGGATCATGGAGAAAGCTAGAGAGTTCCAGAAAAACATCTACTTCTGCTTCATTGACTATGCTAAAGCCTTTGATTGTGTGGATCATAACAAACTGTGGCAAGTCCTTAAAGAGATGGGCATACCAGACCATCTTATTTGTCTCTTGAGAAACCTATATGCGGGTCAAGAAGCAACAGTGAGAACTGGACACGGAACCACTGATTGGTTCAAAATTGGGAAAGGAGTCCGGCAAGGCTGTATACTGTCACCCTGCCTATTTAATTTATATGCAGAGCACATCATGAGAAAGGCAGGGCTAGATGAATCAAAAGTTGGAATTAAGATTGCCGGAAGAAACATCAACAACCTAAGATATGCAGATGATACCACTCTAATGGCAGAAAGTGAAGAGGAACTAAAGAGCCTCTTGTTACGAGTGAAGAAGGAGAGTGCAAAACTTGGGTTGAAACTAAACATTAAGAAAACCAAGATCATGGCATCCGGCCCTCTCAATTCCTGGCAAATAGATGGGGAAAAAATGGAGGTAGTGACAGATTTTATTTTCCTGGGCTCCAAGATCACTGCAGACGGGGACTGTAGCCAAGAAATTAAAAGATGCTTGCTCCTCGGGAGGAAAGCCATGGCAAATCTAGACAGCCATGGCAAATCTAGACAGCACACTAAAAAGCAGAGATATCACCCTGTCAACAAAAGTGTGTATAGTCAAGGCTATGGTCTTCCCAGTTGCAATGTATGGCAGTGAAAGCTGGACCATAAGAAAGGCTGAGCGCCAAAGAATTGAAGCCTTTGAACTATGGTGCTGGAGAAGACTCCTGCGAGTCCCTTGGACTGCAAGGCGATCAAACCGGTCAGTCCTAGAGGAGATCAACCCTGACTGCTCTTTAGAAGGCCAGATCCTGAAGCTAAAACTCAAAAACTTTGGCCACCTAACGAGAAGGAAGGACTCACTGGAGAAGAGCCTAATGCTGGGAAAGATCGAGGGCAAGAGAAGAAGGGGACAACAGAAAATGAGGTGGCTGGATGGAGTCACTGAAGCAGTAGGCGTGAGCTTAAATGGACTCCAGAAGATGGTAGAGGACAGGAAGGCCTGGAGGAACATTGTCCATAGGGTCACGATGGGTCGGACACGACTTCGCAACTAACAACAACAAGGTCAAATTACCAAAGCATCCAGACCCCTGTCTTATGAAGTGGGGTTGGAGGAAGGGCAAGTTGTCAGATGACACATTGATCAGCTCAGGAAACGGTTTCCAGAAGAGCCACTAAGTGAGGACTGCATCATAGGTCCCTCCCAAGGTCCTCAAACTTGCGGCCAAGCCAGTCCTCACATGGACTCTCAGGACTTTTCCTTCATAACTGAGGTGAAACCAGAGGGAGAAGTGGATAGTCCTGGAATGCAACATGGATCCTCTGAAGGAGCAAGCCATCTGAACTTCAGCAACTGCTGTGCCTACTCTGCTGATCAGTCTGACTCTGGGGTGGGCCAACCTGGAGATATTATTGGAAGAAGATCTGGATGATGCCCTCTTGAGCCATATTATAGATCCTTCTTGGAAAAGGGATTTCATCTAACTGGGCATCTGTTGGAAAACCAACTCAGTCTTCAAGGCCAAACAAATCCCCTAATTAACTTGTCGACTGTTTTATTTTCCTGAAGATTGAACAACTGATAGAGTGAGTGAGTTCAAAAAAAAGAGCTGGTTGGAGAAGAGGTAAAAGTAGACGAAAATTGGAAAGTTGCTACAACTTGTTCAAGATGCTATGGAGACAGGCTTCCTTTACAACTGCCCTGTTTAGCGACCAAAGTTATGGTCC
The DNA here is from genome assembly GCA_024449315.1 of Daboia siamensis. Lineage (NCBI taxonomy): Eukaryota > Metazoa > Chordata > Lepidosauria > Squamata > Viperidae > Daboia > Daboia siamensis. Next base: position 498,134 of record JAKJMR010001128.1, read on the forward strand.
TCACATGTACAACTATTGCAGGGTCCCCATAGTCACTCGATCACCATTTGTGTACTTCACAGCTGGCTTCCAACAAGTGAAGTTGTGGTCACGTGATGTTTCACTCAACAACTGCTTTGCTTAGCGGTAAAGTTGCTGTTTCCAATTGTGGTCATAAAGTGAGGAGTACCTATAGAAAGAGAAATTGGTGCATATTTGTACATCAACACTGGATTCCAAACTTCTTTAATGGACTAGGATCCCATAGGCCAGGGGTTAGCAACCTGAAACAGTGAAAGAGCCACTCAGAACCGGTTCCCTCACAAAAGGAAAAACTGGGAGCCGCAAAAAATGTGTGCGCATGTGCATACATGGGTGCATGCCCAGAACAGGGTTTGACTGAAGAGTGGAGGCAAGGCGAGATATGCACCTACCCTGCATATTTGAATTGATTGGTTGAACTTTTTTAGTCCCACTTTTTTTTTTTTGGACTGCACATGGCAGAGGACTGGGAGCCGCAGGAGACGGCTGAAAGAGCCGCATGCGGCTCCGAAGCCACGGATTGCAGACCTGTGCCATAGGCAGACATCTTCAGGCCAAAGGTGGAAATTTGTTATAAATATAAATATGATTCTGGAAGTATAAAAGGTAAAGGTAAAGGTTCCCCCGCACATGCGTGCTAGTCGTTTCCGACTCTAGGGGCCGGTGCTCATCTCCGTTTCAAAGCCGAAGAGCCAGTGCTTGTCTGAGGACGTCTCCGTGGTCATGTGGCCGGCATGACTAGACGCCAGAGGCGCACGGAACGCTGTTACCTTCCCACCGTAGTGGTCCCTATTTTTCTACTTGCATTTTTACGTGCTTTCGAACTGCTAGGTTGGCAGAAGCTGGGACGAGTAACAGGCGCTCACTCTGTTACGCAGCACTCGGGATTCGACCCGCCAAACTGCCGACCTTCTGATCGACAAACTCAGCGTCCTAACCCACTGAGTCCCTATTGGTGGAAGTATAGTGATTGCCATTTCAATGAGGAAAAAAAGGAAGAAGCAAGAAGACTGTTGTGGGTGCAAGAGGAATGTTTAATGTATTCTACCTTTATTATTTTTAGAAACAACTCAAGGTGGGATATGCTTTCCTGTCCTCCTCCTCCGCCTATTTTTCCCACAGCAATAACCTTGTGAGGTGGGCTGGGCTGAGCGAGGGGACCCTCCCAAAGCCAATCAGCCAGCTCTCATGGCTAAGGTGGAAACTCAGTTTCCTGCTCTCTAATCTAGTGCCTTAACCACTAGGCCAAATCTAAGATTTAACAGGGACATGTATAAAAACGGAAGATGGGTGTAATCACCAAGAAAGCAATCACCAAACTAGTATATGTAGGAGATGCAGAATTTTTTATTTTTGTTTTCCAGAGCTGGCTAGTTTTTCCATGCTCAAGTCCAGGAGAAAAACTAACCAGTTTAGGGGGGAAAATAGTGATGAAACCATGCTTTTACTGGCTTTTGAACCAGCCACTTTGTATATGCTAGACATCCACCCTTTGTGCTATTTTGGCACTTGTACTAAAAAGAGTTTTAAAAGCTATTACTGAGCCCACTGAGCCCTGACTCAGCAGAAGAGGCTTTCCTTTCCTGCCAAGTAGCCGAGGATCGAAGGCTGGGCCCTCAGTCAACCCAAGCACAGGCTTGTCAAGCAGACAGGAGCGCTGGGGGGTGGGGGGGAACACAGCACCTAAACGAGGGCACAATTGACAGGTGATTAATACCTGGCAACGCCATTCATCTCTGCCTTCCAGAGAGGGCTACCTGCTTGTTCTGGTGACATTACAAACAAAGGCTCTTCTACCCTAAAGAGTCTGACCCTGAATAAATTACTTTAAATTATTTCAAATGAGCCAATAGGTGTTTGTAACTATGTATGCATATATTTTATCAATTTATATAGCCACCCATCTCACACTCACCACTCTGGACAGCAAATACGAGCTTAAAAATGAAGAGAACAGGAATAAATAATAACTAAAAAATGGTAGTACAACATTAGCACAATGGTTTGGAGGGGTCAAACTCAAACCACGTAGGCCAGTCATGACAGAAAAGAGCACAATAGTCAGCCCGTCCTTGTAGTGTTGCCTAATTTTACTGGGGTTTGGGTTAATAAAAATGGTCTCACTTGCATGCAGTTTTGAGCACCATTAATATTATTCTTGGCTTTTCCTAAGCAAGGATACGGCCACTGAGATGTGTAAGAACATCTGCCTCTTCTGGGGCCAGATTTTCAAAGGATGCCTTGAATAACTTGGCTTTGCTGGCCTCCCCACGGGTGATGTCCTCCGTGCTCAAGAGCTCTGTGTCCTCTGAACTCCCCAGATGGGGCAGAAGAAGGAAGAGCAGGTGTCAAGCTTCTCTCCTGCTGAGAGGCAAAAAAGAGAGAAAAAGGAAACGCAAAAACTTTCACTGATCTGAAGGAGTGAACCTGTGGCCTTCTGCCCCGGTCCTCAAGAGCACCAAGGTTCGTGGTAGAAACCCCACAGGACTGGTTGCCGTGAGCCAAGATCACCTCCCAGGTCCAGCCCAGGATCTCAGGGCTAAAACATTTCATGTGCCGGGTCTTATTCCTCAGCGAGCTGCGTGAGGCTTTGGGAATTGCTTTCTGGGCTCTGAGATATGTTTGGTGCTCTTCGGTTTCAACTCTCCTCACCCTCAGAACTTTGCTCCATTTCAAAAATGGGCCACCAAAAAATGCAAAAAGAAGGTGGGCTTTCCTTGGTCATCCTGCACTGCCTGCAGAGTCTGGCCAGAGAACTGGCTCCAATGCTCTGCCCTGGCCGGACTTTGTTCTGGCAGGCCAGACACCGGCCATCTCCAGGGCTTCCTAAGTGTGGGCAAGGAGGCCCTCTGGTGCCAGAGAAGTTCTCCACCATCATTACTTCACTGCTCGCCCCCAGGAATGTTGTTTAGTTGACTTCTATTTATTTTGCGCTTTTTTTAGCCTGCTTTGTAGTTGACTTCTGGCTAGTTGCTATACAGTATTCTGAAAATATATAGATCTGACAAGTTCCATGGACTTAAGAAAAGTATTTCCTCATCAAGGCATAATTAATAAGCCTTCTAGAAGGGGTTAGTGACTGCGCCTTTCCACACTCCCTGAGAAAATTACACAGATTGATTCTGGGAACGGTCATCTTTTTTAACCTTCAATCCACAGCAAATGGCAACATTTAGCAGAATTATTTCTACTGGATTTCATGGACAAAGAATTAGAAAAGAAATATAGAAAATTGCTAAAGTTCTTTTTTCAAGTTATCTTTCCTTTCGTGGGATCAGCTTTCCAGTCTTCATCCCAGCCACCGCCAAGTCAGCTCCTTGTGCACGTACAGAGTTTGGCCAAGAGGGCTTTGCAAACAAACAAGCCATGGTGTGTGTGTGTGATGCTGGAAGTTCAGACTAAGAATAGAAAAGCAAAAGTTCAGCTAGGCAACCTCATGGACACCAAAACAAGGCCAGGCGTCTTCCTGGAGTGCTGAAGCCTGCATGGGTAGAGACAGAGCATGAATCCCACAGCAGAATCAACCAGGCTGGAAGCCATCCTGGGACCCGGCCCGCACAGCCAGGGCCGAAAAGAGGCTCCTGCTGGACCCAGCTGGCTGTGTTTACACACACAAAAAAGAGCAACCAACATGATTAAAGGCCTGGAGACAAAAATATATGAAGAACAGTTGCAGGAAACGGGTATAACTAGTCTGGAGAAAAGGAGGACTAGTCTTCCAGTATTTGAGGGGCTGCCACAAAGAGGAGGGGGTCAACTTATTTTCAAAAGCACCAGAAGGCAGAACAAGAAGCAATGGAGAAAAGCAACCTGGAATTTAGGAAAAACTTCCTAACTTTGAAAATGAATAACCAGTGGAACGCCTTCCCTCCAGAAGTTGTGGGTGCTTCATCAGAAGAAGAGGCTGGACAGCTGCCTGTCTGAAATGGTAGAGGCAGTGGTGGGATTCAGCTGGTTCACACCCCTTCGGCAAAACCAGTAGCTAATTTTTTGTGGCCCAGGCCCAGAATGGACTTCTGGAAGCGGCATCCACACAGAGAACCGGTTGGTCACCTATGTGAATCCCACCACTGGGTATAGTGTGTCCTGCTTGAGCAGGGGTTAGACTAGAAGACCTCAAAGGTCCTTTCCAGCTTTATTCTGATTGATTTACCACTGCTTTTATACTCGTAGCGCTAATGCTAAGGAAGCACTCTGTGTACTTTACCGGACTATCAACAAACTGCAGAACACACACCCTGACGGATTATTTATTGTTGCCGGAGATTTCAGTCATGCAAATCTCAGAACTGTGCTCCCTAAATTTCATCAAAATGTGGACTTTGCAACCAGAGGGGAAAACATGCTGGATGTTGTTTATATAAACATCCTGGGTGCATATCGGGCGAAGCCCTGCCCCACCTCGGTTATTCAGACCACATCTCTGTTACGCTAATTCCAGCACACAGACCACTCATCAGGCGTTCAAGGCTAGTATGGAAGCAGGTGAGGACCTGGCCAGCAGGAGCCATCTCTGCTCTTCAGGACTGCTTTGAATGCACTGACTGGGACACGTTTAGGGAGGCTGCAACCAAGGGCGACTCCATTGACTTGGAGGAGTATGCATCTTCAGTGACCAGCTATATCAGCAAGTGCATTGACGATGTTACAGTCTCCAGGAAAATTATCTTACACCCCAATCAGAAGCTATGGATAACTGGAGAGGTGCGTGCTCTACTGAAAACTCGAGACTCTGCATTCAGAGCAGGCGATATAGCACCCCTAAGAATAGCGAGAGCCAAATTGTCCCAGGCCATCAGAGGAGCAAAGCGTGCACATGCTCAGAGCATCCACCAATACTTCACGGACAGCGGCGACACACGGCGTATGTGGCAGGGCATCCAAGCCATCACTAATTACAGAATATTACCATCTGCCTGTGAGAGCGATGGTTCACTTCCAGATGTGTTGAACAGTTTCTACACCTTTTTTTTTTTAAAAAAATCCCATTTATATCCCGTTCTTCTCCGAAGACTCAGGGTGGCTTACAAGCTTAGCAGTAGCCTTCATTCTATGTATATGCCTGCTTGTTAGGACTTTCACACACACCCCCAAGCGGCATTATTACAAAGTCAGCTTATTGCCCCCAACAATCTGGGTCCTCATTTTACCTACCTCGGAAGGATGGAAGGCTGAGTCAACCTTGAGCCTGGTGGGATGCGAACCCACACTAATTGCAGGCAACTGGTGTTACTTAAGGAGGCATTAGCCCACTGCTCCACCAAGGCTCTATGTTGTTCATAGACTTTAGTTCAGCATTCAACACTATTATTCCCCAACACCTGATGGGGAAGCTGGCCCTTTTGGGCCTGAACACCTCCCTCTGTAACTGGATCCTGGACTTTTTGACTGGAAAATCAGTCACTCCGGATTGCGAATAACATTTCTAACATCATCATACTGAACACTGGGGCCCCTCAGGGCTGTATGCTCAGTCCCCTGTTGTTCACCTTGCTGATACACGACTGTGTAGCAATGCACAGTTCGAACCACATCATTAAGTTCACTGATGACACGACCGTGGTGGGTCTCATCAGCAAGAACGATGAGTCAGCATATAGAGAGGAGGTGGAGAAGCTAATCGACTGGTGCAAAGCCAACAACCTGTCTCTGAATGTAGACAAAACAAATGAGAGGGCTGTTGACTTCAGGAGGAAGTCAGCATCGATGGCTCCTTCATGGAGATCGTAAGGAGCACCAAATTTCTTGGTGTTCACTTGGCGGAGAATCTCACTTGGTCCCTCAACACCTGTTCCATAACCAGGAAGGCCCACCAGCGTCTTTACTTTCTGAGGAAACTGAGGAAGCACAGCTTCCACCACACATCCTCGCAGTCTTCTACAGAGGACCATCGAGAGCACCCTGAGCAGCTGCATTATTGCCTGGTTTGGAAACTGCACCGTTTCGGATCGCAAAACCCTACAGCGAATAGTGAGGATGGCAGAGAAGATCATGGGGGTTGCTCTTCCCTTCGTCGTGGATATTTACATCACACGTTGCATCCGTAAAGCCAGAAACACCCCCCCCATACACACTCTTCACTCTTTCACCATCTGGAAAGAGGTAGAGGAGCATTGGGCTCGGACATCCAGATTGTATAAGTTTCTTCCTACAAGCCATTAGAATTCTCAACACAAAGAAACTGGAACTATAAACACTTGTATTTATAGCTTTTTTAGTTTTTAGTTTAGCGTTATGTGTAGTTTGTGTTCTGTTCTTTTTTGGATTCCTGTCGTCTGATGTAGCACCTTGGTCCTGGGGAAACGTTGTTTCATTTCACTGTGTACTGTACTGTATATTGTTGAAATGACAATAAAGTCTACTACTCTCTACTATAAAGTCTACTACTCCTCATTGATTGATTGGCCCCTTTTAAGTGGGGTTTCAGGGTGGGGAACTTGCAGCTTCTTTCTCAGCAGCAAGCCCTCCTGGCTGGGAGCATCTTCCCTCTTGGGACTTGGGTTTTCCCAGGGTGGGGCCTGTGTCCAGCCTCCACAAGACAACGTCCATGGAGCAATCGGTCCCATTGAGGGTGATCAAACTGCAGGTCTAGGATGCCATCCAGAGACAACTGGGAAATGGGCTGGCAGGGAAGCCAGATGAGTCCTGGTACTGAGGGGCTGGCTTGGACCACAGCGACGGGGAAGGCAGCTGCTTAATTGCCAGATGTGCACCACAACAGGCGGCCACGGCTGCCGACCGGTGAACTGAAACTCCTGCGCACTCTGCTCATCCCTCTTCGAGGTCCCACCAGGGATGAGACTCCAAGCCTGCTGCTGAATTCAAAAGTGGGGAAGGGGAACAAAATCAGCGGCCTCTGCATCAGCCCCTCCCGCCCTTTGTCACCACGCGGGGTGGGGTGGGGAGGGGGGGCGGCTGGAGATCAGCCCCGCCCAGAAGAGGCGTCTCAGGGAGGTGGGAAGCAGGTCTGCTCTCTGCTGGGGGGGGGGGCGCATCGCTCTCCCCAGGGCCGATTCCCACCGAGCGCTTTCTGGGGCTGAGTGCAGCCGGGCGGGGGTGGCCCCGCAGGGACCCACCTGGGGGACCCGGGACGGGCAGGGAGAGGCAGGACAGGAGCCGGGCAGTTCGGGCCCGGTCGCTCCCGCGGCTCGGAGATGGGCTGGAGGGCAGGGAGGGCGAACCTTACAGCCCAGTCGCCCTCCGGCTCCGCTTCCCAGGCGCCCCTCCCCGCTCCGCCCATGGCTGGGCGCGGAGCTTGGCCCGGGAGCTCTGGGGTCCCCCGCCCGGTGGGACCCGGCCTTCGGGCCCCGGAAAGCCTCCCGCGACAGATCGGTCGGGGCGGCGCAGGAGAGGGGGCTTCCCGCGCGTGGCCCGAGGCGCCCGCGGCCGCACCTGCGCGGGGCCCTTCCTGGGCGCCTCCCGCGGGTTAAAGGGTTGCCAGGCTGGCTTAATGGTTAACTGGCGCCCGCCTCCCGCGCCCGGCAGCCGCGCCGTCCGGGCAGAGGAGCGGAGCGGAGCTGCGGAGATGGCGGCGCGGCTGGACTCGCTGGAGCGCTGCCTGGAGCGGCACCTGCCCGCCGCCGAGCTGGCCGAGGCGAAGCGGCTCCTCCTCGGGGACCCCCTCAGGTGCGCAGGGGCTCGGCGGGGCTTCGGGGGGCCCCTCTGCCACTTAGCCCCGCTCCGAGCAATCCCCCCGAGACCCGCGCCGGGCCCTGCGGAAGAGGGGAGCCTCCCGGGGCCCCGGCCCTGGCAACGGCGGAGGGGAGGGGGAGGGCCGCAGCCTGGACTGGCCTTCCAGCCGGCCCACCTGAGCCCCACCCAGACATGGGGGGGGGTCTCGCCTGCAGGATCCCTTGGCCGGGTCCCCCCCCCCCCCCCCGAGGCTGCGTGACCCTGCTCCGCTTCCGCGGCCCCGGGAAAGGCCTCGCCAGAGGCTCCCCTGCCTTCCTGGTGGGCTTAGGCGCTGCGCCGAGCCGGCCCTGATCCCCCGCCGGATGGAAAGGGGAATTTCCAGGTGCCCCCCCCCCCCCCCCCGCCCCGCCGTTGGGCCCCCCTTCTCTTCCCGGCGCTGGGAGGAGGGGGGGGCGCAGCCCCTGGCACGCGCAGCCCCCCCCCCCCCCATTGTCCAGGGATTAGGGTTCAGCTATTAATCTCCAGGTTCACTTTGTGTGCATGATCCATTAAAAATGAAAAGAAGTAAATATTTGGTTCTGGCTGTGCTCAAAAGTCAGTTGTGGTTTTTAAGTGAATAAAAAATGCTCACACAAAGGAAGGGAGACTTTTAGAAGTTCCTTTTGTGTGTGAGGTATCATCTGTCCCAACTTAACAAGTAGTTAAGGGTACATTGAAAAACTAACCTCCATGACATTTTAGATCCCGTGATTACTTACTGGCATTCTATGATTGTATTTTACTTTTCCGCCCAATTAATATGTTTTCCACATTTCATTTGGATATAAAAAGTCTGAAGATGCCTTTATTATTTGGTTGGCAATTACAGAAAAAAAAAAAGAGAGGCTTCCCTCCTTTTCTTCAACTTATTTCAGGCCACTGGATCTGCCCAAGGAGGCTCTTTCGGCTGCTGCAGAGAGGGACTTTGAGCTGCAGGGCCACAAGTTCGAGGCGGCACCAGAGCAGCTGCGGCAGCCATGCCTGGTCCGAGTGGGGCTGATCCAGAACAAGATTCCTCTGGCCACAGACACGCCTGTCGCTGAGCAGGTAGGAGCTGTGGGGGTTCTCGTTGCAGCCTCGGCATTCACTTTTGGTCTGCAGGGGCCCTCGGAGCCCGGAAGGGAGATATGAACCAGCACATTGAGGCAGATGAAAACCACAGAGGGCTTGGTGGGGACATGGACATGTAGTGGCCGGGAGAGTGAAAATTCTCCTGCCTGCTGTACCCTCCGCATGTTTTATCAGGTGGGGAGCTACTGCCAGCTCCTCGCTTTGCAAGTTCAGAGGCAGGGCTGTGAGATGGTTTTGGGGTGGGCTCTAGGACAATGAGACTGCAGATAGAGATGCTCAGATGCAGTCCCCAAAGGATGTCTCCTCCTTCACAAGGCCACAAGCAAGGTTTGGCCGCCTGTCACTGTTGTACATCATGCAATTGCCTTCATTACAGTAAAGTATACAAAACTCATTTTGATGAAGTACACAACTCAAAGTGGTGGCCATAGGACAACTCAACCATCTCGTTACTCAAGACTTTAGCTCGGGGCACGCGTGTGACTTTGGGGCGTGAAGGTCCTATGGCCACAGGGATGCCACCCTGGCTCTGAGCACTGGCAGGGCCCCCCTTGTGCAGCCAGGGGCAAAGGAAGCCCTTCTTGGGGAGAACTGCTGGCTCTTGTTCTCTCAAAGAGGGAGAGGAGATGCTCCTTTACCTCTTTTAAGAAGCTTTGAGTGTGGAACTCACTAAAGAGCCTCCTTCGCAATCCTTCAGCATCAACCCCTTTCCTCACCTGGCATTTACCTGTCTTTCGGGGGGGGGGAGTATAATAGTAATGTATTCACACTACATTGCTTTAACCGTCAATGCTGCTTCTGCCTAGGTAGCTGCACTGCACAGACGCATACAAGAGATTGTGGAAGTGGCTGAAATATGTGGAGTAAATGTGATCTGTTTCCAAGAGGCTTGGAGTAAGTCGCAGGTGGTCTCAAAGCTCGGATTTGTAGAATAATTCAGCAATCAGACAAACGTTGGCCTTACGGAGAGGTCTGGAGCGGAAGGACTGCACTCAGCTAGCATCCATGGGGAGGGGGGGGCATGAAATAACCTTGTTGGGTAGGTTTCACTGTGCTGCAAAATAACTCTATGAAGGGAGTTATGGCATAAGCCATCTTGGATGAAGAGGGCGAGGGCTATTTGGCAGCTAGTGGAGAGGAGACGGCCAGAAGGCAAAGCTAAAAGTTCAGTCACGAGGCAGGACCAAGAAAATAGGAAGAGGCCGGAGGGAGAAGTTCTCGGCCTGGGCTAGATCATAAATTCCTCCCAGGTTGCAGCTCCTGGCCAGAGCCCCGAGGGAGGGGCCTGGGGGGAGAGGTGAGGTGACTGACCCTGATGTGGAGGATTAGGGTCTTCTGGAAGTTCTCCATTCTTGTGGGCAGAGGAGAGGCAGTGACGGGGGAGGGGGGAGGGCTTGGTGGGACTGGGTTTTTTGGCAGGATTTGCCAAAAATTGGTGATAGATAGATAGATAGATAGATAGATAGATAGATAGATAGATAGATAGATAGATAGATAGATAGATAGATAGATCGATGGGGGAAAAATAGCTTGACCTGATATAAGGCCCATATCAGTATTCCTCTGAAATTTGTTGTAATATTTTCTCTTAGGAAATTGAGTTTTAAAATAAAATGGAAGACTGTTTTGCAAATACTTGACTTTGATTTTAAGGAATATAAAACAGCAAAGTCAACCCCGCTCACCTGGTTTAGATTTCCATCTTTGCAGAGATGATTGCATTAGTGGCAGAGAGCGAGTCAGTCAATATTTACAGGCTTCCTGGCCAGGTTAAACACCGTTTTGTTTAACCAGAGCAAAGTTGGTGCTCATTTTTTTAATGCTATTTCACCAGCCATGCCGTTTGCTTTCTGCACTCAAGAGAAACTACCATGGACTGAATTTGCTGAATCAGCAGAAGATGGACCCACCACAAGATTCTGCCAAATGGTATAGAGAAGTCCTTTTTGCTCCCCCCCCCCCCCCCCGGAAACACCATGTTTTCCCAAAAATAAGACCTATCCTGAAAATAAACCCTAGCTTGATTTTTACGTGTGTGCCTAATATAAGCCATACCCCCAAAATAAGCCCTAGTTGTGCAGCTGGCTGCCCACATGTTCCATCTGGTTGTTTGCGGTGCCACTGCCACGAGGTGAGGTAAGGCAGGCGGGGAGACGTGGAGCTGCCCCACACGCCCTGCACCTGTTTACCTCAGGGCTCCTGCAGCCAGGCTTCCCATGCCCCAACATTTGCCTCGCCTCATGGCAGCGGCACCAACACTCCCGTCCAGCAGGAGCCCATGTGGCCGCCACCAGCCCACTTCTTCTGCAGTCGCTTGCCACCACTCACGCACATCAGCCTCGGCATCCATTCATCTGCAGAGGCCTTCAGGATGCTGTTCTTTTAACATTGTTTGTGGCACACAGTTTGGTTCTGCATAATATTGTTTTGCATTCATATCCTGCATTTCCTCTATACATTCTCATCCTTCTGTAAATTGGGAGGACTATGTATATCTTTTACTGCAGGAGTCAGCCACTCTGCCAGAAGGAGGCTATGACTGATCATGCTTGTGATTGTGTGCACCGCCATTTTGGAGTCAGACCCATTTAGCTAAATCGGACATTTGTTTGTTATGAGATTGTGTTGGGAAGAAATTAACAGTGAGAAATGTATAGTCTGGGTGGTCCCGTTTGGCTCCATTTATTGTTTCAATCAAAATTGGAGGATTGGGTCTCTGATGAGGAGGAGGAGGAGGCTGCATCTTTGCAGCTTTGTGCATCCAAGTGAACTTGCCTGAAAGTTCATCTTCCCTTCTTGAGTGGGAAGCATCTTGTTCTGTGAAGTGATTTGCTGACTCCAAAGGGACAAAAATGCTCTGGTTAGCATCTCGACTATTTTCACTAAAGTGTAAGTTCAAGAATGGGTGACTATTAATGTGAGATTAATTGCATCCTGGGGGATGTTGTGGTAACATTCAGACATATGGGATCACAAGATGATCCAAGGGGAAGGAAGAGAAAATGTAATTGGATCAAGAAAGACATACTGTAACCTATCAAGGTTGAAATATAATACAAAACGCTCTTTCCAGAAAGGGCAATAATGTAATCATTCACTTTAAGTTGCACAGAGAGGATAATTGCTGTGTTTCTAGAAAATGAACGCTGAACATGGTGCTCCTGGATGATCTTAGAGGTGCTCTGCAAAAGGGCAGTTCTACTCCTCCATTGCCCTTTCTGGTGCAGCCACCTGTCTGAATGAACACCCCCCCCGCTGAATACAACATGGCATAATTCTGTTTGCAGCTGGCTAAGAAACACAATCTGGTTGTGGTCTCTCCCATCCTGGAAAGGGACGCTGCCCATGGAGGAACCCTGTGGAATTCAGCCGTGGTCATTTCCAGCTCCGGTTCTGTGCTGGGGAAGAGCAGGAAGAATCACATCCCCCGGGTGGGCGACTTCAATGAGGTGAGTGTGGGATGGCCGGGGGGGGGGGAGCACGGGGACCTCACCTGTCTCTGCAGGGCTGGAGCTTTGGGGCTGGAGGTGGCAGAAAAGCACTCCCTGGACTGGAAATGGTGGCTGATCCTTCCCACGGCACTGAGAGGGTGTAGTGTGCAGGGAAGAATTCCTGGCTTAATCCCGACAAGGGACAGCAGCTGATGGAAAGGCAGAGACCTCGGAGCAGGCAAAGTTGGATGATCCAGCTGAGCAGCCCAAAGAAAAAAATGGACACCCAGCAAGCAGGGCTGCCATCATCTGATCAGGGGTGAGGCCAGGGCAGGAGAGCCTCTCCAGGCCTGGCTGCTTGGTGAAGGATAGAGGATGTAAAGCGTTTGATTTTGAAAGCGTTCCAGGGCAAACATCCACACTGGATCCTATTTCGATGGCAAAACTGTGGCATCAAGGGCGAAATGGGCTGTTTTGAGGATCTGAGATTCAAGGTGGAGGAGCTGCATTGTGGGACTGCCCCAGGAGGGGCTCTTCAGGGTTGGAGCCCTGGAGTTTTGCAACCTGTTCTGGGACCTGCAATTGCCTCATCAAAGTTCAGCGAAGCCAGGAAGATGTCGGTGTGCCAGCAGAGGGGTGAAGGCCCGTATCTACTCTGGGGCAAAGGTTCTCTGGAACAGATTCCATTAGGTCTCCCTCTCCTAACCAAGTGGACAAACGACAAAGGAAAGAACAAATGGCCACCGGGTTTCTAGTGAGGAGACGTGTATACCCTAATCCCCCCCAAGCAACCAGGGACGCAATCAGAATAATTCCCTCCCTGGAATATTCCACATGTTGTTTTTTACTAGCCGTACAGAAAATTTACTTTCTACTGCAGGTTTATTTTTATCCATGGTCAGACTGTGATAGTGGAATAATCCCGGGCAAAGGACAAAGCCTCCAGTCACCTGAGCATTGCTGCAAATCTGTAAGCAATTGGGGAGCCAACCCACCAAGCGGCTCTGGGTGCAAGCAGACATTTGGCATAGCCAAACATCCAACTTCCCTCCCTTCCCCCCCTCCAGACACTGCCAAGCATCACCAGTCACTGCCCCTTGACCTCCAGGACTTCCTGGGAATGTGGGAGCGCTCAAAATGTCTTCTTGGGCCTTGGGTCAAGCCAAGCATTCTGAAAACCAAGGTGTGGAGCGGCAATCCAGGTTTCATGTGGAAGCGAGAGAGGACTGGGGAGGGAGGGGTCTGCGAGAAGAGGACAGGCGTGGAGGTCGGCCTTGTGAACAGCTCAGTCTTGGTGGGGTGTCCTCTAGATGGGGCTGGACGTAGACTAGATAGGAATTTATTTGTGCAAAGTCCAGCAAAACAACTGAAATTGCTCTTGGGTAAAGCTTTCTTTAGCTATTCTGAATACCTTCAGATTAGCCACAGAGCTTTTACCACCAGCTTAGATGTAGTTTGTAGCAACAGAGGTTAAATGGACCAGATGGGCTGAAATGAGCCCCTCTGGCTGTTCTGTGTCCTGACTTGGGTTATTTTCCTGCTAATTGACTTTTTTTTTCAAGGAAGGGAACTTCAAAGAACTGAATGCAACTAGAGAGATTCTAGAGAATCATTTGCAAGTAGTGAACTTGTAGGTAATGAATTAAACACAATAGGTAAATAAAATGTGTTGGAGGCTACAAGTTTAATAAAGAAACTAAGGAAATAAAGCAAAGGGGAGACTGAAGTGGCAGAATCAAATTTATTATCTTCACTGTTCCTGAAGTTTGAAATACGGGTAACAACATGAGCTGAGTATCATGAGGCACAAAGACCTATCAAGGATTACAAGATTTCCCCCCCAGAGAAACGTTGGATTTGATGTGGACACCTTGAATCAGAGGAAGCACGAAAGGGGAGAGAGGTGTTGAAGTCCTGGATGGGCCCAACATCGATGGTAATACAAGCCTGGAAGGCCTCTGGGTTAAGATAAAGGGGAAATCTTATAGGAAAGACGTCTCGCTGGGAGTCTGTTGCAGACCACCAACCGGTCGGAATATTTATTAAAGCAATAATGGAAGCTTCAAAACACCATGAAGTGGCTGTGATGGGATATTTCAGTTACCCAGACATTTGTTGGAAGACTAATTCACAAAGCTGGGAGGTCTGGCTCACACCCGGAAGAGCGACGGAGATTGCAGTCTCATCTGGATAATGTAGACCTCTGGGATCAGCAGGACAAAATGTCCTTCAATGGAGAAAAATGCCAGGTATTACATTTAGAGGGGTAACCTGGTGATGGATTCATGCTTGAAACACGATGTTGGAGAACGTCTTGGGTGTGAGAGGGTTGCTGGAAGCAAAGCACTTCAGAGCCACGGTGGAAAAGCACTGCGTGAAAGAAGGGGAAGATTTCACCCACCCCTTCCTCAGCCCTGGAGCATCGTGGATGATTCTGGGCACTACATTTCAGATGCTTTTCGCAGGTCAGAAGACATTCGGAGGACAGCAAAGGTGACCCAGGCCTTGAGGATGGTCTGCAGAAGAGCGATGGAGGGGAGAAGTGGTGCCAAGGTCCAGTTACATAAAAGGGGGTCCTAGAGGAACGGTTTCCCAGGCCACAGAATCTAGGGCCAGAAATAAGGGATATAAGTTGCAGCCACCTAGATTTCATGCAGGTTCGAGTCCCACCAGGCTCAAGGTTGACTCAGCCTTCCATCCTTCCCAGGTAGGTAAAATGAGGACCCAGATTCTTGGGGGCAATAAGCTGACTTTGTAATAATGCTGCTTGGGGTGTGTGTGAAAGCCCTAACAAGCAGGCATATACATAGAATGAAGGCTACTGCTAAGCTTGTAAGCCGCCCTGAGTCTTCGGAGAAGGGCGGGATATAAATGTAAATAAAAAAAATTTAAATGTAAGGACAAAGCTTTTGGCAGTACGTGCTGCTCTAGTGGCCTATCTGCAGAGGCTCATGGGTTCTCCATCTTGAAATCTGTGAGAAGAAGGTGGAGAGCAACCGTTCAGGGTGGGAGTAGAAGAGGCTCCGGAGTTCTAACCGTGATTTAGTCCTGAGGTGGAGGATCATCTCTTTTGCAGTCAAGATATTACCTGGAAGGGGATCGAGGACACCCAGTGTTTGAGACCCAATTTGGGAAGATTGCGGTGAATATTTGCTTTGGTCGCCATCATCCCCTCAACTGGCTCATGTACAGTTTGAATGGAGCAGAGATCATCTTTAACCCTTCGGCCACTATTGGTAAACTCAGGTATAGTAACCATCATTTTGTTGCAGAAAAATGGAATAAAATAGCTAGATAGATCCCACGAATAGCAGGATTTGGCAGCTTCCTAATGAGAAGGCATTCAGATGGTCTCTTGATCTGGATTCAAGTCTGTGACTTACCTCTCTTTAATGAAAACCTTGTCTCCAGAAGCTCAGATCCTTCCATCCATTTTGCAGCACGTCCTGGTTTGCCAAGAGGACGGCATGTTTGGGTCTCCCCCCCCCCCCCCCTGCCCCTTCAGCCCGGAGAGCCAAAAGGAGGCCATGGCCTTCCCCTTTCTCCTCATCAGAAGTGCCAGGAGGAACCCGAGCCAGCTTCTCTGCTTCTTGCGCTGTTGAGAAGTCTGGGAGCCATTTCCCACGCAGTCAGCAGTGCAGACTTGCCAGCTTAAGTTCTCTGTTCTCTTCCTCTCCCTCCTCCTCTCCTTCTCTCTCTCCCTCGATTTATCTCTCTCTCTTCAAGTGGTGGCAGATATCTGTAGCTCCGGTGTGGATTTGTTCTCCCCCGAGCTTTTGTTACCAGGTTAGTTAACATCTCCAGCGGAGTTTAGCAGATGTCAGTGTTTCTCTCTTTATAAGGGTTTTGTGCGGTCAGTTGCTCTTGTGATGGGGAGGTCACATCAGGTGAGGGTCTTGTGATGGGCCTTTGATTCGATTGGATCAATTGGAGCTATACAAGGATCATCAGCTACGCTATCACCATGTTTGTGAGTTTATTGAAGCCTGGCACTCCACAAATAATTCCGTCAATAGATGGTGGCCTACAACTATCCTACAAACTCCTCAGAAGTCAAATCAGCTGCACAGCCAACCAGCAACAGCAGGACCCTCAACCAACTCATGCAACCCCCAACCACCTCTCAACCAGCCCTTCGCCTCCCAGTGACCCTCACCTAATGTTTCCCTCCCCATTACAAGATCCTCACCTGATGTGGCCAACACAAGACCCATCACAAGACCCTCATCCGAAGTGATTCCCTATTACAAGACCTACTTACCACAGGAAGCCCTTATAAACAGGACCGCCAACATCAACACCCCCTAAAGTCCCCTGAAGTAAGGAACCTAGGTTACATGAATGCAAAAGGTAAAACAGTGATAGAGCCAAGATACAACCTTTATTACTTCACCCACTACTGGGTAATGGAGCAGTCCAAGATTACGTAGGAAACGTAAAGGAATGCTTCATAAGCAGGTAATCTGTGTGCACAAGTTCACCCATAACCACAAATAACTAGTCGCAGGCAGGTTCCTCCTGATTAGGTTTTATTAAGTTTATATATAGTGGATGCTGTTTCAGATGACAGATTTTTTAGACCATCATGTTTCCTTTAAGGAGACCCAAAGGTGCCAGACCCCCCCAAATGGAGTTTGGAAGTTGGGTTTTCCCCGTAATTTTTCCACATCTCTTCTTCAACTGTTGGGAGGGGAAGAAAAAGCCTAAATCATGGTTTGGATGCAAAGAAGGATAGGATGAAAATGAAACGCTGCTTCAGTCCAAACAGGCCCAACAGAGGTCCTGTGATCGGTAGAATTGGGGAGGCAGCTGTGTTGGTTGGATGGGTCATGCTGCCTCTAAAACTTTGGCATCGGGTGGTTCAGATGGTCCTCAGTTCATGACTACCTTGGGAAAATCAAGGTGAAGTTCCGGCACCCGCTCTTAGCTGGTCTGTCATTCAAACAGTGAGACTTTGTAAATTGGACTTTCCTTGAAACGTGCTGGAGAAATGTTCAACTGGTGCAAAACGTGGCACTGGGGTTTTATCAGAAAGTGTTTCATTGGCTTTCAGTTTGCCTTGACGCATAAGTCAAGGGCCCTCTTCCCATAGCGCTCTGCTTTGCTGAACTCCCCGTGCCCAGGGGACCACGTGGTGGCCCTCTCAGAGTGGCTCCTTCACCAAGTCTAACCCTCTTCTGTAGCTCCTGGGCAGGTTCATTTTTCATCCCTGGTTATTCATGGTCTTACAAGATGTTTGCTGCATTTCATTGCATGTCTATCAGGGTGCCCAGTGGGCAGCGGGTGCCCTGTGCCCATTTCATGACAAAACAAGCCACGTGGGTGGGAGAGAAAGTTTGTCTGCAGAATATAATTTTCTTGGTGGCCTTTACAGTGAATCCATGTGGCCCATCGAGGCAAGAAATGCCGCCATTGCCAACCACTGCTTCACTTGTGCCATCAACCGCGTGGGGACGGTAAGGCCTTTTGGCTCTTCTTGGCCAAAGATTTGGCTTTAGAAACCCATCACCTTAGAGAAAATAGTCTTTGCGAGGTTGTCTTGTGTGTCAAGTACATAATCCCCATTCTGAGGAGCATGGGGGAGAGGGGCTTGTGCCATGAATCAACTCTCAGCTAGTCAGGTGCTTCTTAGCTATACTGTGGCTAAAAGTCTCTCTCAGCACTAAATATGGAGCAGTTTAACATGAAACATGGTTGATTTAACAGAATTCTCTATATAACAAATATTTAATAAACACGATGTAGAACAGACATGTCAAACACAAGGCCCGGGGGCCAGATGCAGCCCACAAAGTAGTTTCATGTGGCCTGTGAACCCATCCTGGAAACAGTGAGGGAACGGCCCCGCTGCCTTGGCCCTGGCCGGGAGCCAATGCACAATTTTGTGGTGGCCATCTATGCTGAAACGCATTCAGTCTTAGCTCCACAAGGCTGTCTGGAAACAGCGAGGGACCAGCCCCTGGTTTGTCTGTCCCGCCCACTGGTGCATGCGCTGGGGAGGTATCACCCTTTGTGAGGAATGAAGAAATGCACCATTGCCTGGAAGTGGCCAGCACATGGCCCTCCTTACTTCGGGCAGGCTAGGGGCTGGACAGCATTGCACTTCTCTTCAGATTCATGCCACTTGGCTCAGCCTCTCAGCACTGTGAGGAGAGCACCCCGCTGCCTGCCAAAACCGGGCAGGCTGGGGGCTGGGCAGCATTGCGCAGGTAACATTGATTCTCATGCTGCTCATGGCATTCCCTCCCCCAGAGCCCACCAAGCCAGATATGTGAAGTAGGTGAGGGCCATGTGCTGGCCACTTTCAGGCGATGGTGCATTTCTTCATTTCTCACGAAGGATGACACTTCCCCAGCTGGTGTTTCTTGCTTGTTTTTCTCCCTCCCTCATCTCAAATATTTTCCCACCACTCGAAGGAAGGAAGGAAGGAAGGAAGGAAGGAAGGAAGGAAGGAAGGAAGGAAGGAAGGAAGGAAGGAAGGAAGGAAGGAAGAAAGGAGAGGGAGGGTCTGAGGTAACTCCTGCTTTAGTCCTTCTCTGCTGCCATTTCATCATCCCCTTGCCCCCTCCTCCTGGCCTATCCTGGGGGGTCTCCCATCCTATTGCTAAGGAAGCTTTGGATACAAAGCCAGGTCTCCTCACATGGAGAGGGAGTGGGCCTCCCTCTTGACTTTGCCCTCGTACCCATCATAAGCAACCTGGCTAAGGACAGCAAGCACAGCAGCAGCAGCCTTGAGGAGGTAAGGGCAGATGGGTGCCCCCTTGGGGAATTGGGGCTGGGTTTAGTGCCACGGGTGCTTGAGGGCTGGGCTGGGCATTTCACCTTCGTGCCACCGTCCAGTCCCCCCCCCTTCCCCCGCAAATGGCCTGAGAGGAACAGTGAGGCTCTTCCAGTGGACCATGCCTTGGCACTTGCCCTGGTCCCATCTCCTTCTGCCAGAGACCCTCAGATCTGTCCCACTCCTGCCCAGGCCCCCATAGGCACCCTTGACGTGAATGATGTAGAGCTGGCCAAGCCCACCCAGTAGGCCACATGCACTCCAGCCATGCCTACCCAGTAGGCTGCGCCCACCCTGGCCATACCCACCTGGCCCCCTGAGGGCAACCGCAATGCTGATGCAGCCCTCAATAAAATTGAGTTTGACACCTCTGATATAGAAGCTGATAAAGACACCTGTGTGTATGCTTAAGTCCATAAGGGATGTGTGGGGGGAACATTCAAACTCTCCCTGTGTTCTTAGCTGCCTTCTTCCCACCGTTTCCGGGGAGGGAAGTACCCCCTCCTGCTAAGGAGTCTTGCCCTTCCCTTCTTCCCCAACACCTAGACATGCTGAATGCCAACCACAATTCTGCTTGTTGCCCCGAGGGGGATCCTGCCCCTGGAAGTTCCAGGCACCTCCAGTGTTCCTGGGGGTCTGGTCATCAGGTACCTGCCCTGGGGGGGGGGGCGGAAGGTACAGGCATCTCCGCTTTCCATGTTCCCTTCTCAAAGCCAACAACCGCTCAAGAAGATGCAATAAATTCTTCCAAGGCTGACAGAAGCTGTTGGATGGACAAGGATTGCTGGCTAATGTGGCCTCCTGGTTTTTTTAGAGCAGAGATGGGGAACCGTGGCCCCTTTGTAACTTGTGGACTTCAGCTCCCAGAATTCCTGACCCAGCATGAGTGACTCAGGAATTCTGGGAGTTGAAGTCCACAAGTCATAAAAGGGCCATATTCCCCACCCCTGATTTAGAGTAAGTTTGTACCTTTTGGCTTCTTACAGGAATTTTTCCCAAATCCGTTTACATCTGGAGATGGAAAACCGGGTACGTATGGTTTTTTCCTTGGGGGGGGGGGGGCGGGCTGGCTGGCAACTGCAGGAGCTCTTCCCCCACTGTCTCCCCAAAGTCTTTGAGGGCTGAAATCTGACAGGAGTGGGAGGATGCCAGCCTGGGCACTGCCTACGTCCACTGCCCTTTTTCTTCCTAGGAAAGTGATGGTAGCTGGGAAACAATAACGGAAGTACGTTAGACTGAAATGCTGCACTAAGGAAAAAAGAGTCAAACACATTATTGCTTGGAAAAGTGAACATGACAAGAATCTAGAGTTGCATTTGGTCACAAACTAGAACAAAATTTCACTCTGCTCTCCGTGAACTAACTGTGGCCAGTGTTGAACACTGGGCTTCTGAAAAGGATTCAGACAAATTGGAAAGGCTTCTGTGAAGGAGAGGGAGGATGAACAGGCAGCCAAGAAATGTGTCAGGAGAACAGATTGGAACACCGGAGTAGAGCAGGTCAAAGTCCATCCTCAACTATGGAAATTCACTAGGTGGCTAAGCTCTCCCCTCCCCCCTCTGAGAATTCGAAGTGGGGGGGCTGTTTATATCCCTCGAGCTGAAGAAAAGGCCCCATATGAGTCTGATGGGTGGTTAGGTAGATGGGCAAAGAGAGTCCTGGGGAAAGATTCCTGAAGAGAAGATAGCAGCTGGAGAGATGGCACATCAGCAAGAATCAAGGTGTCCCACTCTTGCCAGAGAGCAGGATTAACAGGTTTAAGAGCTGGGAAGGCAGATTCCGATGGAGGGTAATGAAAAGCCTAACCAATAGAGCACTTGGGAAGCTGGGGGGCTCTCTCCATCTTCTTTCTGGGGTACTTGAATTGGAACCTGATGAGCAAGGGATGATCTAAATTATCTCCAACAGGAGAATAATAGGGCCCTGATCACATGCTATCGTCGCTCTGCTTTGGTGAATCTCTTTGTTGACATTAATAAAATCCTGTTGTTCTGTATTAATTTATGAAGCCCATCGTGACCTGGGCTATTTTTATGGCTCAAGTTATATAGCCGCTCCAAATGGAAGTCGGACCCCAGGACTGTCAAGAACCCGAGATGGACTCTTGGTGGCAGAGATGGATCTAAATCTTTGCAGACAAGTTAATGATGAATGGAATTTCAAGGTAAGACTTTTCATCTCTCAAAACTCTTCAATGCATATTTCAGATCTGGGAATTTTGAACTCTGGTGGCTTTTATTCTTCTGAATATCATCTTTTATATTTGTGTTCTAGAAAAACGCATCTGTTCAGGGAACGTTAATATTTTGCAGGACCTGCAAAATATGGTCATCAACAATTGGAAAATAATATTTTATTCTGAGTGACCAAGACTAGACTATTACAGATTTTTTCTTTTGAAAAAAAAGTACTGTAATTTAAATGTGAATAATTTCATCATGATGATCCAAGTTAGTCATATTTGAGTTGCTTAGCTGCAGCCATCTTGCATTATCTCAGAAGAAACCCAGAACCTTCACTGGTGCAAAACTTGTCTGGGCGGGTCCAAAGCAGTAGCAATAGCACTTAAACCTATATACTGCTTCATAGTGCATTACAGCCCTAAGCGGTTTACAGAGTCTGCCTATTGACCCCAACAATCTGGGTCCTCATTTCACCCACTTCGGAAGGATGGAAGGCTGAGTCCACCTTGAGCCAGTCAGAATCGAACTACTGGCAGTTGGCAAAATTAGCCTGTGATGCTGCATTCTAAGCACTGCGCCACCACATCTCAAAGAATTACAACCAGGTCTTGCGATAGGGTTGGGAAGGGAGGGAAGGGTTGGGGGAAGGGATGTAATAAATAAAATGTATTGAAAACAACCAGGTCTTGCTGACCTGTATTTTATGCTAGCCCTATTTATTGTGACTGGAAACAATTTGGAGGCCAGCGATGGTGAGGAAAAAGTTGGCAAGATGCAGCTTTTCCCATATCAACATCCTGCATTGCAAGGAAGGATCTCAGGAGGATCAGTTTTGTAGTACTTGTCCTGGGGCCTTTTTCAGATCTCTGTTTCATCTTCATGTCTATTAATAGAAGATTTTACAGGCCAAACAGATCAATTGTTAGGATGACCTTTGCACTCCCCCAAGGATTTAGCGCATACACACACACACACACACACACACACACACACACACACACACAGAGAGAGAGAGAGAGAGAGAGAGACAGAGACAGAGAGACAGAGAGAGAGAGAGAGAGAGCAGTTGAGATCTCTGATGTTGATGGAGTCCTGCAGGATCATGATCTCTCCCAAAACCTTGCTGGCTGGAAAGCAGAAACCTCTTTTCTTCCTTACTGGACTTCCTGCATGAGGGCTAGGGTTCTCTTGTTCCTCTGGGCAAAATATTTTTATCTGGATATGTCCTCTCCATCCTTCGAGTGATTCTCCAGTGTATAAAATGGGAGATTGCCCCCTCAGGAAAGTTGATATAAAGGTTTCCACACACATTCATTGTTCCTGTGATGCTGCTGGAGCTGTGGACCAGTGTGGCCCCACTGAGAGCTATTGCAAAGTAGCTTTGGGGACCGGTGAGAGCTAACCATGAGACCCCAGGAAGCACTGATTGACCACCAACCTGGTTGCCTTCTGGCCCTGACTTGTAGCTGCCCATCATAGGCCGAGAGTCTCTGCAGAGTGCGGGTAACACAACCTGCCCTGAACAGAACTTTTCTT
Organism: Daboia siamensis; assembly: GCA_024449315.1. Taxonomy (NCBI): domain Eukaryota; kingdom Metazoa; phylum Chordata; class Lepidosauria; order Squamata; family Viperidae; genus Daboia; species Daboia siamensis. The sequence goes on from JAKJMR010001128.1 coordinate 520,825, forward strand.
GTCAGATTCTGTGAGATGGCCTCACGAGACCAATAGTTCGTTAAGGCAGCACGCAGGGATGCAATCAGATGAAGCTTTATTTAAAGATCGAGTAAAGAGAAAGAGTTCCCTGGCATGGAGGCATCCATGCCTGGATTGAGCTCATGGATCATTCCCAGAGGGAGCTTGAAGAAGAAAGCAACAAGAGGGAGAGCAGCCCCTGAGCAGAGGTTTTTATGGCGGTCCCCAGCCCCTCCCTTGCCAATGAGAGTGAGGGGGCTGGAGGACCATTAACTCTCTCCAATGGGGCTGCAGGGGCCGTAGACCCCTGACCCACGAGTGGGAGCAAAGATGCCTCTTTGCTCCCATCTGATGACCTTTTTGGGGAACTGCCATGGCTGGCACAAAAACATCTAACAGATTCTGTAGTTTTATAGCATCTGAGTAGGCTGTTGCCGTGTTCAGATATATAATGATGGAGTAATTCATTTTATGAAGCATTTGGTAAGTTAATCCTGGAAAATTGGACCTTCTTTTCCATCACTAATGTGAATATTTGTTAGGGGATGCTAACCGTGATTGCTTAAAAAACAACTTAGCCCCTAGACTTGAAATACCACTCTGGAAGTGTTTGCAGCAAGAGCTGGTGTGTGAAAATAGTGGTTTCTTTTTCTCCCTTTTCCAGATGACTGGAAGGTACAAGATGTATGCTGAGGCACTTGCTGCATTTGCCCAGCCCAACTTTGTGCCCAACGTCATCCGAGAGTGACCTGTAAGGTCCTGCCTCGGCTCTCTTCTCAGGAAAGCAGGACTCTTGAAACAGGCGTTATTTCAAAAGGATCTTTTACTGAGAGAAAGTGATTGTAGAGAAGCCAGGCGGAATATGAAGTTCCCGCGTGAAACGTTAAGCTAATTTTCCATTATTCAAACCCCAACCCAATGCCACAGTCCATCAGGAGCCAATCCGCTTGCGTGAAGGTGTGAAAGCTCTAAGATGAGAAGGTAATAACAAGTGGTTCTCTGGCACTGACACCTTGGTAACAGGCGGGAGCTGGTCTGAAAGGAGTCCCTATATCCCACACAGATTCCTCAAAGCAAAAGCATCAAATTCTTCAATCCCAAAAGAACATTCCCCCCTCCCCTCGGAATGGCAGCATTCTGACAGGGACCTGATATGGTGCCCCCCTAAAAGCAGAGCTTTTATTCTCATAGAACACTCAGAATGGCGTTCCGGCACCTTTTTTTGCAAAAAAAAAAAAAAAAAAAAAGCTCCCTCTGAAAGCCTATTGCAGGGCTAGGCAATCTTGGCTCTTTTTATGACTTGTGGACTTCAACTCCCAGAAATCCTGAGCCAGCCATGCTGAGGGGAAAGGGAGAAGTTTCCAAGCTGAGCCATGCTGGCTCAGGAATTCTGGGAGTTGAAGTCCTTGAGTCATAAAAGAGCCTGCACTAGAGGAGGACATTAAAATTATTTACAGGGTTACTTCTTTAGGAACTAAACTTTTAAAATCTAAAACAGCTAGTTCAAAAAAGCCAACAGGAAAGAACCTCACATTTTTCATCTGCTTCTGTCTTTTGGAAGGTAAAGTTAGATAAAATAATCTATTTCCTATGTTAATATCTCTGCAATGAAATCAATAAAGGTAACAGGAAAGAAATGAGAAACATTTTTCTCAATGTAATATGTCTAATTAGCTGATGCTAGAAAAAAATATTTTGTACGTACTCTTGAAAACTATTTTGAATCTAACCATCTATTACAACTAAACCACTGTAAATTAAACAATTCTTAAGAATGAAATATTCTTAATTTGGACTTTACTTTTACTGTTTAGACTGTTGTGTGTTTTGAAAAATAGATTATTTAGAATCTAGTTATGTTGCACTTCAGTCTTTAAATAATTAACCTAGTATATACATAACAATATATGATGTTCTCCAGCTTAACATCAATAACAACATTTATTAAAAAGGCTAAAATAATTTCTGGTGGTATTATCTGTACATTAAAATTTTGTTTAGTCACAATCTTTCACTTTTCACATTCTGGAAAAGCAGTGGTCATGTATCCTAGCAAAAGATGTTATATATGTGCATAAGCGTAATCAGTATCATATGCCTTTTTAAAAATATTAAACATGCAAAGAAACAAAAATAAGTCCAAAATATCTATTACATCCAGAAATGCCAACTTTGCAACCAATATTTCTCATCCATAACTATGACACCCTAAAGATACCTGCATACATGCATTGGTTTGTGTTTAAAATTGTAAGCTGCCCTGAGTCTTCGGAGAAGGGGGGATATAAATGGGATTTTTTTAAAAAAATGCTTCTCTGAGATCAGTAACACAGCAGGGATTGCTTTTTCCTTCCAGTAACAGATTGCTGGGAAATACCAAACATGGCCTTAAGAATTCCAATGTTTGTTACAAATTTTTCTGCATGTGGTTGGAAAGAGGCCTAGAAATGCCAGCACAAATACATCACACTTGCTGAACGTGCACACGCAACTAATTACAATCTTCAATTATATGTCCAGGGCTTTTTTCCCCATAGAACGCTCAGAACGGTGTTCTGGCACCTTTTTTTGCACACACACACACACACACACAAAAAAAAGCTGAAGAAAACTGTTCCGGAGAGCCAAGTTCTCCTCAGGCAGCCAGGTTGCAGAGCAGCAGAATGCATCGCAGCGACAGGCCTTCAGATGGCTCAAATCAAAGGAAATGCGATCCATACAGGCTAATTTAAAAGTGGGAGGGTAACAAGGGCCAAGTGTGAACAGGTTGCTTTGTTGTTGTCGTCGTGTGAAGTCGTGTCCGACCCATCGCGACCCTATGGACAACATTCCTCCAGGCCTTCCTGTCCTCTACCATCTTCTGGAGTCCATTTAAGCTCACGCCTCCTGCTTCAGTGACTCCATCCAGCCACCTCATTTTCTGTTGTCCCCTTCTTCTCTTGCCCTCGATCTTTCCCAGCATGAGGCTCGTCTCCAGTGAGTCCTTCCTTCTCATTAGGTGGCCAAAGTATTTGAGTTTTAGCTTCAGGATCTGGCCTTCTAAAGAGCAGTCAGGATTGATCTCCTCTAGGACTGACCGGTTTGATCGCCTTGCAGTCCAAGGGACTCGCAGGAGTCTTCTCCAGCACCATAGTTCAAAGGCCTCAATTCTTTGGCGCTCAGCCTTTTTTATGGTCCAACTTTCACTGCCATACATTACAACTGGGAAGACCATAGCCGTGACTATACGTACTTTTGTTGACAGGGTGATGTCTCTGCTTTTTAGTGTGCTGTCTAGATTTGCCATGGCTTTCCTCCCGAGGAGCAAGCGTCTTTTAATTTCTTGGCTACAGTCCCCATCTGCAGTGATCTTGGAGCCCAGGAAAATAAAATCTGTCACTACCTCCATTTCTTCCCCATCTATTTGCCAGGAATTGAGAGGGCCAGATGCCATGATCTTGGTTTTCTTAATGTTAAGTTTCAACCCAAGTTTTGCACTCTTCTTCTTCACCTGCAACAAGAGGCTCTTTAGTTCTTCCTTCACTTTCTGCCATTAGAGTGGTATCATCTACGTATCTAAGGTTGTTGATATTTCTTCCGGCAATCTTAATTCCAACTTTTGATTCATCTAGCCCTGCCTTTCTCATGATGTGCTCTGCATATAAGTTAAATAGGCAGGGCGACAGTATACAGCCTTGCTGGACTCCTTTCCTAATTTTGAACCAATCAGTGGTTCCATGTCCAGTTCTCACTGTTGCTTCTTGATCCGCATATAGGTTTCTCAAGAGACAAATAAGATGGTCTGGTACTCCCATCTCTTTAAGAACTTGCCACAGTTTGTTATGATCCACACAATCAAAGGCTTTAGCATAGTCAATGAAGCAGAAGTACATGTTTTTCTGGAACTCCCTAGCTTTCTCCATGATCCAGCGTATGTTGGCAATTTGATCTCTAGTTCCTCTGCCTCTTTGAAATCCTGCCTGTGCTTCTGGTAGTTCTCGATCCACATACTGCTGAAGTCTAGCTTGTAGGATTTTAAGCATGACTTTACTAGCATGAGAAATGAGTGCAATGGTGCGATAGTTGGAGCATTCTTTGGCACTGCCTTTCTTTGGAATTGGAATGTAAACTGATCTTTTCCAATCCTGTGGCCACTGTTGAGTTTTCCAAATTTGCTGGCAAATTGAGTGTAGCACTTTTACTGCATCGTCTTTTAAGATTTTGAATAGCTCAGCTGGAATACTGTCACCTCCACTAGCTTTGTTGTTGCTCAGCTTTTCTAAGGCCCACTTCACTTCACATTCTAGGATGTCTGGCTCGAGGTCAGTGACCACCTCATTGTGGTTATCAGGGACGTTAAGCTCATTCTTGTATAGTTCTTCTGTGTAATTTTTCCACCTCTTCTTAATCTCTTCTGCCTTTGTTAGGTCCCTGCCATTTTGGTCCTTTATCATGCCCAGTTTTGCATGAAACGTTCCCTTCATCTCTCCAATTTTCTTGAAAAGATCTCTGGTCCTCCCTATTCTATTGTTTTCTTCTATTTCTTTGCACTGTTCATTTAAGAAGGCATTCTTAGCTCTTCTAGCTATTCTCCGGAATTCTGCATTTAATTGTGCATATATTTCTTTTTCTCCCTTGCCTTTCGCTTCCCTCCTTTCCTCAGCTATTTGCAAAGCTTCCTCAGACAGCCATTTTGCTTTCTTGCATTTCTTTTTCTTTGGGATGGTTTTGGTTGCTACCTGTTGTACAATGTCACGAACCTCTGTCCATAGTTCATCAGGCACTCTGTCTATCAGATCTAATTCCTTAAATCTATTTGTCACCTCTACTGTATATTCAACAGGGATATGATTTAATTCATACCTGAGTGGCCTAGTGCTTTTCCCTACTTTCTTCAGTTTAAGCCTAAACTTTGCAAGGAGAAGCTCATGGTCTGAGCCACAGTCAGCTCCTGGTCTTGTTTTTACTGACTGTATAGAGCTTCTCCATCTTTGGCTGCAGAGCATATAGTCAATCTGATTTCTGTGTTGACGATCTGGTGATGTCCATGTGTAGAGCCGTCTCTTGGGTTGTTGGAAAAGAGTGTTTGCTATCACCATCGTATTCTCTTGACAGAATTCTGTCAGCCTGTGCCCTGCTTCATTTTGCACTCCAAGGCCAAACTTGCCTGTTATTCTGGTTATCTTTTGGCTTCCTACTTTAGCATTCCAATACCCCATGATGATAAGAACATCATTTTTTGGTGTTAGTTCTATAAGGTGCTGTAGGGCTTCATAGAACTGGTCAATTTCATCCTCTTCAGCATTGGTGGTTGGGGCATAGACTTGGACTACTGTGATATTGAATGGTTTGCCTTGGATTCGAACTGAGATCATTCTGTCATTTTGAGGATTGTATCCCAGTATTGCTTTTCCTACTCTTTTATTGACTATGAAGGCTACTCTATTTCTTCTGAGGGATTCTTGCCCGCAGTAGTATACCTGATGGTCATCTGAATTAAATTCACCCATTCCTGTCCTTTTAGTTCGCTGATACCTAAGATGTCGATGTTCAGTCTTGTCATCTCTTGTTTGACCACGTCCAGCTTTCCTTGATTCATGGATCTTACATTCCAGGTTCCTATGGAGAAAAAATCTTTACAGCATCGGACTTTCCTTTCACCACCAGACACATCCACAGCTGAGCGTCCTTTCGGCTTTGGCCCAGTCGCTTCATTCTTTCTGGCGCTACTAGTACTAGCCCTCTGCTCTTTCCCAGTAGCATATTGGACGCCTTCCAACCTGAGGGGCTCATCTTCCAGAGTCATATCGTTTTGCCTTTTGGTACTGTCCATGGGGTTTTCATGGCAAAGATACTGGAGTGGGTTGCCATTTCCTTCTCCAGTGGATCATGTTTTGTCAGAACTCTCGGCTATGACCTGTCTGTCTTGGGTGGCCCTGCACAGCTTAGCTCATAGCTTCATTGAATTAAGCAAGCCCCTTCGCCACGACAAGGCAGTAATCCATGAAGGGGACAGGTTGCTTAGCAACCTGCTTAAACAGTCTCTGTAAATTTCAGCTCCCGGTGCCTTGCCTTTTTTAAGCTGGGAAGTTGGAAAAAAAAAAAGGCTAAAAAGAAGGCAATAGAGTGCTATCAAGGAAAATGTATAGATATAGCCAGCAGAGATTTAGGGAACCTTTATTTTTCATACACTGTTCGAATTTTGTTTTAATGCCATGGTGATACACAATCAAATGTAGTCAGGTTTTTTTTAATCCCAAAGCACTTTTCATTAAATACATTATAACAAAGTTTTGGATGATGGAATTATCTAAGGATGACTAATGATAACAGCTCTTAAATCTGTTATTTTGTATTATTTTTGCACAAAAATTGTATAATTTGCATTTGTATTCATTTACAAATAGAATATTTTGTTAAAATGTATTGGTGTTGAAATAATTAGTGCACACATATACCTAAAACCAGTTTATTGCATTTGGCAATTGTACTAAAAAAAATCTCATTGTCAACCAATACAATTCATTTAATTTGAAATCAAGTGAAAAATTGATTTAAATTATTTTATTAAAATAAATTAATGGCAATTCTTTTATAAGAAGTTGCCTCAAACAAAATGAGTTTGACATGCCTGCTCTAGATAGTTGAATGCTCCAAAATAAATTCTAGACCAGGCCTGTACATGCAGCCTACCAAGCACCCTTGGACAGAGCACAGACTTTTTTTTAAAAAAAAAAGTAATAAAATCACCACCACTGCCCTGAAAGTCATGTTGCCTAGTGTCTCCATGGCTTACCATGACCACGAACGCTTAACACTGTATTTGCTCCTCTAGTCACCAAATCATTGATTAGCCCACCAGCATTCCTTTGCAGACCACAAAGATTTTTATTTTTTCAGTGTGGGCCTTTCCCTTCTACAAGTTGCACAGACCTCTTCTAGATTTTCCTCTTGCCTTCCCGAGTTAACTCCTTGGTCTGTCACTGAGCAAGAATTGACTTTGTAGGGAAGCATATTATCATTTGATGTATGTTTAACATATGTTTTACCTTTATTTACCAATTATATAATATTTGTATGCAATCCACATGGCGAGGTTTGGGACAACTTACAATATTTTTAAAATCATATTAAAACATAAAAGCAGTGCTTTTTTTTCTCATAGAATGCTCACAATGGCGTTCCGGCACCCTTTTTTGCACACACACACAAAAAGCTTTTACACAAGCTATGCTATTCCCTCTATTGGCTTTCGAAAGCCAATTGGAATTGCTGCTGAGCGTGCCAAAAGACCTGACCGGCAAACGTTGCACTGGCAAGTTGTCTTCAGTGAAGGCAAGTTGGCAGGAACTTTGTATCCCTCCCTGCTGCCCAACTACACCATCTCACCTAGGTAAGAGAGGACAAGGAGTGGGAGGTGGGTTTTGCAGAGTCCATGTGCACTCCTTCCTTGTGCTCACCCATGTCAGCCAGGCTGGTGGCCTACCTGGTGCTGGACCTGTCCCACCATCACCTCGCCCTGCGTTCCTAAGTGGCCGCCCTGCATCACCTGGCCTGCCCCGCCTCCGCCACCTGCAGCCCTGCCATATAGAGTGGGCCCCACTGCTCCCACAGCATCAGCCGTGCCGGCTCCGGCCCCGGGGGGCAGCCCGCCACCAACACCCCTCGCACCTGTGACTGCAACAGCACCGCCCCACCTGCCTCCTGTGCCCGCCAAGATGAGAGTTCCGGCACCTTTTTTTTTTTTAGAAGAAAAACACTGCCTAAAAGCTTTGTACCTGCAGGAGAGAAATTAATAAATGGGGAACAAGAAAACAAAGGTTATATTCATTTTGGTTTATCTGGGTACCTATTGTGGAAGCATTTAAGTATTCTAGGGGCCTTAATGTGCTTCTTGTTTGCCCATTTGTCCTGGGCTGAAGGGAAACCTTTCTGTGCTACTACGTATTGAGTGGTTCCCCTCTGTGTGCCTGAATCAAGGATTTCTTTAATTTCAAAATGCTGTTCCCCTTCTACCATCAATGGTTCAGGTACAGGTGGGGGCATTGGCCTTAAGTGGGAAAACCGTTACATTTTTTAACAGACTGCAGTGGAATACGGGGTGGCTCTTTCTCAGTGACTTAGGCAACTCCAACTCTACTATAACTGATGACCTCCAGTGTTAACTTTATTAGGCATAAAACAGTCCGGCAAGTTTGAAGAAAAGCTGACTCTGAGACTTTGGTGGGAAAGAGATAATTAAAAGAGTGAAACTTTCCGACCCCTCTCTGACAGTTCAGGTCATTGTCCAATATAAAGGTAAAGGTAAAGGTTCCCCCGCACATGCGTGCTAGTCGTTTCCAACTCTAGGGGCCGGTGCTCATCTCCGTTTCAAAGAGCCAGCGCTTGTCCGAGGACGTCTCCGTGGTCATGTGGCCAGCATGACTAGACGCCAAAGGCGCATGGAACACTGTTACCTTCCCACCGTAGTGGGTCTTCTCCAAATAGTTCCATCTTTACAGGAATGGCCTCTGCTTTCCGAACTGTTTCTTCCTGACTGATCTGCTCCCCTATATTAAAAGCTGCCCTGATACCTTCTCAATTGCAAAAGTTGTGTTGTAAATGGGGCATGGAGACGAGCATCAACCTAGAGTCTCCCCCATTGAATGGAAATATTTGGTCCTATCCTGTCCTAAAAACAATTATAAAGTGCCTTTGATGAAGGTGAGATATACTCAAGTTCTTAGTTCAGAAAGGCAAATTATCAGATGATAAAGAACTGGTGGACGATGCCCACGAGGAAGAGAGCAGGGCAAACCAGGGTCTTCTCCTTTACTAGAGAGGTGGAGGGAGAGCCAAGTGGTGATGAACACCTGGATGGAATCCAGACCGTTTCAGCGCAGTATCTTAATAGTGTTGCAGAAGTAGACTGGAAGTTCAACAGTCAAACTTCAGAGAGACAAGGGCAGGTTTCATTGAGGGAACGAGCACAAAACACACAGAACAGGATGGGGATTATTAATGAAATATGCGATATTGTGCCCTATTCAGGTGACCCTGAGGGCACAAATGAACCTCCGGTTGGCCTCAGAGAGTGCTAATGACCAGATGACTGCAAAGAATATAAATCCTTCCATCCTCCACCATCTGGTCAGAACTGAGTAAACTTTTTGGATGAGAGGCAAAACATCTTGAAGGAAAGACAAAGGCCAATTGCTTTTGGAAAAAATACCTTTGGGGCATTAATGACATGTATTAGCCTCCCAAGGCCCTGCAGCACCAGGTAGTTTGCAAACTGCTTAAAACATTTAAGAACAAAAAGGAGGCAGAAACCAGATCAGAGCTAAGGGAGCCAGCCCCTCCCCCTCCTCCAGCCCAAAGGAGGCTTCAGGCCAAAGGCCTCGCTCGGTCCAAGGAGGAAAGAAAAATAATGGCTGAAAGGGAGGCAGAAGAATTTTTGGCAAAAGCCATAGAGAAGTAGCTTCCTACTTGGAAGTTGTTTGTTCCATTTTATTTTGTATTAATGCCAAACTGCACCTCCAGTTTGGCATTAATACAAAATATTGTGTTCAGTTCTTTGTGCAGTATTTAACAAGTCAGAAAAACCTGAGCCAAAGGACAGCCAAAACTGTTGGGGGCGGGGGGGGGGGGGGGGGAAGAGATGCTACAGGGCAGACCTCTGGCTGCATTGAGCTTAGACTAGTGACCGGTGGCACTGCTCAACTCCCCGAGGGAATTGCACAGGTCAAGATGGGGCTCTCGCTCCCGAAGGCGGACACAGAATCACAGGACCACCCCAACCACGAGAGGGATGGTGGACTGCATTCAAGGAAGGGCAGGATTGGGGGAAGGGGGGTTCCATTTGTCTTTCTACATGGAGAAGCAGGTTGCCCCCCTCCCCCCAAGGTCTCACTGGCCTCTTCCGAGTCCAGCCTTCTCTAAGGGTTCCTACCTGTTGTTCCCTCTCTCCCACCTCAAGAACCAGTTCCTTCAGAGGCTGGCAGCTCTCTTCCGGGGACCCCTCATCTGCCTTGAGAGGAGTGATAAGGCCCTCCTGCACTCCCAAGGTGGACTAACAACCAGGCACGAGGGTGCCTATTGGGCAGGCTTTGTCCTGTGGCTTTGGGAGTCTCCCTCTTTCAGCTTCCAATTTCACTCTTGAGCACCCTTCCACACTGGGACTCCCTCTAAAGTAGATGCTTGGGGGGGGGGGGGGGGCGTGTTTGTGCTCCATCACAGCCTATGAGCTCCCAAAGCCACTTTCCACGCAAGGAGCGGTGCTGCTGAAGGACCAAGCACTCCCTTGCAGCGCTTTGCAGTGGCCCACAATTTGTACTGTTTTGAGGAATGAAACCATCTCTCGCAGGGGTGTCAAACTGCTGGCCCGTGGTCCAGTTGCATCATGTGGAGGCCGCGCCAACCCCAGCTCTGGCAATGCAAAAACAAAAGTTGCAATACGTCGCGAAACATCACGTGACGTGGAGAGTTTGACACCCGTGCGCCAAAAGGAATCAAACTGCACCTTCCTTGAAAGGTGGATTTTCTTTCCATCCTCTGGGAACCAGCAAAGCATCAACCTAGAAAGAGCAGCAGAAGTATGGGGGGAAAAAAATCAGTGAATTTTTCCTGATTTAGCCACCTCACCCATTCCATTTAAAAAAAAGTCTAAGCATATTCAAGAAAGCAGGCTTTATTGAGTGATTTACAAATACTTTTGTATATAAAACTTATTTTACAGATTTTCTTCCCTTTTACTCTCATGTGATCACAACGTTTGCATAAACATTTCCTTGTTCAGAGCACCCAAACGGAGAGAAAACTTGCAGGGCCCAGGCAGGCTTCATTTTGACTGCCCCAATGCCTTGGCCTCCCTCCCAAGAGTGGTGGCCCCCAGCCCCTCTGCCAGAAGCAGCTTTGCCCTCTCGGCCAGGAAGGCAGAACTCGGAGCTCTCCTTGCCCCTTTGCAGGTTCTGCACCAAGACTGGGGAGCCCCCCCACCCGGCCACCCCGTATCTGGGGAATGCCAGGACAGATGGCCAACCTCAGCTGTGTGAATGTTTCCTTTGTGAGGATAGCACCTTGTAACCGAGAAGATGGAGACGCATCCTCTTCCTTGTTAATGAGTTTGCTTATCAAAACAGCTGCTGTTTCTGCTGGGCTTTGTTCAGAGGGAGCCCCTGAAAAGCAGCACCCCTAAACTGGAGACTAGAAGATTAAGCAGCACGTTCTTTACTATTTATGAACAAACCCAGTACTAAGAGTGGGGCAAGAGAGAAAGAGCCCCAAGCAAAGGTTCTGAAAGCTGGACTACTCCCTTTGCAAGAACTGCAGAAAATCCAAAGGGACACAGATGGTCCAGATGGTCCCATTTGGTCACCCTCGCCCACTTCCATCAGCTCCTCACCCGACTCGCTTTCTTTGGGCTAGAACAAGGAAGCGGTAGCTTCACTTGGAGAACTTCAAAGATACTGCCCAGAATTCTCTGCCGTTAATAGGCACTTACAAGAGTTTGAAGTTGACCACAGTGCAGATGTACAGCACAGCGCTACTTCAAGCCACCAGAGAAGAGCCTCCCTCCCACCGCAACTGACAGCAGACAAATATGGTCTGATGAGGTAGAAACCTGGGCCTCCCCGAGGGGCACAGCTCTCTTCCCCACACAGCAGGAGCTGGGCCTCTCTGCCGGACACAAGGCCCTGCCCTTCTCCTAAAGGCCTTCAGCCCTTCTCAGGGCCTGAACGGATCATATTTGGACTTGCTGTGGCCACTTTAACACTGGCAAAGCAAGGCCGAGCTCCAGAGTGGCCGTTACCCGGGTGGCTAGTTTGGAGCAAAGGGTGGGAAGCAGGCCCACAGCTTCGCTTAGGTGGCAGGAGTTAAGGACGGCTAGAAGGGCAGTCCCTTAGGATTGTGTCCAGACAGCAGCCTTATCCTGGCTTAGCTGGGAGGAAAAACTGACTGGATCTAGCCAAGCCGACTTCCGGGCAAACGCGAGTCTTGGCCGAGCTCAACGAGGAGAATGCTGATGAACTGCAGCTGCTGAACTAGCACAAGGACGCAGTGCTGTCTTTTTAAAAGACGAAATTAAGCACAATCAGAACTGGCAGCCTTTCACAAATTATCTAACCACAGAGTATTAATTAAATGGACATTATTCAAAATGATAGATTGACAAAGTGCTGATTAACACAATTGAAAATCTGTAGACATAAAGGATTTTAGTCCTCTGAAAAAAAACATTTTCCTTCTGCCAACATTGCAAAACTTTGTCTCACCTAAAAAGTCCCTGTAAGTGGGAATGAGGCTTCAGAAGGAGCCACTGACTGTGACTCCTGGGGGTGTTTGTGTGTCCTTCTGGGAAGTCCCCCTTTGAACTCTTCTTTAGAAGATACCAATTCCTTTCTTTCCTTTCTGCCTTCTCCCTCTATTACTTTTTATTTGCTTGATTTTTATCAGAAGACTCGAAAACTGTGAATGATACTTAGGATAGGAGCTGTTCCTACGGAATTCAGGGGGCTGGATTGCCTTTGAGTTTTTTATTCCTGTGAAAGGACAGTCCGCATCTCAAGGCTTCAAATGTGCAAAGATCTACAGATTTGCTTTTTCCTAGGGCAGCAGCCTGGCCAGAGCAGAAAGAGAGGTGGACTGGGAAAGGCTCAGAGGGATGCAGACTTCGGATTGGGCGACCACACCAGATCCTCTTGCAGCATCAGAAGAGAGCCCAGAGTTTAGTTTTCTTTAGGGAGGGGGGAATCGGCCATATTTTGGTCTGGTGCCAGAGTTGGCACACACATCCCCGTGGCAAAATCACCTGGGGTCCCCAGACAGACCCCAACTGGAAACCACATTCTGTAATTTATTATGACTGCAACGGATCTTCTGCTGTAAAGTGATATAAATACACTCTCCTCCTTTGCTTGCAGCCCGGTGCAGTCCAGGAGTCCTGAGATGGCTGCCAAGATGGCAGTGAGCTGGGAGCTCAGCCGGAGGGTCAGCTGTTTCGATAAATGAACAGGATGTCCTCGTCTGTGCCGTAACTGGTCCTGGCTTCTTCAAAGTTATGGATGCTGGTGCTGCATGTTCCTGTGGAGCGGGACCAGAGTCAGACACGGGCAGTGGCAAGGGGCTCTACAGCCCAGCCCCTCCTGCCACCACCGAGCAGGGCACCCAGCCTACGCACAGCCCCCTTGCGGAGGGATCGCCTGAACCCACCACATTGCATGAGAAACGAGGCGCCTAGAGACCCACAGGGCTCCTGCGGGGTGGGGGTGGGGAGGCCGACACCTGGGCAAGAGCGCAGTTACTCACGGTCCGCGTAGGCAGGGTTGTTGTAATAAATGCACCCCAAAGCTCTGTTGTAGCCACACAAGACAATGAAGTGGCCCTGGTAGTCGGGGCTGCGGCAGAAGCACTTCTGGCCGATGGGCAGGAAGCAGCAGTACTTCACCGGGCTGGAGCAGAGGTCGCACAGCAGCAAGACGGCGTTGACCAGCACGATGGCGATGTGGCCCTGCGAGAGGTGCTCCTGGATGTCCCGGATGGTCACCGTGCTGCCGGAAAAGGGAAGGAGGAAACCTGGGTTCAAGAGGATCTCCCACACCAGGAGCCCCGAGGAAGAGAAGAGCCCTTTGGGGCAAAGGGGGACCTGGAGTACGCCGGGCCAAAACGTCTTACTTCAGGAATAGTTATTTATCATCTGCCCATCTCCCTCCTAGAGGGACTCTGGACAGCGTAGAAATAAAGTACGTACAGGATACAGTATCTCCTGTTGTGTAAAAGTGGCTCTCCCATCAGAAGCAGCAATTAGTATAACCTTTCTGACCTCAAAGGAATGCTTCTGCTTTATTTAATAAGGCAGAACGGAGAGCAAACTAAAGGAAGAAAATTACAATGAAACATTTCTTGCATCCACAGACAGATGTAACATTTTCTACTACTTTTTCTCCTGAAAGCTAAAAGCAAGGAAGGAGAAGCACTTCCTGACCCCCAAAGTTAAGGGCTCCTCCTCAGGGGTCTTCCATCACTGTTTCTCACAGGGAGCCCCACTGGGGAGGCCCAGCCACGACTTGACAAGGGAAAGGGAAAAATTCCGCCAGGGAAAGACGCCCGGCGGAAGCAGGCAGAGCCTCCAGACAAAGGGAGACCCAGGCCCGAGTCCCCCCCACTCCTCCTGGGCTACAATTTCTGCACAATCCCCTCGGCAGGCTCTTGGGGGAGGTAAGGAGGGAGCCGTCGGGAGGCCAGCCTGAGCCTTTGAAGAAAAGGCAGGACGACACCAGCCAGGGCAACCGAAAGAGCCTGGATCCAGCTGACATCTTTGCAGTCAAAGCCACGGGGGGTGGGGGTAGGGGTGGGAAGGGGCTTAGCAGGCAGCTCCTCTCTCATCTGCCACACAGGAACAGCTTTTCCCACTCTCAGGGGCCCGAAAAGGATCTGGAAGCAGCCTCTGAACTGGATACGGCCCACCCCCTCCCCTCGACTTCAAGGCAGCCAGCCGGGCGCTGAGGGTGAAAGGAGCCCCCCGGGCCAAAGGGGCAGAGGCAGCTGCAGGGAAAACGCTCCACCTTCTGCTCCGATGTCGGCTGCCACCCCGTGTGGAGGGTTGTGTGGCAGAATCCAGCAACCTCCCAGGACGAGAGCCTGACGGAAGCGAGGCGTGCGCGTGCAGAGGAGAAACCTGGCTGCACGGGGGAAGTGAAACGCATTTGGAATCCCAGGAGGGGCGGCAGATCCCTCCACATCGCTGCCACAAGGCAAATCCGGTCACCTTTATTTATACCTGCAGTGGAGAGCAGAGCACTAAACTGGGCTCTGAGTTGATAAGCTCCCCTCCAGGCTGGAAACTCTGACAGAAGCCCACAGGTCTGAGTGGGGAAAATCAACTACTTAAGAAAAACAACTTTGGCTAACCGAGACTGAACTAATGTCCTTCCTGTGTGCAGCACATGCCCCGCCCGTACTGTTCGCCCCCTCCCCAAAGCAGCTTCTCAACTAGACCTCCCGACGTTCAGCACTGAAATCACCTGCTAGCCCCAGAAGGGTCAACTCATGGGCAGAGATTTAGGTAAAGAAAATGAGTGAAATCTGGTTTGTTTGTGATTCTATCCCACAAACCAGAACTTGGTACAGATCCGGTGCTATACACAGTGCTGCCCCCTTCTACAAAAACATCCATTATCAATTTATCTATATGCTACTAAAATAAAAGTACCAAATCGGCATCTGCACAGCCTTCTTGTGGGTGCACTGTGACAGCGGCTGAAAACAAAAGCCTTTGTGGATCCGGCACTGGAGGGAGCCCAGCCAATAAGTGGGACCAGGGCAAACGAGAACCTGCCCAAGGAGAGGATCCCCTGGGCCCCGATTCCTTTTGGCCTACTTTAGCAGGCCTCCACCTTTCCCCTGCTCGGCCCATTTTCCGTCTCGGCCTTTCGCCTGAGAGCACGTGCCGCCTTCCTCGAGAGAAAGGACGCCCAACGCCATTCTCTGGCCCAAAGACCACGCTGAGGTTAGAGCTGCCTGCCGGGGGCTTCAAAGGGTTGAGGCCGCATAAAAAGAAATAAAAGGGAGAAACTAAAACCTAATTAAAATAGTCCCAATTCATTAGTACAAATTATACAGCTGACGGATTTTCATACACACACACGGACTTAAAATGAGGGCCTTCTCTTATTCCTCACCTCCAAAAACACAACTCCAAGCAAAACAGAAACCAACCACTTCTCACTACAACCATGCCCACCGACAGAGGTCTTGTTGGCATCAGAAAGGGGACCTCCCGGTAGGACCTCCCCCCCGGCTGGAGCTGTGCCCCAGCTCTATTGGGAAAGGGGTGGGGGTCCCGATCTTCCAGGCACAGGGATCAAGAGCACCATTCCCCTCCCCCCAAATGGGTGGGGGGTTCCCAGCCCAGATAGGGAAGGGTGAAGCCTCCAGGGACTCCCTACCGGAGCCGGGATCTTTGGCTGAAAGGAATTACCTTTTGTATGCATATCTAAGGATTTGCCTCTGGATCTTTTTCTTCATATCTTCCCTGCTTCTATGGCCCAAGATTTCCTTTGCCCTGGAAGTGAATTTAGCATTCTCATCCTCAATTTTCCTACATCTCTCTTGCAAAGCATTTTCTGAAGTGTTTCAAATGTGCATATCTCTCACCGCACATCCTCGGCTCCACAATATTATTTCATAGATGTCGGCAGTTTGAAGAGTTATTTACACACACTCCTTCTTTTTGCTAGCAACTATTTACATTTTTTTAAACAGCAGGATAAAAGCACATAATAATTTAATGTAACTAACACCGATGATGTTACCTAGTTAGGATAACGAAATGTCTGCAAAGAAACAAGCAAGCTCAGAGAGCACCAAAGACCCCTCATTTCAACCCTGAGATACAAATATTTCCCATCAGTAATGTAATTAGGTCTACCACTGGCACGGTGGCCAGAGCACGTCCTCCATACCCAGGTTCCATTAAGCACAAGGTGGATTTTTCATTTGCACAGGAAGCAGCTTCTAGCCCTGATCTACTCAGCTAGGACCCTGCCCCACTTCCAGGGCGCACAGCCTGCTCCTCTCTCCTCTGTGTGATTGTGGAGACCGCAAGGCAGAACAACAGGTTGCTTACCTGTAACTGTGGTTCTTTGAGTGGCCATCTGCCATCCCCTTGCCAAGAAAGTTCTGCGAGTAAAAGACCACCGTGTTAGTTCACATGCCGGAGATAAAGGTAGGGAACTTCCTCGGACAGATGCAGCTGTTCCACAATGGCCCCCTGCCCAAAGGCCGAGTTAGGCCCCGACAGCTTTCCAATGTCAACACAGGCGGGAAGCCGCTCCAGGGGAATCCGCAGACGACCACTTAAAGAACCAGCAGGATCTTCCCTACGTGAAACTTGGACATCCCATCCTGGGCATGCCTGCGGCTGGTATCCTCAAAGGCAGCATAACCCACTTTCTTTGCACCTTTTCTAGGCTGCTCCCTACTCATCTGACTTTAGTGAGGCTCACTCAGAGTTCCCATATTTTGGGTAGAACCCCAACAGCAAGCGGGGCCAATCCTGCCTCTGAGGATACCCCCTTGCAAAGGGAGTCAACCCCAACCGAGTCCTGCCTGTTGCTCCCTCCTGCTTCTGGTCAGAGAAACCGACCGGCTGCTACCGTCAAAATGAGCCAATCTCAAGACATCTGGCAGGAGCCCAAGGGACGTTTTATTTCAAAGCCACAACTGCTCCAGAAATTCTACCAAATGTAAGATTTGGGGGAAAAACAAAACCTGGAACTTTTTGGCAGTTTCCACATTTAGAACAGTCAGCCTGGTCTAGTGGTGAAGGGCTAGAAAGCAGGCAGCCAGGAGTGCAAGTCCTGCATCAGCCATGAAAGCCGGCTGGGTGACGGTCCCTCTCTTTTGGCCCAACCCACCTCACAGGGTTGTCGTGGGGAAAATAAGAGGAGAAAGTGGCAGGAATGGTATAGAGTCTCCTGCTTGAGCAGGGGTGGGTGGGGGTGGGTGGGTTGGACTAGATGACCTACAAGTTCCTTTCCAACTCTGTTACTCTGTATTCTGTAAGTATTAAGCATACTTGCCACCTTATTTGTAAAAGTAATGAAGCAGGATTAAATAAACATAAAAGCAGAAGGCAGAGGAATTTTATGAGAAAAAAGTAGAACTTGGCAGGTGTGGTTCAGTCCCCTGAGTAGTTCCCAGGGTGGAATATCCACCTGTCTCTCTGCCCTCCAATCCCCCCAGCACTTTCTCCCCTCCTCTAGGCCAACGCCAAGGTCTCAAACAGCTCATCCGTGGCCTGCATGATCCTTCCCCGAGTCACTGCCACTGACAAGTCTTCCTCCTGCTCTTACCCACTCAACTCCTTTCAAAAGCCTCCTTTCAGACTGGGCATGCACCAAAACATCTGCAATTCACATCTCTATTTGAGCTGAAGTTATTTGAAACCGGCTATTAAGTGGGCTCTCCATCCTTCCCTTCCTGTCCTCAAGGAGAAGGAACAAATTGGTCCATCAGCGTCACCCCTTCTCCAACTTTTCCCTTCAAACTAACAGCCACACTATGCCTTGGGAGGTCCCTTAGGATTGCCCATGGAATATTGCAGGGGAACCACAACCTGTGAGAAATGAGGATGTGGCAAAAAATGCAAGCAGTAGGGAGAGCACTTCAGCTGATCATCTTTCGCTAACTGGCACCCCTGGTCCATGCACAAGCAGATTTGGAACACCATCCTTCATTATCTCCAGCACTTTTAACGAGAGGAAAAAAGCTAGAAAAAAGTGGCCTCAGTCACACCGGAGCCTTTTGCTCAGCGTATCCCACTCATCCTAGGTAGATTTATTTCCCAGCACCAAAGGACTGTCAGTTCTCACGGCTACACAGGAAGGTGGTGCAGTCTTGTTTAGGTACTCTGGCTTATAACAGACCCTGCACAACTGGATATACGGTTGGATCACCTGCTAGAAGAAGAAAGGCAAAGCATCAGCCTGGAGCTCACCATTTATCCACCAGCACTTTGCAGGCTTTTGCTTGGGCAAATAGTTGGTTTACTCGGTTCTCCTCTGTGTCAAAGTGTTTTCTATAAAAAGACTAAAGAAGACAAGGAGCAAACGTTAGAGGACAAGCCGTTCTCCTGGTGGAAAGCCTAAGAAGCGACTGCTAGGAAGCCCCCCTCTGCTTCCCCCAAGAGAACACAGGAGGGGCAGCCCTCTTGAACCAAGCCTGCCAACGAAGATCATCTTGGAGGGCTTCAAAAGAGGCTCTGAGGCACCCTGTGAGCAAAGGGCAAGCCTCTCATTGAGGCAGCCCAGGGATTTCTAGCAGACGGGGCCAAATGTTATGGGGCAGCGTGAATGCTGCGACGCCTCTTTGAGCGTGCAAGAACCTAGCAGCCCTTTGTGTCTGGAGCAGCAGCAGCAGCAGCAGCAGCCGGGCCAGCTACCTGGTTCTTGTAGCCCTTGTCCACGCCCAGCGTCTGGGTGCAGAACAGGTGCTTCACCCCAAAGTGGCGCATCAGGTAGGCCAAGTCAATTGTCCAGATGCTTTTGGTCAACTGGAGGTCCCGGACGGCTCTCTGGAAGTCTTCGTCGTTCAGCAGGTTCAGGTACCTGGGCCAGGTCAGATGGGGAGGGGGCAGAACAAGGCGACCGTTTCCTTCTGGAGACCCGCGAGGCTTCCCACGGCAAGGCGGGGCCGCCAGCCCCAGCTCAGGCAGCGGTCGGAAAGGCCCGGGCAGAGCGGGCTCCACACCCAATGCAGCCCCCGGCCCGCTTGGGAGGCCCTCGGCCTTCCTCGCCGCCCCCGCCTGGCCTCCCGGCCGGCCTCGCCCTGCGCCCGAGCGGAGGAGGGCCGGGCCGCCGGGAAGAGCCGCTCCCGCCGCGCCCCAGAGGGAGGCGGGAGCGCGGCCACTCACCGCAGCGCCATCCTGGCGCAGGCCAGCCCGCAGTCCCAGTGGTAGAGCTGCTGCAGCGCCGGCACCTTCAGCTGCACCGCCTGCCCGCCGCCCTCGGACGCCGCGTCGGCAGGGGCGGGCGAGGCCGGCGGGGCCCGGAGCTCGGCGGCGCCTCTCCCGCCCGCGCGGCAGGCCGTCCCCGGCCCGGAGCACCCAGCGGCGGGCGGCGGCGCGGCGGCCTCCTCGGCCGGGCTCTTCATGGCGCTGGGGGCGGGGCGTCGCCGCCGCTCCTCCTCCGCGAGAGGGGCGCGCCATAGAGGCGGCGGGGCAGAGCGGCGCGCGCGGGGCAGGCCGGGATCGCCCTGCCCCCCACTCCTCCTCCGCGGGCCGCCGCCATGTCCATCGGGGTGCCGATCAAGGTGCTGCACGAGGCCGAGGGCCACATCGTCACCTGCGAGACCAACACGGGCGAGGTCTACCGCGGGAAGCTCATCGAGGCCGAGGACAACATGAACTGCCAGGCAGGGCGCGGGCGGGGGGCGGCGGGGGGCGGGGGGCGCCGGTGGGGCTCTCGGGCTCACCGCCGCCTCCTCCTCCCGCCCGCAGATGTCCAACATCACGGTGACCTACCGCGACGGGCGGGTGGCGCAGCTGGAGCAGGTCTACATCCGCGGCAGCAAGATCCGCTTCCTGATCCTGCCCGACATGCTGAAGAACGCGCCGATGCTGAAGAGCATGAAGAACAAGAACCAGGGCTCCGGCGCCGGGCGCGGCAAGGCCGCCATCCTCAAGGCGCAGGGTGAGCGGGCGCCCGCCAGGGCCGTGCGGGGCAGCGGGGCGGGGGCGAGGGAGGCCTCTTTCGGGGAACGCGGGGGGGGGGTTTCCGTGGACGCCCCCCCTCCGTTTTGCACCAAGGACCCCGAACGTCTGAAAGGCCCCTTCGACGCCACCGGGCGCCCGTCGATAAATGGCGCCAGGTCCAGTCTCGGATGATTCAGCCTCGCCCCGGTCGTGACCCTCCTGCGAGGGGGCCGGGACCCCTGGCCCTCCCCGGGCCCGCCCGCCCTGGGGGGGGAGTTTTGAGAACTGCCCTGCCCGGAGGCCCCCAGCGGGAGAGGGGAGGGAGGGCTCCCACCTCCAGCCTCCTCTGCGCCAGCTTTTGCATCCTCCTTCCCCACCAGGAGAGGCTGCAGATGGAGCTCCAGAAGTGGAGAGAGTAGGACTGACAGAGATTTGTCTTGCCTGTTGTGGAGTTCACAACTTAAGAAGGGCTTTTGTTTTATTGGCTTTAAAATGTCAGAGCAACTACTTCCACCTGCTGCTTTCTCGCTTTTTCTTAGTCTTCTCAGAAACATCTGTGGATTCCAAATCCAGCACGACTGGGTGTCTTCCTGTTGGTCCTTTGCTGCTGATTTTTGTGTTCTGTTTCTTTTCTCCAGTGGCTGCAAGAGGAAGGGGACGTGGAATGGGGCGTGGCAACATTTTTCAGAAGCGGCGATAACTTGGGATCAAACCCTGCTTTGCTGAAGAGAAAAGTGTGCTAAATTGTAATTTGTGTGTACTTTAATAAATATGTTTCTTACAAAATAGGAAGAAAGCATCTGCTGTGTGTCGTTGATTTAACTGAGACATACAGTTGCAAGAAAAAGTATGTGAACCCTTTGGGATTATGTGGGTTTTTGCATGAATTGGCCATAAAATGCGCTCTAAACGTCATGTTAGTCACAACAATAGAAAAACAGTCTGCTTAAAATAATACTACACAAACATTAGCTATTGTCATGTTTTAATTGAACAGAAGACGGAAACATTCGCAGTGCAGGGTGGAAAAAGTATGTGAGCCTTTGGACTTAATAACTGGTTGACCCTCCTTTGGCAGCAATAACCTCAACCAAACGTTTCCTGTAGTTGCAGATCAGACCTGCACAACGATCGAGTAATTTTGGACCACTCCTCTTCACAAAACTGTTTCAGTGTAGCAATATTCTTGGGATATCTGGTGTGAATCGTTCTCTTAAGGTCATGTCACAACATTTCAATCGGGGTGAGGTCAGGACTGGGCCACTCCAGAAGGCGTATTCTGTTCTGTTGAAGCCATTGTTTTGTTGAATTACTTGTATGCTTTGGGTCGTTGTCCTGTTGCATCACCCATCCTCTGCGGAGCTTCAGTTGGCGGACAGATGGTCGTACGTTTTCCTGCAAAATGTCCTGATAAACTCTGGAATTCATTTTCCCATCAATGACAACAATCCGTCCAGACCCTGAGGCAGCAAAGCAGCCCCAAACCGTGATGCTCCCTCCGCCATGTTTTACAGTGGTGATGAGGTTTTGATGTTGGTGTGCTGTGCCTTTTTTTCTCCACACATAGTGTTGTGTGTTTTTCCCAAAGAACTCAATTTTGGTTTCATCTGTCCACAGTATATTTTGCCAGTAGTGCTGTGGAACATCCAGGTGCTCTTTTGCAAACTTTAAACGTGGACAGATGGGTAATGCATAAAATAAAAACACAGGCCCATAAAATCTAAATCATGGCAAGGTATAAGAGCTCTTATTAGTGCTTAAATGTTTTAAGTTTTGATTTTTCCCCCCTATCTTTGCAAAATGCAAAATAAAGCTTTAAAATATTTATCTAGCAAATATCTTTATACTTGTGTTCACTCATATGATTCTAAAATTTTAATTATCTTTGAGCATGCGTTGGTGGATTTGGAGTTATATAGAGCAGAGGTCCCCCAACCTTTTGGGCACCAGGGACCTGTTCTGTGGGTAGAGGTTTTTGCGTGGACCGGAGTGGGCCTGGTTTGGTGTGCTGCCTGCATCCTGCAGATGGGGCTTTACTTGTTTCTGTGGACCAGTTGCTGGCATGCCGTGGCCCGGCACTGATCCACGGACCGGGGGTTGGGGACCCCTGTAGTAGAGGATGATGTGTTTGGTTTGGTCTCAGAGGTTAACAAAACCTTTTGGACCAGAATTGGGAATTTTATTGTAAGGGAAAGTATCGTACTACGAATTGAGAAAAAGTTTTGACTTCCTCCGATTAAAGATGACCAGTGATCTTGCCCTCTCAATCCATTTGGACAACCTTTCCTCTGCTGCCTGGAGGTCTCTCAACCAGGGAGCTTCTTCATTGCAAAGCCTGCAAGTCTTACCAGCAGAACTCTTAGCTTTGGTTATTATCAGAGGCTTCTAATAAGTGGGCCGCCTTTCCTCTCAGGTGTTCAAGAGGGGCTGCCCAAGGCTTAGGGGACTGCATTGGGGGCGGCGGGGGGGGGGGGGTAGAATTTATTTGCATCTTAAGTTTTTATTTGTACAGGATTTGGGTTCCAAAAAAAATGGGCTTGTATGGAATGAAACCCAAAGGTGCACATAAATGGCCACACTTTGAAACTAAGCCACCTGGGAACACCTTTGGATCATCATCAGTGGCTCAAGTTCTCCGAGTTTTTGTCATCTTAAAAGATTCTTCAGTCTGAGCCACAGGATAAACCCTAATCAAGTGATGCATTCTGCAAACTCACTTATTAATGGCTTAGCAGCCTCATGTCTAGCTCTGACCTTTCAGCTGTGGCTTAGATGTCATCACTATTTTGTACGCCCGAAATTGATGGGGGGGGGAGGCTTTTTCTGTAATTAAACTGAGGAGAGACAATTTCTCCATGAAGGAACATCGCTGGCCTTCCTTGAAAGAGATGTTAAACACAAACATCCCTTTATTGGACGGGTGAGAAAAGCATTGCAGCCCCCCCCCCCCCCTGGCCTCAAGGCACAGCTGAAAACGTGCACATTCTTCCCTTTGAGGGAAAAGCCAAGTGGTGGCAAAGCAAGGAAACCCCCATTATGAAGAAACAGTTGGGAACATCTCAACAGGTGTTTCTAGAAATGCTTCTGCAACTCCCAATGACTGCCCAGCGAAGTGCTGACCAATGTTTTCATCCTCTCTCCAGGAAAGTCATTTACTATCAGATCACACGTCACAAGGTTCTTCTGCTGAACTGGCCTTGCCCAGGTTACTCTTTCCTCCTGGGCATAAGGCAGGGCCACCATCACTACCTGACTCAGAGGAGAAAGCACAGAGGCGTCGGAATGCAGACGTCCACGAAGCAGTCCAAAGAGCAGAAACACTAGTGGGAAAAGGGATGCTCCAAACAGCCCCCCCCCCCAGACAAGCACCTGCGCAACCCACTTCAGCTCCCCACGATCCCTGCGATGCCACCGGTCACGTGTCTGGGCTGCAGACACCACATGCCTCGCATTCCGCCACCCTTTGTTCAGCGGGGAAGAGGGGGAGGAGGCAGGCTGTGCCATCCTGGTGCCGTCTCGGCCCCTCTCCAGTCTTTCCATGCCACTCTCACACAGCTCTCTGGACCTGTGGACCCGGCACATCTGGGAAAAGATGGGCCTGGGCCTGCTTGCTCCATACGCCTCCCCACAGCAGCAATTGCCCACCTTCTGCATCTCCAGATGGTCTCCTTTTCTCTAGCTCGCCAGGTTTGCGGCATCATGGTAAGTGACTAGCCTGGTTTGGTGCACATTAGAAAGCCCCGTGAGGAGGAAGAGGATGGGACAAGGGGAGCAAGTCAGGATTGGAAAGGCTCAAGGAAGTGGGCAGATGAGGCCTGGTGCGGCCTCTCTTCCATCAGAGCTGCTGCAGGCGTGGCTTTAGTCTTCCAGAGGACACCTCCATGTCCAGTCATCTTTCACATGACTGCTGACGGAAGCGGCGCTTGGTCACTGGTGGGATACCCTCTTCCCCTTGCAGCTCCTCTTCCTCCTCCTCCTCCTCCTCCTCCTCCTGCAAGATGGTCTCAGGCCCACTGGGTGCCTCAGAAGCGCAGTCCAAGGACTCGTAAATGGTGGGCAGGGTTGTCTGCTGGCTGAGCCGCTTCCGCAGGCCAACAAGCAGAGGCTGCGGCATGGAAGAGACGTCCACGTTGTTGCCCAGATCGACCCAGGCTAAGGAGGGGAACTTGGCCATGTCCTTCATGGCGTCAGTGAGGTCCTTCACAGTGGCTCGGGTCAGCTGGTTCCCATTAAGGGAGAGGTGGGTGAGGCTGGGCAACGACCACAGGAAAGGCATCAGGAAGCGTATCTCCTCATCCTTCAGGTCAGTGAAACTCAGGTCTATGGTGAAAAGGTGGTCACCGCTGCTCTGCAGGTAGCTGGCCAGACACTGGAGGTCACGTGTGGAGAGAGAGACCCCAGAGAGATCAAGGGCTTCTTGGCTGGACTTCTTGTGCAGGCTCCACTTCAGGCTGAAGAAGGAGAAAAAGAGAGGCCAGGGGCTTCAGAAGGAAGGGCTGCTCCCTTCAGAAAACTGGGTGTCTGGAGAGGGGGAGGGGGACAATCCAAAATGGGCCACATCACACAAATGCTCCACCTGGCCTGCTTGGGTTCCATTTGGGGTGCAAGTGCACTGAGGCAGTGCATGACGGCGTTACCGTAGGCTGGTCTAGTCTGGCACCACCGTTGTTTGCTGCAGGGGCCTGGCTTGAGCCAGCTATTTTGGCCAAGCCATCCCTTTCCATTGGTTGATCCTCAGTCAAGGAGTTTGAGTAAGTTTTGTGTGGAGGTCCCACACCCAAGATCATGGTGGGGGAGGGGATTGCAGCATTAGACCCCAAATAAGCGCTTGCAACCCTTCCATCCTCCTGCTGTGTGTCTGTGGGGAGGGGGGGAGCTGGAGCGAGTACGGTGAGCTACGGCTGCTTTGTGTTCTGGCTGCCAGGGAATGGCGCTGGGTAAGGGGGCTTGCCTTGGCCGGAAGAGGAGCAGAAGGACAAGGGGGAGGGGCGTCTTTGGCTCAGCTGTTGTCCTTGCACCTGATGCCCTAAACAGACTTTTGTGGATGGAAATCTGGGCCTTGTCCAATCACATTGTGTGAACTAGACTATCGCATTATGTTATGTTATAATTTGTTTGGAATGCTGCTTGTTTTGTTACTTTGGATTTCATCTGAGCTCATGCCACACCCTCTAATACTGCTTTTCCTCCTGCTTCCTGCAACCCCTGACCATCCACAGAAGGATTTCTGTGGCACACCATTTCTGCTCACCTGGTGTGGGACTTGCGATGGGGCAGCCCAGACCGATGCCATTTGGAGTGTGGAGTCAAGTGGTAGATCAGCTGCCGGCAGATCCGGTCGGAGGATTTCCACGGATCGTATTCCTGAAAGCAGGGAAGTGGCAGCCGTGGGCAGGGGCCAGGGCCCCTTTCAGTTTTCAGAGCTGCCAGTCCCACATCTGCCTCCTTTCCAAGCGCTCAGGGTCTGAGCTCTGCCCTGGGAGATGCCTGGCTCCAGCCAGCAGCTTTGCCTTTCCAAAGGCTCCTGTGACTATCAGCCAGGAATCAGAGGAGACCATGCAGCCATTGGGGGACATGCCGATCCTCTCCTGTGATTCTACTGGATCATTTTTGTTCTTCCACCTAGGCTCTGCTCAGAAATCCAGAGATCTCAATTTTGGGAGTCCCTAACATAATAGAACTTTTGTACCTCTTAAAAGAAGAGCAGCATAATCTGAACATTTTTAAATCTAAAAAACCCAGCAAGTGTCTCTACTAGAGGCCAGCCTAAAAACCTCTCCTTTCCATCTGCCAGCCTGTCCTGCCTCTGCCCCCATTTCATCCAGGACAGGAACACAGAGCAGGGCCAGAAGAGCCACGGCCCAAAGACCCGGCTTCTCTGGCAGGTTCCTGGGATTCCCACCGGTACTTCTGGACTGAGGTGACTAGATCGCTGCAGAGGCTGCTCTTTTGGAGAGGGGATCCTGTGAGTTCTCTGCAGCAGAGGACGTGCGGAGACATGGGTAACCGTGGGAGGCAGGGCCAGCTGACAAGATCAAGCCCCATCCCCGCCCTCAGGGCAGAGGCAGGCTGGGGGCCAGGGCAAGGGTGGCCGAGGGCCTGCTTTGCTCCTGCGCTGGGAAGCCCCTCCAATCTTTCCTAGCTGAAACTCCCCTCCCTAACTTAGCCCACAGCAGGGGAAGAAAGAGGAGGAGGCATCTCTAGGCTCCCGGCAAGGAGTGTCGCAACATGAAGCTGCCCCTTTCCTCACAGCTACGCCCAGCGGGGGTGATGGTGGCCGGATACCGCAACTTGCTTCTGTCCTTTTTTTTTTATTGAAAAGTTTTACAATACAATTTTGAATAGAAACCCCCCCTCCTCCCCCTCCCCTCTCACCAACCCCCCCATACCCTCCCCTCCCCCCTCCCCGACTTCCCAGAGCTGAATACAGGGTATAAAAATACAAACAAACAATCTAAAATATGCTAACAACAATAAAACATTAAATTCTATCGCACTTTAACTCTCCATCGTCAAAGTATTACTAAAATAACTACTAACTAATTATACACCATATAAATCCAATACTTATTCAAATGCTAAGTGAAACTTTTTAGTCCCATATTTATTCTGAATATAATCAATCCATCTCCTCTATTCCACAATGTATCTCTGTTGCGGTGCTTCTGTCCTTCTTACCAAGGCAGGAGGACCTGAGGGTGCCTGAGGCCTGGAGTTCCTTGGCCAGGCTGAAGTGGGAGGGAAAGGCCGCACGTGCCCTTTACCCTGCTGAAGAGGAAAACCAGCTCTCCTAGTGGTTGGATAGCAACTGGCCCATGTATGGTGGACATCAGGCCATTTGGCCCCCTGGTCTGCCCTTTCTGCAGATGCGGCCCCCAGGCAGCCAAGCTTTTCTGGAGGAGATGCCAGCAGGGCCCCCCAGACAGTGGCCTCTTTCCCCACCCAGAGACCTACCTGCCATGATGCCTTAGGGCATGTGCTCCCCCCCAAGGGGCCCAGTGGCCCTTACCTTTTTGGGGCACTGCAGGTCTCTGGCCAGGCTCATGAGGAGGTCGTGGGAGATGGGGTCCACCAGGTTGAGGAAGGTGGCCTTCTTGTAGAGCACGTCAGTGAGGAACGTCCCCTCCAGGCCAAGGTCCTATGAGCAGAGAGCAAAAGTGGCTAAGAACTGGGTGGGCACTAAAGAGGAAGCCCCCCAGCCATGCCACTGGCCAGCAAGCAAGCCAGACCTCTGGAGGGTGAGGGTGCAGATCTCGTCACTCAGGTGCGGGGCAGCTCCAGAGGCTGGAAAGATTGCATCCTTGCAGCTGAGGTCCTTAAAACTCTTCCAATGCAATCCCCAGCTGCAAAATTGCTGGCAGCAGCTCTTGGGCAGATGAACCAACTGAATTTTTTGATAGAAAAAAAGGTCCAAGAGCAACTGCTCCCCACCCCCATCAAAGCTTGTTTGGCAAAGCTGCTTCTTCCAGCATCTCTTCCAACCCTGGTGTGCGAGTGGGCACTCCTCTTCACCTGCCCGGCACCACTGACCACCCCTCCTGCTCTCCTGCCAGGTGCAGGGTCTCTCTGGATCAGGAGGACACTTTTGACTAAGGAGCAGAAGCTACAGCAAACCCACCGCACCCACAACTGACAGAGTCAACAACCGACTGGGCAACACAATTGCTCTCCAGCAGTCACACAAAGGCTGGCCTGCCCTTGGAACTGGGCCTGGAAAGGCTGGGACAATCCACACCTGGGGAAACCTGCCATCCCAGCAGGGCCGCCAGGAAAGGGTGTCTTTTGCTTGGCACTGCCCCGGGCAGCCTCTTGTAACCGGCCCCAGGTCTGCCGCATTTCTGCCTCCAGGTCAGGGGACTCTTTCGGTGTTGCGGGGGAGGGGGGAATCCCGAAATGTCAGCTAGTAGAAAATCCCGCGGTGTGTGTGTGTGTGTGCGTGCGTGTGTGTGTGATTGGAACCTCCACGTCTTTGGCCGGCTGGTCTTTGGGGGCTGCCTGCACCCACCGAGCTGGAGAGGCTTCCAACGGCCGTGCCGTTAGGAAGCGCCGCTCCCCGCCCCCCCCCCTTGCCGCGCTTTCTCCCCATCCCCCCCGCGGCGCCCTTTCCCAGCCGCCGGCCCGCCCGACAGCCGCGCTCCGAGCGAAGCTTCTCGCCAGATCCGGCGCTTCGCCGGAGACGCGCCCGCCCGGCTCGCTCTGCGGAAGAGGGCTCCGCGCGTTTGCCTCGCCCGCCGGAGGGAAGAAAAGCCGCCGTCCCGCCCCCCCTTACCTTCCGCAGCAGCCGCAGGAGCCGCCCCGCCTGCTCGTGCCGGTGCTCGCGGAGGGTGGCCTGGATCTCGCGGATCCAGCCCACCCGCCGCACGTAGGGCGCCGCCGGGCGGCTCTTGGGCGGCCCCGCCGGCAGCTTCTCCGAGCCGAGCAGCAGCCAGGCCAGCCGGCAGTCCGGGCCGCGGCGCCGCGGCTGCTCCTCTGGGCGGCTCCTGCCGCGGAGGGACCCCTGGGAGCGGGCGGGGACGCCCGTCGCCTCCGCGCCGCTCTGCCGGCTCAGCCGGGAGCCCATCGCCGCCCGCCGCCCGCCCGAGACGCGTCGCCCGTCGCGCCGGGAGGCCGGGGGGGATCGGGCGGCGCCGTGCAGCAGACGGCGCCCTCCTGCCCGGCCCCTCCGGCTCCTGCCCGCCGTCCGCCCTCGGCTCGCGGGAGGCGGCTCTGTTTTTCTGGGCACGTGCGCGCGGCGCGCAGCCGGGGAGGAGCCGATCCTCGGCTGCGTCTCTGGTCCGGGGAGACGCGCGTAGGCTGCCCGGTCTCCGCCGAACCCCCCTCGAGGCAGAGCAGAGCGTCCCTTGGGACCCTCAGAGGCCAACAAAACGGACCTGAGACGGAGCGCCCCGCCTGCTCTGCCGGCCAGCAACCGGGGGCTCGGTCGGGGACCCGGCGCGACTTAAGCCAGCCCGCTAGACAGGTGGGGGCGTTGGGGTTGGGGGCGCAAAGTCAGGCTGTCGTGCAGGAAGAGAGCCTCCCATGCCCCCCCCCCCTTGTGCTTGATAGGTGCAACAGAAGAATCTCCGGTGTAAAAAAGAAAAGGATTTTGGTTTGATATTTTGGTTTGAAGGTAAGGGCGATGGGGGGTTTAAACAGTCTGTGTGGTGCACCCGTTGGAGATCCTGGATCCCTGCTTCTGGCAAGGTTGGACGTAACGATCCCGAAGGTCCCTCCCGTCTCTTGCGTTGCGTGGACCCCTTTTGCTCAGTTTGCTTGGCATAAGCTGAGGGTCGCCGCTGTAGCCCGTCCCCGCAGAGAGGCCCAACCCTTTGGGATTCTGGCGTCCTTTCCTGCTTTTCTTCAGCACCACGGAGGGGGTCTTGGTTCCTCGTCTCTGAGTTGCTGGGATAAAGATGCTCCCTCTGTTCTGAGCACTGTAAACTACCGAGTGGCCATTCAGAACATCTGGAATGTATCAGCTGTGTGCTTAAGTGTGCCATACTGTCATGGTTCCGACAGATGAAACTCTTCAAGGAACGTGGAGTTATTGTTCACATCCAATGTTAGCAGCGTTGACACATAACGTAGGCCTTGAATGGTGTGTACAAATGTCACAAAATTTCCACTCTGCCTTTCTAGGCAGTAAACAACGCCTCAAGATAATGAAGACCAGCATGCAAGGGAGCTGAGCTGGGAAGGAAAATCCTCCATATTTTAGGAAAAACACTTTGGGAATTTCAGCTGCCCGACCACACAGCTCGCCTGTCTCAGTGCTGCAGCCCCAGGTCCACCTTGGCTGAGGGGCACCAGGTACCCCACGGCAGCCCCAAAGAACAGGGTGCCGATGGAAGTTAGCAACCCAAACAGAAGCTTGCAAAGCAGGAGGGGATTCTCTGAGCCCAGAACCACATCTGGCCTGCAGCAGAATCTGTGCTGGTGACCCCCTCCTCCATCTTTGGAGATCAGAAAGATTGAACTCAGGACTGAGATGCAGCAGGGGCCTCAGTGGGTGGGAGCTTCAGGGCAAGCATCGTGTGGATGGAATTGTGCGCTCCCACAGGGAGGGCCTTCTCAGGATACCGCCGGTTAAGGAATGCCGGCGGGCTATTCCCAGGGAAAGAGTGTCCTCTCTGGGTGCGCCGGCCCTATGGAACCAACTCCCCATGGAACTTAAGACTTGACTTAGGACCTTCACTCATTTCGCCGGGACCTGAAAACTTGGCTCTTCGAGCTGTCTGGCCCAGGCTGAGGGGTTTTAATTTTATTGGGTTTTAGTTTAAATTTTGGGGATTTGATTTAATTAATTTTAATCTGATTTTAATTTTTGTATGTTTGTTTTTAACCCTCCCTGTAAACCGCACTGAGTCCTACGGGAATAGGGCGATATATAAATTTAATAAAATAAATAAATAAATAAATAAAATAAATTGGCCAGGGAGCTCCGGGGCAGATCCTTCCCCAAGGCCAGTGAAGGATGAAGTAGAGTCAACCAGGGCTGGCTTCTTGCAATAGGTGAGTTGAGCAGCGCTGTTATCACCTTCATCCTTTGTGGTCATTGGCAAAATGTGGTGGTGATTTCATGCTGCAGCTGCCTTCTCTGAGTGCCAGCCGCTCAGGACTTAGCCAGGCAAGTGCCCATTCAATTCTGCAGATCTCCTCCTTTAGGTGGGAAATGTTGGGTTGGCCCGAATTGCTTTTCTTTACATCATAAGGGATTTGGGCCAATTCTGAGGTACCTTTTACTTATAAAGCACTATCGTCTTACCTGCAGAGGCTTGTTCCATCCCTGCCTGAAGGTTGTTCTACTGGTAAAACAGGAAGACAACCTCATCTTGGGTCAGCTCAAGCCAAAGACTCGGTTTAGAAGATAGCATCTCTCAAGGGCCATTGTCCAGCTCAGTCAGGCATGTTTCCCCCACCCCCACCCCGATGAGCTGGCTGGCATTCTAGTGACCTCAGGAAGTTGTTGAGATGTCCTTCTGAGCCAATCTGTGAACTGACTGTGAACTCACTCTCTTCCCAACCTTTGCCCTGGGTGGAAGGTGGTGGGCCGGAGCAGAAACTAGTCCCATTGTAGGCTTCACCTTGGAGCCCTGGGCCGGCTGCCCAGATGGCACCCCAGAGGGATCAAAGAAAGAAGCCAGGCCTCCTATCTGGCCAGATGAAAGGAAGGCTGGGCCTTCGTAGCAAATGGAGAGAGAAATTAGTCACCTATCAACTGTCGGGGCTCACAAGAAGCTTTCCATTGAAAGGCTGGTGCATTTTGACCTCCTCCCCTTAAGTTTCAGTTTGTCTGGATCAATTCAGCCCTAAGGGAGATGCCGGTTGTGCCCACCACACAGATGCCCAGCGGGGACTGTTCTGGCCAAGTAGATCTGCACCCAGCCACTCTTAATGCAAGAAATAATAATAATAATAATAATAATAATAATAATAATAATAATAATAATAATAATAATAATAATAATAATAATAAATAAAATAACAACAAAATACAAAGACCTACAAATAGAAATAGAAAGACTGTGGCAAAGGCAAGCAAGACTAGTACCAATAGTAACAGGCCCCTTGGATGCAATCACAAAACAACTGGAGGACCACTTGAACACCATTGGCATTGACAAATTCGCCATTAGTCAATTGCAAAAGGCGGCCTTACTAGGAACTGCTTCCATCCTGCAACAATATCTGTAATACCATCAAACATCCACATCTGCCTATCCCTGGTCCTCAGTAAGGACTCAATAGGTAGACAAAAATGCCAAATCCAGTCTGAACATCTGGCTGACTGTGCAATGATCAATAATAATAATAATAATAATAATAATAATAATAATAATAATAATAATAATAATAATAAT
>JAKJMR010001128.1:552826-584786 GCA_024449315.1 Daboia siamensis
ATAATAATAATAATAATAATAATAATAATAATAATAATAATAATAATGTTGGAAGGGACCTTGGAGGTCATCTAGTCCAACCCCTTGCTCAGGCAGGAAATCCTATATCATTTCGGACAAATGGCTGTCCAGTCTCTTCTTAAAATCTTCCAGTGTTGGAGCATTCACAGCTTCTGGAGGCAGGTTGTTCCACTGGTTAATTGTTTTAACTGTCAGGAAGTTTCTCCTTAGTTCCAGGTTGCTTCTCTCCTTGACTAGTTTCCATCCGTTGCTTCTTGTCCTGCCTTCGGGCGCTTTGGAGAATAGCTTGACTCCCTCTTCTTTGGGGCAGCCCCTGAGATATTGGAACACTGCTATCATGTCACCCCTCACTCTTCTCTTCGTTAAACTACACATATCCAATTCCAGCAACTGTTCCCTATATGTTTTAACCTCCAGTCCCCTGATCATCTTTGTTGCTCTTCTCTGTACTCTTTCTAGAGTCTCAACATTTTTTTTACATCGTGGTGACCAAAACTGGATGCAGTATTCCAGGTGTGGCCTTACCAAGGCATTGTAAAGCGGTATTAGTACTTCACGTGATCTTGATTCTATTCCTCTGTTAATGCAGCCTAGCATTGTGTTGGCTTTTTTGGCAGCTGCAGCACACGGCTGGCTCATATCTAAGTGATTATCCACTAGGACTCCGAGATCCCTCGGAGCAAGCCCTTCCCAACTCATCCACCCCTTTGGCAGGATGTATTTCAGCAGGGTCTCATCTTACTGGTTATTATGGGATACTTCAGCTGAGTGGTGCAAAATGTCCCAAAGAATTACAGTAACAACTGCCAAAACAAGGTCAGTCAACGTTTTGCTTCTGTTGGCCAGAGTCCAACTGGCATTTTGTCTAGGATCAGGCTTCACCTGGTTGCTTGGCACATCACAACACTCCATGTTGCATAAGGATCTCACCCGTCCTCTCTCCCACATGAAGCAAACTTCCTCATAGCAAAGCTGTTGTTGTTTTGGAAACTAGGTGAGCTGCCATCCTCTTGTTTCTGTCAACACCTATTTGCTGGTTTCCTCTCCCACCTCCATCCCACCTCCTCCCGGTCGGCCTAAACCAAGAGCCGCTCAGACGTGGCTGGTCCCTGCGTTGGGTGGCAGAAAGCCCCTTTGCAGCACGCGGGGGAGAGAGCATCCACTGGTGGGATAAAACTGAATTTGGACTCCTCCAAGCCAAGAATAAAGTCTGTTATTTGACCGGTCAGTGCAGATGTGCTTAGACGAAGCCTTTACATATGTGTGAAGAAGTGTCATTTGCCAAATGTCTCTCATGGGTGCCCCCTCCCCACTTTGAGTCTGTGAAGCCCAGCACCAGCTGGCTCTCAAGTGGAGCATTTATGAGAAGTGCAGAATCTGACCGGAAGAAGCCCTCTCGGATCGCCCCATTGCTGACCTTTCTCCTGCCCCCCCCTTTCCAGTCGCCGCAGTTGCTGACTTCCCTCCACAAAGCTCTTGAGGCCACCCAAGCTGGTGTTGGAAGAGGGGAAAAGATGCTACTTTTTCTCACTGTGGCTTTTCTCACTGGCCCATAACGGCTGAGCATACCTGCCTCTTTCTCATGCTACAGCCATGTGGGTCCCCATGCCAGGGCAGCCTTGAGTCACTCTTAGCTGTTCTGGTTTGGGCTCTGGAGACAACCTACACACCACCAACCCTTTGGTCTCTGTTGTGGTCAGTGAGCCTGCTGGTTCTGTTGGCCACCCCACGTTGGTTTGCACAGATACACAGACACACCCTTTTTGGCCACCAGACCCTAACCCTTTCCGCCCCCTTCCGGACTCCTGTGTTCGGGGCCAGAGCAACCCATGTGAAGCCACTTCACATCCACCACCTGCCACTCCCAGGCAGGGCGAAGGAGGCTGATGGGCAGGTGTTTCCCTGCCAGCTGACAGTTTTTAGGAAAGGGGGGGGGGAGAAAGGTTGAGGGATGCCCCAAGCCCTCTGCTCGACTTGGCCGATGCCTGAGAATGAGGCTGGCACAATTTGTCAACCTGGTGCCGCTGCAGGCCCCGGGCTTGCCAGTGGGGCAGAGACAGAATGCCAGGGGTTTTTCTCCTTCAGCCCCTGGCAGACTGCCCCGGTGGGCTGCGAGGGGGTGGCGAGTGCTGGGGCAGCAGCTACAGAGGACCTGAGCTGCCTCCCCAGCAAAGGGAGGCAGCAGAAAGAGGCTGGTGGCCCCCCTTCATTCCACAGGTAGAAGAAAGCAGGCAAGGCTCACCTTTCGTTTGAATTTGCATTCTAAGCAGCTTCACTCAGGTCTAAATAGCTTTCATATGTGATTGTAATGGATTTCAATGGACCTGGGGCAGGGAGAGCATCCTTCGCTGAACTGAAGAGAATCTCTCTTGGATCCCAATCTGGTGAGAGGAGAATGGATCCTCTTTTCAGCTGTGCCACTTCTCCAGCCTCCTGCCAGCCTGCAGCACACGGCTCGGGGTCTCCTTTCATAGGGTGGGAAGGGCCCCCGGAAGCGGCCCAGCTGTCCTCCTCTGCAGGGTGGCTTTGCTGCTCTGCTGCAGCCAGGCAGGAGGGGAGCAGAAAGCAGGCAACCCCTTGCCTTGAATCAGGCTCCTCCAGGCACCTCAAGGACTTAGCCTGCCTGTTTCCAAACGGTGGAGCTGCCCTTCTGGCCTTTCCCTGTGAGGCAGAGCCCCAGAAGCAGGGCGTGAAGTCCAAGATCTTTCAGCCTGTCTTCTGCCCAGGCCATTGGCTCCCTTCCTCCTTGCCCCTCCCCTTTATAAAGTTCACCTGTGGTGGCGGCTGCTGCTGCCACACGGCTCCTTCCCCGGCAAACCAAAGGCCACCAGGAGAGGCAACTGCAGGGGAGCGTCTTGGCACTTTGAGCCCAGGGCCCTGGTGGGGCAGAAAGGTAGGAATGTGGAGGGGAGGGGCTGCCTGGCTGTGCAAAGGGTCCAGCTTGACGGGGGGAGGTTTGTCACCTCTGGACACAGAACAATGTTGAGCCATAAGCTAGGCAAAGTGAGGTGGTGTCTCCTTCCCTCCCCCCCCCTCTCTCTCTCACACACACACACCATCCCTCCCTCCCTCCCTCTCTGGCTCCCCCTCTTCCTTTCCCTCCCTCTCCCTCTCCCTCTGTCTCCCTCTCCCTCCCTCTCTCTCTTTCTCCATCCTTGTCTCTGTCTCTGTCTCTATCTATCTCTATCTCTATCTTTCTCAATCCCTCTTGCATAACAACTGGTGCAGCTCTTCCCTATGGAAAGGAAGCACCAAGATTTGCTGGTCATTTCAGTTGCACAAAGTGTGCTGGGGCTTCAGAAGTCAGAGTCACATGTGGGGTGGGGTCCCTTCCTCAGCCATTGAATTTCTGGAGTTCCCTCAATGCTTGGCAGGTAGCAGCATCCAGACTGTCCCAGAGTGGCATTCTGAGTCTGGAGCCCATTGTTCTGGGCAGATTCTCTCATAACCTGATGGACATCAGACATCAGAAAGAACAGAATGGAGTAACAGAGTTGGAAGCGACCTTGGTGGTCTTCTAGTCCAGCCCTCTGCTCAAGCAGGAGACCCTACACCATTTCAGACAAATGGCTGTTCAGTCTCTTTTTAAAAGCCTCCAGTGATGGAGCACCCAGAACTTCTGGAGGCAAGTTGTTCCACTGATTAATTGTTCTCACTGTCAGGAAATTCCTCCTTAGTTCCTCCTATCCTTGATTAGTTTCCATCCATGGTTTCTTGTCTTGCGTTCTGGTGCTTTGGAAAATAAGTTGACCTCCCCCGCTTCTTTATGTCAGCCCCTCAGATATTGGAGCACTGCTGTCATGTCTTCCCCTAGTCCCTCTTTTCACTAGATTAGAAATACCCAATTCCTGCAACTGTTCTGCATATGTTTTAGCTTCCAGCCCCCTAATCATCTTTGTTGCTCTGTGCTCTTTTCAGAATCTGAACATCTTTTTCACAATATACTGATCAAAACAGGCAGCAGTATTCCAAGTGCGGTCTTACTAAGGCTTTATAAAGCGGTACTAATAGTTCACATGATCTTGGCTCAATGCCAGAGTGGCTTTGTGCAGCCTCAGAGGTCAGGTGATGGGCCTTCCTTTTCCAGATGTTTCCCTTTGGGTAGGAGGTGGCCGAGCCTGTCTGCCCTCCATGTTCTCATGCCCTGCACAGTGCACATGTGTGCCAGTGTTGGGTGCCCTGCAGGGCCAGTCCAAAGTGAAGCTGAAGAGGGGGCAGTTGGAATATGGATGTCCTGGGAGGAACCCTCTGCCCCAAACAAGGGAGGGCAGCAGGAAAGAATGACGTGGGTGAGGTGGTACCTGCAGGTCTTTCCCGCAAGACCAATGGCAACCCCGCCAGACCCACAAGATGGTGGTGGCTGCCAGATCCCTCCCGCAGGTGCTTCCCAGGGGTTGGAAAATCCTGTGACCAGCTGGGCTTCTCTTCAGAGCCTTAAAGGAAGGGAGGGTGGCAGACTCTGCACTGCAGAATTTGGGGAAGGTGCTTCAAAATCATGCCAATGCTTTGCTGCTTTTGGCTGCTGCCTTACATGAACATTTGGCAACTGAAATGGCAACAAAACTGGTTTGCAGCTGGAAGTCAGATGGTTTTGCAAATTGGATAGATGAGAGAGAGATTGAGGGAGATATTATAGATGATAGCTAGGTGATAGCTGATAGCTGATTGATGACAGACAGATAAACAGATGACAGAGATGATTGATAGATCATGGATCCATTGAAAGATGGATAGATGATAAATTGATGATAGATGATAGATAGAAAATAAGTAATACCTGCAATACTGTATCCAATTTTGGTCATCACATTTCAAAAAAGATGTTGAGACTTTGGAAAAACTGCAAAGAAGAACAACTGATTAAAGGCCTGGAGACAAATTATATGAAGAACAGTTGCAGTATTTGGGTTTGGCTAGTCTAGCGAAAAGAAAGACTAGGGGCATAAGATAGCAGTGGGCTCCTACAAAGAACCTATTTTCCAAAGGACCTGAATGCAGGACAAGAAGCAATGGGTGGAAACTGATCAAGGAGAGAAGCAACCTGGAATTAAGGAGAAACTTCCCGACAGTGAGGACACTTAACCAGTGGAACAGAAATTGCCTCTAGAAATTGTGGGTGCTTCAAGACTGGAGGTTTTCAAGAAAAGACTGGACAGCCACCAATCTGAAATGATGTAGGGTCTCTTAGACAGATAAAGATAGATAATAGAAAGAAACAACATGGAAGAGTCAGTGCATATACCGTGGAACATCCTGAAAAAGAGTCTTATATTTGAAGGGGAGAGCCAGCTTTTTGCAACCAGGAGACTACATTTTCATTTCTAAAAACAGGAGGAATGGAAAGGATGTAGCCAGAAACAAAATTACAGAGCCCAACATTAGAAGGGTGGAGCGGCAATCTTTTGCCCTTATTTTCCCCAAGTAACACAAGAGAAAGAGATTTGCAGAGAAGGTCAGATGTGGAACAGAGGTCAGAACAGTCTTTTGTGCGTGTTGTGCTGGGAGATGGAAAATTTGGTCCTTGTTAAGCCTGCTCAGTTTGCCCAATTGCCTCAAGTTCTTTCTCAACCTAGGCAGAGTTTTACTGGCCCATTCTAATCAGAACTTTCCCTTTGCTGAAAGAAATACTTTTCTGAGGTTAAATGAAGCCACCTTGACTTCAAACAGCCTTGTTGAGCTAGATATCCTACTTTCAAAACTGAAATAATAATGGATGATGATTAGAGAGCTAGTTTGGTCTTCTGGTTAAGGCACCAGGCTACAAACCAGGAGATCTAGTCCTGCCTTAGGTGTGAAAGCTGGCTGGGTGATTTTGGGCCAATCCTTCTCTCTTGGCCCAACCCACCTTGCAGGGTTATTATTGTGAGGAAAATAGGAGGTGGAAGGAGTATTAAATATATTTATGCCTTGAGCTACCTATAAAGACAGTGTAAAAAATCAAACAGATATACATATCAAGGCAATTATGGGGAATTGGAATAATAGGGAGACAACTTTGGGCTTTGATTTATTAGAGGGGATTTCATATTATTAATTAGAGGGTTAGAGGGAGAAGTTGAGATAAGGGGAATTCTGGTCATTAGATTTAAAATATTTTGAAATTAGCTGAAAATTAGGATTTTATCTGTTTAGTATTTAAAAATTACACCTAAAAGAAAAAAATATTATGAATATGTTTGATTTATTGATTAACCCAGGTAATATATACAATGGTTTTAATTTATTAAAGGGGATCTTGTATTATTGATTTAATATGGTGGGAAATAGATAACATTTAGGAAATAGAACAAGATTATATTCAAATAGATAAAATATGTATTTTCGATATTAGATTTTGTTATGAATTGAGATAAGGGAAATCGTGATTACCTAAAACCTGAAAATTAAAAATATCAAAGATGAAATTGGAATATTGATGGGAAACAAAAAATTGGGAAAAATTAATAACAGGATATGGATTGTTTATGAAGATTGAATGTAAAAATAATTAGATATGTATAAGCTAAAATTTTATTGATAAATGTAATAATGTTGTTTTTACTGAGTTGATATAATAAGAACTGTATCAGCTTAAATATGAGACTGTAAATGTTAAGGGAAAAAGAGAGGAAATATTTGATGTTATAACTTGAGGTTTGTACTAAAGATTTTGTTATCAAACTATTGACTAACCCAGCCACCATATTGCTTTTTAAATTTGTTGTTATTAGTTGTAAAGTTGTGTCTGATCTATCGCGACCCCATGGACAACGTTCCTCCAGGCCTTCCTGTCCTCTACCATCTTCTGGAGTCCATTTAGGCTCAGGCCTACTGTTTCGGTGACTCCATCCAGCCACCTCACTCTCTGTCGTCCCCTTCTTCTTCTCTTGCCCTCAACCTTTCCCATCATTAGGCTCTTCTCCAGTGAGTCCTTCCCTCTCATTAGGTGGCCAAAGTATTTGAGTTTTAGCTTCAGGATCTGGCCTTCTAAAGAGCAGTCAGGGTTGATCTCCTCTAGGACTGACCGGTTTGATCGCCTTGCAGGCCAAGGGACTCGCAGGAGTCTTCTCCAGCATCATAGTTCAAAGGCCTCCATTCTTTGGCACTCAGCCTTTTTTATGGTCCAACTTTCACAGCCATACATTGCAACTGGGAAGACCATAGCCTTGACTATACGCACTTTTGTTGACAGGGTGATGTCTCTGCTTTTTAGTGTGCTGTCTAGATTTGCCATGGCTTTCCTCCCCAGGAGCAAGCGTCTTTTAATTTCTTGGCTGCAGTCCCCGTCTGCAGTGATCTTGGAGCCCAGGAAAATAAAATCTGTCACTACCTCCATTTCTTCCCCATCTATTTGCCAGGAATTGAGAGGGCCGGATGCCATGATCTTGGTTTTCTTAATGTTAAGTTTCAAGCCAAATTCTACACTCTCCTTCTTCACCCGCAACAAGAGGCTCTTTAGTTCCTCTTCACTTTCTGCCATTAGAGTGGTATCATCTACAAATCTTAGGTTGTTGATATTTCTCCCTGCAGTCCTAATTCCAACTTTTGATTCATCTAGCCCTGCCTTTCTCATGATGTACTCTACATAAAAGTTAAATAGGAGGGTGACAGTATACAGCCTTGCCAGACTCCTTTCCCAATTTTGAACCAATCAGTGGTTCTGTGTCCAGTTCTCACTGTTGCTTCTTGACCTGCATATAGGTTTTTCAAGAGACAAATAAGATTGTCTGGTACTCCCATCTCTTTAAGAACTTGCCACAGTTTGTTGTGATCCACACAATCAAAGGCTTTAGCATAGTCAATGAAGCAGAAGTAGATGTTTTTCTGGAACTCCCTAGCTTTCTCCATGATCCAGCGTATGTTGGCAATTCGATCTCTAGTTCCTCTGCCTCTTTGAAATCCTGCCTGTGCTTCTGGTAGTTCTCGATCCACATACTGATGAAGTCTAGCTTGTAGGATTTTAAGCATAACTTTACTAGCATGTGAAATGAGTACAATGGTGCGATAGTTTGAACATTCTTTGGCACTGCCTTTCTTTGGAATTGGAATGTAAACTGATCTTTTCCAATCCTGTGGCCACAGTTGAGTTTTCCAAATTTGCTGGCAAATTGAGTGTAGCACTTTTACTGCATCGTCTTTTGAGATTTTGAATAGCTCAGTTAGAATACTGTCACCTCCACTAGCTTTGTTGTTGCTCAGCTTTCGTAAGGCCCATTTCACTTCACATTCTAGGATGTCTGGCTTGAGGTCAGTGACCACCTCATTGTGGTTATCAGGGATGTTAAGCTCGTTCTTGTCTAGTTCTTCTGTGTAATTTTGCCACCTCTTCTTAATTTCTTCTGCCTCTGTTAGGTCCCTGCCATTTTGGTCCTTTATCATGCCCATTTTTGCATGAAACGTTCCCTTCATTTCTCCAATTTTCTTGAAGAGATCTCTGGTCCTCTCTATTCTATTGTTTTCTTCTATTTCTTTGCACAGTTCATTTAAGAAGGCATTCTTATCTCTTCTAACTATTCTCTGGAATTCTGCATTTAATTGGGCGTATCTTTCTTTTTCTCCCTTGCCTTTCTCTTTCCTCCTGTCCTCAGCTATTTGCAAAGCTTCCTCAGACAGCCATTTTGCTTTCATGCATTTCTTTTTCTTTGGGATGGTTTTAGTTGCTACCTCTTGTAAAATGTTGCAAACCTCCGTCCATAGTTCTTCAGGCACTCTGTCTATCAGATCTAATTCGTTAAATCTATTTGTCACCTCTACTGTATATTCAACAGGGATATGATTTAGTTCATACCTGAGTGGCCTAATGCTTTTCCCTACTTTTTTCAGCTTAAGCCTAAATTATGCAACGAGAAGCTCCTGGTCATGTTTTTACTGACTGTATAAAGCTTCTCCATCTTTGGCTGTAGAGCATATAGTCAATCTGATTTCTATGTTGACCGTCTGGTGATGTCCATGTGTAGAGCCGTCTCTTGGGTTGTTGAAAAAGAGTGTTTGCTATGACCATCGTATTCTCTTGACAAAATTCTATCAGCCTGTGCCCTGCTTCATTTTGTACTCCAAGGCCAAACTTGCCTGTTATCCCGGTTATCTTTTGGCTTCCTACTTTAGCATTCCAATCCCCCATGATGATAAGGACATCATTTTTTGGTGTTATTTCTATAAGGTGCTGTAGGGCTTCATAAAACTGGTCAATTTCATCCTCTTCAGCACCAGTGGTTGGGGCATAGACTTGGACTACTGTGATATTGAATGGTTTGCCTTGGATTCGAACTGAGATCATTCTGTCATTTTGGGGATTGTATGCCAGTATTGCTTTTCCTACTCTTTTATTGACTATGAAGGCTACTCCATTTCTTCTGAGGGATTGTTGCCCGTAGTAGTATACCTGATGGTCATCTGAATTAAATTCACCCATTCCTGTCCATTTTAGTTCGCTGATTCCTAAGATGTTGATGTTCAGTTTTGTCATCTCTTGTTTGACCACGTCCAGCTTTCCTTGATTCATGGATCTTACATTCCAGGTTCCTATGGAGTAAAAATCTTTACAGCATCGGATTTCCTTTCACCACCAGATACATCCACAGCTGAGTGTCCTTTCGTCTTTGGCCCAGTCGCTTCATTCTTTCTGGCGCTACTAGTACTAGCCCTCTGCTCTTCCCCAGTAACATATTGAACGTCTTCCGACCTGAGGGGCTCATCTTCCAGTGTCATATCGTTTTGCCTTTTGGTACTGTCCATAGGGTTTTCATGGCAAAGATACTGGATTGGGTTGCCATTTCCTTCTCCAGTGGATCACGTTTTGTCAGAACTCTCTGCTATGACCTGTCTGTCTTGGGTGGCCCTGCACGGCATAGCTCATAGATTCATTGAATTACGCAAGCCCCTTCGCCACAACAAGGCAGTAATCCATGAAGGGGGCTTTTTAAATATTTAAATGTAAAATTGGAAAATTAATAAAATATTATTTAAAAAATCAAACAAATAAATAACAAAATTCATCAGCACACCTGCGGTTGCATCAGATCTGGAGCAGTATTTTCAATGCTGAGTCGACTTGCAGCTCTTTGGGACTGAGGCATCACATTGCTCAACTTTGCCATGTTTACTTCAATGCACTATTTAATAAGGTGTCTATTTGAGAACGATGCAAAGTCAGAGTCGCAAAGCTCGAACCCTGAGTCATCCTTGAAGTGGGGATGAAAGCCTCCCATTAGCCAGCCCCAAGTCAGTTTCTCTGCAGGCTTCCACCTTTGCTCCTCGGGGTCTCCCTTGTATGAAGGCTCTTGATGGAGAAGGGGAAGAAAGGTTAATATTGGTTCAGTTCTCATGGGGGGTCTATCCTCAACCCACATGGACTCCCACTCTGTTCACACATAAAGATTAGTGGCTCCATTGGCATGTCCTAAACTTGGTTAACATTAGCCATAGTCAAATGGTGGCTTAATGTGTTGTGCAAATCCAGCCACTCTGGTTAGGTTATATTTGGCTTACTATGTGAAAGCAGAGCATTCAAATCACTGGATTTGAAGGGCTGGGAGGAACCAGCTATGTAAACTTGTTGGGAAAAATTGTCCGGCCAGCTCTATATGAAGAACATTTCCTGTTTCTGTGATCAAAAATTAATTGTTGAGCACATGGGCAAATCCCTTTAACACAGAGAAAGATTGCTAATAAGCCTTGGGGAAAATGGATCAAGATGCATCCCTCAATAGGCCCACAAAGGTCATTGCCCTGTTTGCACATCCCCCTTTCTCTGGCAGTGGCATGATGCCAAGTTCTGGTTGGCCAACCTGAGAGATTATGGACCGGAAGGGCAGGTAGGACAGCACTGCTCTTAGATTTTCTGGGAAATGTGGTAGGTGTGTAAGCAAACAATTATGGTGGTTGAAAAAAACCACAGATGTTATGAAATGCCTGCAACAAGGAAATCCTTGACTCAGACTAACGTCGGGGGTGGGAGGGGGAGGGACAGGAATTGTGAGCCAAATGTTTTTAGGAGCTCCTAAAGGGTCCAGATCACACTTCAAAGAATCTCTGGCTGAGAGATTAACTTTCAGCTACTTTTCTTCCATATTTCCACTAATCAGAACCCGACTGATAATATGTATCTGTTAAGAAAGGTTTACAAGATAAGAATATTATTATAAATTCAATATAAAGCCATACTAATAGGGAAATAATCTTTTTCAAAACACTTCAAGTTAAATGAAAGAAAAGGTTAAATTTATTTATTTATTTATTTATTTTATTAGACTTATATACCGCCCTTCTCCCATAGGACTCAGGGCGGTTCACAA
This sequence comes from Daboia siamensis, assembly GCA_024449315.1. NCBI lineage: Eukaryota > Metazoa > Chordata > Lepidosauria > Squamata > Viperidae > Daboia > Daboia siamensis. Next base: position 564,121 of record JAKJMR010001128.1, read on the forward strand.
GGTTTTTTAAAAACAATACAAGAAGTTACAAAAATTAAAAACAATTAAAATGATTACACTAACCTTGAACTAAAAACCCCAATTACAATTAAAATACAATTAAAACCCCAGTTAATACGCTCAGTCCAGGCCAGAAAGCTCAAAGACCCAGGTCTTCAGGTCCCGGCGGAATGAGCGAAGGTCAGGGGCAGTCCTAAGCTCTACAGGCAGCTGGTTCCAAAGGGCCGGCGCACCCACAATCATATCAGCTGGGGAATACTAGATGGGCTTGGTGCTCAGTGCTGTGATTTCCATTAAAAGAAGAGTTTGAATTAACAAGAAATGTCCTTAGTGAGCTTAAAAGAAATAATTGTACCCAAAATTCTTCAAGTTTGCAGCCTTCCATTTTGCATGGAGGGTTATCCTGAGCCACGAATGCTGGGAAGCGAGGCCGCCTCGGCCCCAGGAGCTCAGTTTCTCTCTGGGCCCCATGACGTCTCTGAACAGGGAGGCCGCGTAAGGCAAGCCGGGATTCTGGTCCTGACGCAATCAGTTATTCTGAGGCGTGTCTCACGCCCAGACATGCAGGAGGATGAGCACCTCTCGTGCCCAGAACACAACTCACTCATTCAGAGTTTTGTTCCAGAGCTGCCCTGTGAAACTGGCAATCTTGCAGTCCTGGAAGAGCTGTTACAAGCAAGAGGGTGTGGATGTCTTCTCCACAGCTCTTGCTGGCAGCAGAAGAACCGGTGGGCAGAAGGGGAGGGAGGGACCTGCCTGGCTGGGAGAGCTTTGATGGGGGGGAAGAGCTTGGCTGCTGGAGGGTTGTGCAGGGTTTCCAGCAGAGGCGGGACAGCCATTTGCCGACGATGGCTTGGGGACCCCTACCCTGGGTAGAGGGCTGGACTGGACCAGGGCTTTTCAACCTTTTCACCCATTGTATCACTTTTAGGATATGGCGACATCCGAGTATCACCAGTCACCTAGCAAGGTGTCAAAAACTTGACCCCCCCCCCCCAAAAAGGAAAAAAGTGATGTACAGGTAGTCCTCGACTTACAACAGTTCGCTTAGTGACTATTTGAAGTTACAATGGCACTGAAAAAAGTGCCCCCCAAGCCACAGCTGAGCAAGACACCTGCCTGCCCGTCAGGCAGCGCTCTTCCTCCTGTCCGAGGTTTTCATTGTTGTGAGCATTTCTGTTGAGGATTGGCAGCGGGGGTGGGGTGGGGGTGTTTGGTTTTTATTCCCCCCATCTGCTGGGTGGTTGCACACGACCCTGGGACACTGTGACCATCATAAATATGAATCAGTTGCCAAGCATCTGAATGTAAATCACAAGACCCTGGAGATGCTGCAACATTCCAGCTGATCGGCACTTCTTCTGGGCTCAGTAGAAGCACCAGGATCAGCACTGAGCTCCAGCTGGATCCTGGCGCTGATCCTGCAGCTTCAGCTGAGCCCTAACAGCCCTGCAGCTCCAGCCGTCTCTCGCTCAGGCTTGCGCGGTGCTGCCACCGGTTCAGCTCATTCCTCTCTCTCGCTACCACTTTTCTAGGATGGTCGCGTACCACCTGCCAGGTGCCATGTACCACAGGTGGTACCTGTACCACTGGTTGAAAAGCCCTGGACTAGAAGATCTTCAAGGTCCCTTCCATGATTTCATAAAATCTCCATTTGAAGAAAGGTTAGAGTTAGCGGTTGAACTAGCTAATATTAAACAAATATTAAGTGACTGAAGTAACAAAAAGGAAATTCATAGCAAACACTATCATAAGAAAATATTTTTAGTCTTAGCCTCTTGTCAAGTTGAGATCAGAGTCAGGCAAGGGTGATGGGCAGTCTAGAAATTTAATAAATACGCAAATTTAGCTTTCGCTTTGATGTTGAAATTGAATGTTTGCCAAAGTACATGATGACAACCCAAATGCCTAAAACTGTTACATTCAGAAGCCGATCTCCACTTTTGGATAACATCCTGTGATCCATTTTTCCAAACATTTAATCAATGAAGAGCATAATCTGAGATGTTTTTACTAAGACTCAAACACCAGGAATTCAAGAGGAGGGATGCCCAGGTGCCAAATAGAGCATTTTGTAGTGAAATAAAATCTCACTTTTCACAAAAGTAGGGGGGGAGGGTTGTGAAAGACCCCTTCACAGTGCTACCCTTTTCAGGAGAGAGACGAGACAGAGGCCACTCAGGCAGCCACTTGTCCTCTGCAAGGAGGAGCAGGAGCCCACCCTGGCAGGGGGATGGGTTGGCCGATGGGGCCGTGCCCACAGCCGGCAAGTCGGTGACCTGCCGGTGCTGATTCACTCAGAGTCTCTGGAAGGGAGAAGCTGCAGGAAGCCAGGACCCCTCTGAACCAGGCCTGAGTAAAGGCAGGCCTGCCGAGCCCCATATTCGCTCAAGGCAGGAAACAATGGGGCTGGTGGGGACCTGCTGCTCTCACCTTGAGTAGCAGCAGCAACAGCAGCAGCTGGGAGCAGGAAATCAGGACTTCAGAGTCTTCTTCTGGTGGTCCAGGATGGAGTCTTCCCCACAACTGCTGAAGACCTCTCCCAATGACCCACGGAGAACTGCAACCAGGGAAGTTGTTTGGGGGGGGCAGTTGGTGCACAAAGATTGTCCCACAGCTGAAAGCCTTTAATATTCCCCAGCTGCTTCTTTCCAGAGAGATTCCACAAAGGAGGAAAGGAAGGAATCCCCATAGATTGCTTTGGGATCAGAAGGAGCCCTGCTTCCAGACGTTGCTCCATATAACAGCAGGTAATGGTGGCAAGGACACATCTCCTGTCCCTGTCCCTCACCCCACCTCCAGCACACTGGGGAGGGGGATGGCAGGGAGGCTTTGAATTTCAGGTTGCAGGTGGAGGGGGGCTCCGTACTGGTATCAGGTCATGCTGCTTGTGCCTTGTTCAGGAGGCACCACTCAATGGACTGCACAATCTGTTCCTTTCATGCCTTGAGGCTCCCCTGGCTTTTTTGGAGGTCTTCCTCTCTGGTGAAACTCAAAAGAGGACGGGCAGTGGGGGGCAGGAGGACTAGATGATTCGGTCAGGAATCAGCATGATTTCCTATTTCTTCACAGGACCCATCTTTGTTACCAGCCTTGATGACAATATGAGCTTTGCAGCCATTATCTATAGCGGTGCTTACTTATTTGAAATAATCGGTGGTGTTTCTGTCTTCTGGGGCTCCCAGCAGTGTCACATTTCTAGAAACTGAATGAGAACATAGGAAGCCTTTGAGGCCAGTGCGCCAGCTGAAGCCACTGATCACAAGAAGCTTTACCCACCCCTTAGCCAGAGCTCCCCCCCCCCCGATGATTGGCCATCCGGGGAGGGTTGCCTATTCCTCTGTGGGGTGAACTGTCCTTGTTTCTGCCTTGACTGCTCTGGCAGTTCTGCTAATCCGCCTCTCCTTTTATTTCTCAAGAAATATGAACACGAAGCTCTTGAAGATCGGGACCCTGACGGCGGTCCTCTTGGCCATTGTAATTGGGGTTGGGTTGTTCTTTGGGCTGCGCCCACAGCCACAGAAGCACATCTATGCAAAGGCAGCAGTGGCTACCGATGCAGGCCCCTGTTCGGTCATCGGGAGGTAGGTGTTGCTGGTAGGTGGCAGGAAAAAGCTTCAAGTCTTCATTTTTTCAAAATCCACAATCCAGTCATCCTCCAAATCTACCACAGGAATTTGCTTTTTCAGCCAAATAAAAGAGAACCGCTGTGGTGTTATGGTTAAGTCTACAGGCTAGAAACCGGGAAGCTGTGAGTTCAGCCCCACCTTGGCCACACAGCCAGTTGACACCCCTTAGGCCAGTCACTCTCTCTAAGCCCTAGGAAGGAAGGAAGGGCAAATCACCTCTGAAAAACTTTGCTAAAAAAACTGCACTTCAAAGGCTCAACACTGACTTAGAGGCACAACAAACAACAAACAAATAAACAAAAACCCTCACACAGAACAGCATTCACTGTTCCTGGTTACCCCTTTTGTTTCAGAAGTATAATTTAGGGGTATGAAGATGTTTCTGTGTCCAATAAATAATTGAGTGTAAAAAGTCATTTCTCATTCATTACAAATCTATCAGTAGATACCAATTGGCTGGCCAGCTGCCTTCCCCACCCCTCTAATTCTAACCCTAACCCTAATTCTAATTATAAATGATGTTGGCTTCTTCCACCAGTCACTTCTGGATCTGGGACCTGCAGCCCTAAGAAAACTAAAAAATTTCTGGCTTGCTTTAGCACCAGCATCTGGCTAGATGCAGCCTCAGAAGTCCTTAAGCAGCAGAACAGAATGGAATAACAGAGTTGGAAGGGACCTTGGAGGTCTTCTAGTCCAACCCCCTGCTCAAGCAGGAGACTCTATACTATTCTGGATAAATGGCTGTCCAGTCTCATCTTAAAAATCTCAAGTGATGGAGCACTCACAACGGGAGGCAAGCTTTCCCATTGGTTGATTGCTATGTCAGGAAATTCATCCTTAGTTCTAGGTTGCTTCTCTCCTTAGTTAGTTTCCATCCGTTGCTTCTTGACTTGCCTTCTGGTGCTTCGAAAAATAGGTTGACACCCCCCCTTTTTTTTTCATGGCAGCTCCTTAGTTTTTGAAACATTGCTATCATGTCACCCCCAATCCTTCTTTTTTTTCTAGACAAGACATATCCAATTCCAGCAACCATTCTTCATATGTTTTGGTCTCCAGGCCCTTAATCACCTTAGTTGATCTTCTCCTAATTTGGGGGAACTCCTTTAGCCAGCTGTGATCTCCTTCTCTCTCCTTGCTGTCCAGGCCTTGAGCTGTGTCCTGGCGAAGTCCACCCAATGTTCATCTTTCACCCCATGCAGGGACATCCTTCAGAAGGGGGGGTCCGCTGTGGATGCTGCCATTGCCAGTCTCCTGTGTGTGGGCCTGATGAACCCCCACAGCATGGGCATCGGAGGGGGCCTTTTTTTAACCATCTTCTCAGCAGAGGGTAAGGAGGGCAGGAGCTGTGGTAGCCTTGTGTGGGGATTCCAGAAGACAGGGCTGGTGTTCCCAGCTCTGCTGATCAGTGGGCCTTTGCCTACTTTTGGCACTGAGAGTAAAACTACTATGTTGTGAAAACAAGTGGGAGTGATAAGTCAATACACAGACACACACACACACACACACACACACAGAGAGAGAGAGAGAGAGAGAGAGAGTGAGAGAGAGAGAGAGAGAGAGAGATGCTAAGATCTTGTACGAGATCTCTTGAAGGAATGGTTGACTTGTTCAACATGTTAAAATAGGTTGTGTACACCATCCTAATAATTAGAAATGGAAGGGATTTGTGAGCTTATAGCACAGCATACAAGCTCACATAAGCAGCCTCAGATACCTTGGAGACTTTTCTACATTTGGGTTAATATTCACCAAGATAAGGGAAACTTGGCATGCTGCCAGCAAAGTGCCAGAGTCTATCTATGTTTAAATATTTCCAAGGATGCTCCAAAAATACACATTGCTTCCACAGGTATGGGGAGAAAACTTGGGTGATTCAACCCCTACTCAGCTTAGAAAGTTGTCTGACTTTTCACAGAGACATACGCACACAAAAGGTTATCTGGAACATGAAATAGCCTTCTGGGAACGAGTTGGGGGTACAGCTAGGGCTGGGGTCATGAGGAGTAGAGCAACCTGGCCTCCTTCTTTTCTGCTAAATGAGATTTTGTTGACAAACCTCCCCTACTCCTGTTTGGCGATATTGCCCATAAAATGCTGTCAAATTTCGGATATGCCTGCTCAACCAAACGTTGTTACTTAGCTCTTGAAAAGTAACGCTTCTGTTTCAAAAAATAGGCATGAGGTCAATGTCAAATGATATACAGAGAAGTAGCTGGTGACTGACTGCTGAACCGGCACAGAGGCAGGGCATCCATAATGACTTTTGTTCTTGAAGTGCAAAAACTTTGCAAAGAAACAGTTGAAGCCGATCTCTGACCTTTCTTTGAATTATGCCTTGAAGATGTGGCTCAGAAAGCTTGGATAGGTTATGCATTAACTGTCCCAAAGGGAAGCAGCAGAACTTACCTTTTTCTTTACCTTCCAAGGGAAAGTGGAAATCATTAATGCCAGAGAAGTGGCACCCAAGAATGCATCCCGAGACATGTTTGGCAACAACACCGCTCTCTCCCAGAAAGGTAAAGCAAGGGGCAGGCACTGCCAGAGGTGGCACATAGGGGCCCCTCCTCATGAGCTTGGGATCAAGGGTCCATGGACCGCAAGAGAGTCTGAAGGTGACTAGGCTCAGAAAAGTGTGGGATGATTTGGCTGGCCAGGACCACCCACTGTGCAAGAAGATTCACTGAGTGTCTCATGTCTTCTGTGGTCTTGAGCATCTACTCACCCACCTTTACCTTCCTGCCTGTGATCTGAGCTGAATGGTCATCAGAGACACTCTAGGGATCCTGCACATCAGGGTTGGTCCCCTTACAGTCGCTTCTAGCCCTATGATTCTTGGCCTTGAAAATGCATAGACTTTGCAGGTGAGATTAAGAGTAATTATTGATTGTACAAGTAATAAAGATGTCTACCTACAAACTACATACCACTTAAAAACTCTACTCAAAATGAGTGTTTCTTTCTTGAACAATCACAAAACCCGGTGGAGAACAGAGGCCAACAGGAAGAAGGCATTGCCTGTCAATGACTCTTGCAAACTATCTCTGGGCACTCAGTTTATAGTGAAGCAGAAAACAGATTATAGGCAGAAACCAAAATGATGTTGATGGTCCTGGATGAGAGGGGAGTGGGCTGGTCAGAGTCCTGATTCTGTGTCTTTTGCCTGCTCAGGTGGATTGTCCATTGCGGTTCCAGGAGAAATCCGTGGCTACGAAATGGCCCACCAACGGCATGGCAAACTGCCTTGGAAGGAGCTGTTTCAGCCCAGCATCCAGTTAGCCAGAGAAGGCTTCCCTGTTGGTAAAGGCCTGGCCAAAGCCCTGGAGTCCAGGAGCAGTGAAGTGGAAAGCATCCCAGCCTTGTGGTAGGCAGCAGGGGAGCACCTCGGCTCAAGGCAGGCCATGCCCTGCTGGGTGTGGGGTGGGGGGAGATGTGTCCTCTTCTCAACAGGGGGGTTGCAGGCGGTGGCTACCTAGGTCAACTCAGGGACCAGCTGGGAGGGAGGGAGGGAGGGAGGGAGGGAGGGAGGGAGGGAGGGAGGAAGGAAGGAAGGAAGGAAGGAAGGAAGGAAGGAAGGAAGGAAGGAAGGAAGGAAGGAAGGAAGGAAGGAAGGAAGGCTTCTCAACCATGGCAACTGTTGGTCAGGATCTTGTTTTTTTTTATTTTTTATTGAAAAGTTTTTCAGTACATTTTATCTTTAACAAAACAAAACCCCTTCCAACCCCCCCAACCCACCCCTCCCTTCCCAACCCACCCCAACCTTCCCTCCCTCCCCTTCCCCCCTCCCTGACTTCCCAGAGCTAAATACAAGGTATAAAAGTAAAAACAAACATATTCTACCCTAAGCAAACAACAATAGGTTATTAAATCTATCGCACTTTAACTCTTATAATATGACTACAAGCAATATAAATATCCCATCAATACTTATTCAAATGCTAAATGAAACGTTTTAGTCCCATATTTATTCTGGATGTAATCAATCCATTTTTTCCATTCCACGATATATCTCTGTTGCGAATGGTCTTTCAAATACGCTGAGATTTTTGCCATTTCCGCCAGGTTAGAAACCTTTAGAGTCCATTCTTCTATAGTCGGCAGTTCTTCCTTCTTCCAATATTGCCCTACTAAAAGTCTTGCTGCCGTAATTAAATTCAAAATCAACTTAGTGTCCACAACAGTAGTATCAGTAACAATACCCAATAAAAACAATTGCGGACAAAACTTTATCCTTCTCTTAAATATCTTCTGCATATTCCACCAAATTTTAATCCAAAAAGCTTTAACCTTTTTACAGGTCCACCATATATGAAAATACGTTGCATCTTCACCACCACACCTCCAACATTTAGGCTGGTAGTTCGGATACATACTTGCTAGTTTTTTAGGATCTAAATGCCATCTATAAAACATTTTATAAAAATTCTCTCTTAAATTTTGAGCTTGCGTAAATTTTACATTTCTCACCCAAATCTTTTCCCAAGTATCCATTGTAATAACTTCTTGAAAATTCTGGGACCATTTTATCATACAATCTTTAACAAGTTCTGGCTCTGAATCAATTTCTATCAGTGCAAGGTATATCCGTTTAATATGTGCTTGACCTTGATCTTTAATTTGCTTTACCAAATTTTCATCAATCATTGAAAAACCAGTTTTCTGGTCCTCTTTCCACCTAGCCTGTAATTGCCCATACTGAAACCAGGTTTGTACGATCTTTTCTTCTTTTAAGATGTTGTATGACTTTAATTGCCATACATTCCTCTCAAAACTTAAAATTTCCTTATATGTAATCACATCATATTTAAATCCAACATTTATATTTTCTATTGCGTGTTTCGGTATTGTCCAAAGAGGTATCTTATAATTTAACTTATATCTATACTTTTTCCAAACTCGCAACAGAGCATACCTTAAAATATGTATCTTAAACACGTTATCCACCTTCTTATCATACAATAAATATGCATGCCATCCAAATAACAAGTCATGACCCTCAAGATTTAATAATCTCGCTTGTGTTAAATTAAACCAGTCACTTATCACTGACAAGGCAGCAGCCTCATAATATAATTTGAGATTAGGCATTTTAAGACCACCTCTTTCACGCGTATCTTGCATTATCTTAAACTTAACTCGTGGCTTTTTCCCTGCCCAAACAAATTTATTAACTCCTTTGTGCCATTCCTCCAAATTTAAATCCTTTTTAAGAATAGGTATCATTTGAAATAAAAATAAAAATTTTGGCAAGACATTCAGTTTCACTGCTGCAATTCTTCCCAATAAAGACAATTGTAATTTTTTCCGGCTATCCAATTCTTTTTGAACTTTTACCCATAACTTTTCATAATTATTTTTATATAACTTTGCATTTGAGGGTGACAAATATACCTCCAAATACTTAACCCTTTTAACAATTTCAAATCCAGTTAAACCTTCTAAAACAGCCTTTTGTGATACTGTCATATTCTTAGACATCATTTTAGTTTTTTGTATATTAACCTTGAATCCAGAAACCTTCCCATATTGCATTATTATCTCCATCAATTCTACAACAGAATTTACTGGCTGGGTCACCGTAACAACCAGATCGTCTGCAAACGCCCTCAATCTATAATCCTGATCTCTTATATGGATTCCCTTAATTTTTTCCGAATCCCGTATTTTAATCAATAATATTTCCAATGTTAAAACAAATAATAGAGGTAACAACGGACACCCCTGCCTTGTGCCCTTTTCAATATTACATACTTCAGTCAGACTATTATTTACTATTATATGGGCTGTTTGCTTTTGATATAATGCTCTAATTGGTTGTAAAAATTTATCCCCAAAATTCATTTTATCTAATACTTTCATCAAAAATTGCCAATCCAATTGGTCAAAGGCTTTTTCAGCATCCAAAAAAATCATCGCTGCAGGGATCTGATTGTTCCTTTCTAAAAATTCCAACAAATCAACTATATGCCTCACGTTATTTTTCATTTGTCTACCACTTATAAACCCAGTTTGATCACCATGAATTACCTGTTGCAGTACCCTCATTAATCTGTTAGCTAAAACCTTAGCAAATATCTTGTAGTCCGTATTCAAAAGTGATATTGGTCTATAATTTCTTGCTTGAGTAACATCCTGATCTTCTTTCAGGATCAAAGAAATAAAAGCAGTTTTCCAAGACGGAGGCACCCCTCCTCCCATTTGAATTGTCTGAAACAATTCCTTTAATGGCTTTATCATTTCAAGCTGTAAATTTTTATAATACACAGCAGTCAACCCATCCATTCCTGGCGTTTTGCCCACTTTCAGTTGTTTAATTGCTAAAAGAATTTCTTCCTCAGTTATCAATTGATTCTTCTCTTCCTTTTGTTCTTGTGTAAGAACTGGAATACTAGCATTCCTCAAATATACATCAATATCTGCTTCGTTAATCTGATCTCTAGCATATAACTTAGAATAAAAATCAATAAAAGTTTCCTTAATAAGGTTCTGTTGATACACTACCTTACCCTTATGTTCTATTTTATCTATATTAGAAACCCTTTGCTTCTTCCTTAACAAGTAAGCTAACCATCTACCTGGTTTATTGGCATTACAAAAAGTATTATGTCTAGCAAACCGTAGGTTCGTTGCCACCTGATCAGCCATTAACTTATCAAACTGTCCCCTTAGTAAATTAATAACCTCTTTAATTTTTACATCCGATGGATTCAGAAGTAAGGTCTTTTCTTTTTCCCTAATTTCATTTTCTAATTCTTTCCTCCTAAATTCCAGATTATGTCTATATTTATTGTTCAAATATATTAACACACCTCTCATGTAAGCATTACTAGCATCCCAAACCATTTCCATAGAAGTACCCTTATTCATATTAGTTTCAAAAAAACCTTCATCTGTTTTTTACATTCTTCCACATTTTCTTGATTTCTAAACAGATTCTCATTTAGACGCCAGGAATGCCTGTCTCTGTTACCCTTATCAATCTCTAACCAAACTGGACTATGATCAGACATAGTTCTTGGACAAATCTTTATCTTCTTAATCCTAGAAAAGAAATCATTGGTAGTTAATATAAAGTCAATCCTAGAAAAAGATTGGTGTCTATCAGAAAAAAAAGTATAATCGTTTTCTTGCAAATTCCTCTCTCTCCAAACATCTCGCAACTCCAAATCATCCTTCATCTCAAAAAAGGATTTAGGCAGTTTAGCATGGCTTGGAGTACTTCTAAAAGAACCACTCTTGTCCAATCGTACATCCAAGACACCATTCCAGTCTCCCATAAAAATAAAAGATTTATAATCCAACTGAGTAATCTTGCTGTGTAGTAAACTATAAAAGTCTGCTTGTTGTTGATTAGGCGCATATAATCCAACCAGAAGCATTTTTTTGCCTTCTATTAACAAATCTATTATAACGTATCTTCCTTGTTTATCTGCTTCAATTAACTCTGCTGTCAAAGTATTCTTAATATAAACAACCATTCCATTCTTCTTATTCATTGCAGAAGCAATAAATTGTGTACCCAGTCTTGAATTTAATAAGTACTTTTGATCCGTAACTCTAATATGTGTTTCTTGTAAACAAATAACATCAATCTTAAATTGTTTTAAATATTGGAAAATTTTCTTTCTCTTCTGTGGTGAATTTAAGCCATTAACATTCCAAGTTAAAAGCTTAGTCGCCATCCTTAGCGACCCGAAGCTTTTGGAGCGCTTCTTCCAGAATCCCCTTTACGTTACAGGATCTTGTTAAAAGAATATTTCTTTTTGGCTTGGAATCCAAAATCAGAAGGGAAGGCCCTTTCAAGACCATTGTGCGATTTGGGGAAAATCTCTTGCAGCGCTCCGCATAGAACCATCCTAGTGTTGGCCCCACGGCCTTTTATCAGCAGGTCAAACCTTCCCCTTTGTCTAGGCAGGTTAAGGTGACCAGTCAGTTCCCTGTATATCTGGCTGCTTCTGCTGCTTCACGAGGGCATCCTTAGGGTTTGGCGCCTAAATATGAGAGTAGCATTAAAAAGTACTGAAATAGACTGGACGTTCCAGGTTGATGGATGGGGCCGTGTTCAGGTCTCCTCAACAGCATACCTTTCCTCGGATTCCTTGAAGCGCAGAAGGGTGAGGCGGCCTCCTTATCTTTGCTCCAGCCAGAGAGGTTTCCCAGTCAGCAGCTCAGCTCAGCTAATTGGGGTGAGGGAGGCTAACGAGAGGCCCTTGGAACGTGGGTGACAGAGAAGAGGATACGTGGCAGGGAGAGACTGTCACGGTTCCGTGTGTGGCTGGAATTCGAAGACATAGAGACACCCTTGTTTGTTCACTGATTAATTCTGCCTGTGATGGAGCAAGATGATTAGAAATCAACAGGCAAGAGGTGCAGGAAAGAGAGAGGCTGAGATTGAGCTAATTATATGTGCTTTGTAAGTAGGTTCCTGCTAAATTTTACGGTGAGAACGAGGAGCAGCAGGACACCTGATACGACTGAGTCATGACTTTCTTTTGTTTCCACACAAGAAACAACCCTAAGACAGGACATGCTTTGGAAAAAGTATAAAACTGACCTTAAAAGGGGGGGGGGGTTGCGCTCACTTTGTGGTTTACCCTCAAACATCTTTTTTTCTGAACAGAAAAAAAGCTTTAAAAGATCTCTCTATCCGGGGTAACCTAACTGAACCTAACCACATTAGGGACCCCCAATGTTCCTAGGAGCAGGAGAGGAGAGCCCACCATGTGGTTTATGTAGCCCAGCAGATTTTAAGCAGACATGCACCAGGGCAGGGCCTGTGTTGTATAGTGAATGGAATGGAATGGAATGGAAGGGAAGGGAAGGGAAGGGAAGGGAAGGGAAGGGAAGAGAAGAGAAGAGAAGAGAAGAGAAGAGAAGAGAAGAGAAGAGAAGAGAAGAGAATAGAATAGAATAGAATGGAATGGAATGGAATAGAATATTTTTTTATTGACCAAGTGTGATTGGGCACACAAAGTATTTGTCTCTAGTGCATAAGCTCTCAGTATCTATACAAACAACAAATGATAGGTCATATATCATAGATCATAATTACAATCATTAATCATAATAAATAACAACAAGTGATAAATCATAGATACCAATAGGAGAAGGAAGATGAGAAAGATGAGAAGATAAGTATAATATCAATACAGCCCTACTACATGGGTAAAATATCTTCAGGCCTAAGACGGTGCTGTGGGAATTGTGTTTAGCAGAGTGATGGGACAGAAGAAAAAGTATCTTTGTGTCTAATTATTTTGGAATGCAATGCCCTATTGTGGCATCCAGAGGACAGAAATTGAAGCAGTTCATGTCCAGAATGTGAGGGGTCCATAGATATTTTCACAGGGGTCTATGACAATTCACCATGGCCAACTCACCATGGCCAACTCACCACAGGACAACTCATTTGCAGGACAAAAGTTACACTAATAACAAAGAAATGGTGGGATAGAATCTGTTAGGCATATGGTGTTAGCCTACAATGTTGGGTTGAAAATATATTAACCAAGTTGATGTGTCTTTAAGAAGTTAATTGGCCAATGGGTGTGTAAGTGTTCTCATGGCCATAAGAGGGAGCTAGTAATGTAGCTTTTTTCTCTCTCTGAACTCACTGCTCTCTACTATTACTGTTTTTGCTCTGTTGTAAACCTGAACTGTGTATTGACCTCTGGACCTGTAAGAAGACTTTGTATTTTTGGATTGCTACTTGGACTGTTTATTTTTGACTGTGCATTTTTAATTTTACACCACCTTAAAGTAAACTACTTTTTACTCTTGTGTGACTCTTACTGCTCTCAGTACCCTTCCTTGTCTGTGCAACTCTTTGGTAGCACAAGGAGACCTCTGCACAACAAATTCCTTAACACTGGTTATGGGCCCAGGCCTGTACTGAGAGTTAGTACACACAGTACTAAAGAAAGGGTGTAAAAGAAGGGACAGAATGAAATATAATCGACAAAAATTAAAATATTTTTTATTTATTTTAAATAATTAAATAGAATTGTTAAATTGTTTCTCAGTGAGTTGTCCCATGGCACGTTGTTCCATTCCCTTCCACAGCCCTCTTTCTGGCTCATGCAGTATACAGTCCTCAATGGGAGCAATTGCTTTTTCTGTAGTCCTCACTATCCATTGAACTCTGTACTTGTCCTGTTCAATTGCAATTCTGGCTGGGGAAATCTGGGAGATGAAGGTGTCGCCTCTTTGAGACACTCTGGCAGAGCTTGCAGCTCTCTCTCCAGTAACGCCTTTGTCCTCAGTCAGGTCTTCTGCAAAAGCGGGAAGGTGCTGCGGGAGAAGCAGCTGCTCCGCCTGCCCAAACTGGCCAGCACCTACGAGACCATTGCCAAGCAGGGTGCAGACGCCTTCTACACCGGCAGCCTGGCACAGCAGATGGTGGCCGAGGTCCAAGACGCAGGTGAGCACCACAAACTATCGGCCAAGCAGGGTCTCGGTTGTCGTTGTCTGCTTGGGGAGCATTTCCACAGTTCAGGCAGCCAAGAGAGGCTGGTTGGCTGTTCCTCCTCCATTCTGGTTCAGCAAAACAGCTGGTCCTGCGCTGCTGTGTCCTGTCCTGGCTCTGGGCAGGGGGATTGCATCCCTGCACTCAGCAGCCGGTCCAGGGCAGGGTTTGCCCTGCTGGAAGGTCTGCATCCACATACCAAGGACCCTCTTTCTGCGGGGGAGGGGGGCTTTTTCTGCTAGCCACTTAGCAAAACTTGTTCCATGGCAAATTATAATAAATGAGGATATTTGCTCCAAAAGAGCTGATGGTGTTTCAAAGCCTGCTGAGAACACTGCCCCATAGTTTATCTCAGGGTGGGGGGCAGGAGGCACTCTGCAACGGTGGCCTTGCTACAGAACTGTAATAGGCTGTGTGGGTGACCTTGGGGGACAAGGGGAAGAGAAGCTGCCTAGGAAGAAACCAGGCAAGAGAGGCCAGAGTCCCTAAACGGACAGAGGAAAAAACTTAGAAATGGATCTGCACTAATGGATCAAGTACTTTTGTGGCCGAGGGAAGTTTCTGTCTTCAGACTTGCAAGATTTTGTTAATGCAGCCTTACAGTAAAGGAGCTTTAGCTCATCAGGTTGTGCTTCCTGTCTGGTTTGGCTAGGAGGGCTGACAAGAGCCCAGTGTTGTGTGGCCAAAGCATACTGCTGAGTTGCAGAATTCTTGGGGTAACCAATGATGGGGGGCAAGGCAGGCACCCACAAAAGGGCAGGCAGAAAGATCTAGGTGTTGTAGGTGAGGGAATTCTGTAGAAGTCACAAGAATCTGGGAGTGATCACATTTACACAGTTTAAGATTATACTGCCCTGTGAAAGTCATGCTAAATGCCATAGTTAAGAGAAAGAAACGTATGGTTTTGCAGTGATGGAAGCAGGCTGTTAACATCTCTGGTGCAAACAATGAATGGCCATCCAGAATCTGCATGTCTTGTAAATTGTGTGTACGCAAGCAGGGTTTGGGGACACATATACTTAGTGTGAGCAGCCTCTGAATCCCTACCTAATGTACACAACATGGAGACTCATCCACAGGGTCCATTGGGTGTGCCAGGTCCTTAGAACTAAACCTGGGTCCTCCTTTTCAGTCAGAGGGGTACACCTTCATTAAAATATTTCATTTGCCTGTTTATTGCTACCGTGTTTCCCTGAAAGTAAACCCGCCCCTGAAAGTAAGCCCCAGCTGATTTTCGGGGGTGGGTCTAATATAAGCCCTCCCCTGAACGTAAGCCCTACTTAAGGGCCTGCACGGATAGCCTGCTGTGACGAGGTGACGCCGATAGGGGAAGGGAGATCCGGTATACTGGCTCCTTACCGTTGCCTGGCTTGTTCCGCGGCTTCATGGCAGCGGCATTGAGCAGGAGGTGGCAAATGGCCATTTCTGGCATGACATGGCCATTTGCCGCCTTGCACGTCACACCCAATGCTGCTGCCATGAGGCCTGGCGGATCTTCTACCCTTCTGAGCCACATGCCATTATATCCGTTCTTTACCACCACCCGGATTGTTCCACCCACACGGCCGTGCCATTGGCGAGAGCAATCCGGCTTAGCCGAAAGTGGCTGCAGAACAAGTGGGGCAGGTTCCCCCCTTACCTGCCCATTCTCTTCTGTGTCAGGGAAGAGAACTTCGCAGCTCTGCCCACAGAGCCACCAAAGCGGCAGGTGCTAACCTGTCTCAGCTGCATTCCGTTTCTCCATTCGCTTCTCAGCCTTTGCCATGTTTTTGTGGGACTACTGGAAAAAAAAAGTTCAGTCAGACTTTCTAACTTCCTGAGATCTCGCGAGAAGTTAGAATGTCTGACTGATTATTTTTTTTGTCCCACAAACACGCGGCAAAGGTTGAGAAGCGAACGGAGAAACGGAATGCAGCTGAAAGGCAGATTTGTAAAAAAAAAACCTTGGGGAGGTGAGGGCATCTGAGAGGGGGTGGGCGTGGCAACCTTACCCTGCATGGCTTTGACAGGTGTCTGCACAGGCCCCGTCCCACCCCTGCGCACTCGCAGCCTACTGGTGTCAGTATGGGCAAAAAGTAATCCCTCCCCAAAAGTAAAACCCTGTGCTTACTTCAGAGCCCCAAAGAAAGTAAGACAGTGTCTTACTTTTGGGGTAATTCTAAAACACAGGACCTATTTCTCATCCTTCCAGTCACTATATTTTGTTCTACTTCTGAGTGGGGAAGGGGAAGGCAGCCCTTCCTCCAGGCTTCTTCAGCTCAAGAAGGGAAATGGACTCTGTCTTTGGACATCCTTGGTTTTCTAACTGGCCCTCAACCACCTTCTGGGTCATCATAACACCTGTGTCAACTTTAAAAATGAGCATAGCTGTGGCCATTTTCCATATTCATTTTCAGTTGATGCATAGAAAGGAAGGAGGGGGGTTGTCAGGTGCTTTGCTAGTCTAAAGAAACTTTTATCCAGTGGGAACCAAGGTCATCAGCTGCTCCTGAGACTGCAGGCTGGGCGTTTCGTGAAAAGCCCGCCAAGAAGTTGCACTGGGGAACGTAGTTGCTTGCATACTTTGCATTGGGGAATTGTTACATGTGTCTTCAGACTTGGTTTTACTTCTGAAGTGCCGATACTTTGTAACTAATAAACATGTTCTTTGAGGAATTTGCAGGCCTCGGAGTTCTGCTTTTTTTGTCTCTGTCTGTCAGAACCATGACAACCTGCTCCTTTGTTAGCTGTTGGTACTGCCATTGATGCTCCTCGGCAGCCCCTTTGAGGAGTCTCTGTGCACTTTAGCTTTGGCTTCCAAGAACTGGTGATGGCAAGAGAGTCTTGAGATGGTATTCAGAGACCCACTTCACATACATAGAGATGAAATTAAGAAATGCTGTTCAGAAACTGGCTGAAAATTTGAAAGGAAGGCTCCTGACCTGGAGCACAAACTCATTTTGGAGAGAGCAAGTCAGCTGAGAAGTCAGGATGTCTGAATTGTATGTAGCAGTAGCTTTCTGATAGGGATGTGGGGGGGCAGTGCTCGCTGCCCCTCTAGCTCAGATTCTAGATAAGCCACCCTCCTTGGAGAAGCCAGACTGGTTTGTGGAGCTATCAAAACCTTGAAGCACATCTTAGTAGCTTAGAAAGCTGATATTTGACCTCAGTAGCCTGGTAACTAGAACCAAATGACTGAAGGTCAGAAGCATTCCAGAGAGTTTTAGAAAATGTGTGTCTCCCAGGGTGGGTACCAACTTTGCAAACTCTTTCCCTCTCTGTGGGAGGTGAGGGCTGGCATGAGCACCGCTGCAGCCCTAACTGCAGTTTCTGACTCATCTGCAAAATAGAGCATTAAAAATACAAGATATAAGTTAAAACAAAACCTTAGAAGATGTGCTTTTATTGTTAAATATTGGGAGAGGATGCCCAACGCTTCTCCCATTATCTGGGCGCCATGTGAGTGACCTTCCCCTGGGAGCAAGACGGTGCTCCTGGCAGTGGGGGAGCCAGAGCTGGGGGGGGGGGATGCATCATTTCCACGTGATCAGTTGTCAGGACTACCTTCCTTCTGTTCCAGGTGGGATCCTTACCATGGAGGACCTAAGGGATTACCGACCAACCCTGGAAGAAAACCCTTTAAAAGTGCACCTTGGCCAGTTCAGCATGTATGTGCCCAGTGCGCCTCTAAGTGGTCCTGTGCTGGCCCTGATTCTCAACATCCTGAAAGGTAAGGACTCCTCTGCTTCTTTAATATTCAGAGGGTTTCATTGGGACATTCGCTTTTCATGAGGGTTGCAAAATTGCCCCAGAACCAGAACGTCAACTCAGCTTCAACAGAGTAAGGGTGGGGGGGAAACGGTATGGGACTGTGAGCTATGAAAAATGCTGCAGCAGGATCACCCCAAGCAATGGCACCCCGTTGAGTTGGGTTCAGCCAGAGGTCCCTCCATTCCACCCCAATGGGTTAAAGGGGCCCCCTTCTGATCCAGGGACAGGCAGTTTTCTTTGGCTGAACTGTTTTGCAGTTTTTAGGGTGTCCCTCAACTGCCAGATACTTTAAGCTTGTCTCTCTGCCCACCTCTCTCCCTGGTGGGTGCCCTTTAGTCAGCTTGTGCCGTTTCCTCTTTCATCTGGGCAGCCAAAGGGCCTCACAGGGAGCCAAGAGGAGCTTCTCAGAAGTTCTGCTAAGGTGGCTTGACTCTCCCAGCCCCTCCTGGGGCAGGTGGGGGGGGGGACTAAGGACAAGGACAGCGAGGCCTGAAATGCAGGATAGTTTGGGGAAGTGGGTTAGGTAGGGGACTGTGTCGTTGGTGTTTGTTGGTGTTTGTTTGGCTGCCATCAGAAATGTCCTCCCCCCCCCCCCCCCCCGGTGGGAACTGTTTGCACCATGAAAAGACAGTGGATACGTGTGGCAGCTTCGCCTCCCTCTTCATTGGTGTTTCTGTCTCTGCCAGGCAAGGTGTCCTTCCTCATCTGCACCCTTTTGAGGGCATTTCCCCTTTCATTATTTTCCCTTGATTTTTCAGATGTATGGAGCATTGGTTCTGTTAGTTTTAATCACATTTTTATTATAACTTTAGATGGCCCTAATGGTTTTTCAAAGCTAATCTCCTCCAAAGGCAGAAACATAGAAAAGAAGCAAATCAGAAGGACCAAATTATTTAGCATTTTTTGCACTTCTGCTTGGGGGGGGGGTTTGCAAGTTGTTGCACCATTTTTGCTCTCCAATCAGGGAGAAACAGTCCAAGTGAAATTGGTACTTCAAGAGGTTTCTACCCCATGATCCTCTTGAAACCTCCCAGAACCCCGTGTGAGAAATGTTCCAATTCCAGGGGGGTTTCTGCTCAGTTCCACCAATCTTGCCCCGCAGGCTCGTCCTTGGATTCCTTCAGAAATCTTTTGCAAGGTATGGCTTCTATTCAGCAGAGCCTGGCACTGTGCTCTCCTGCTGGTCTTGCTTCCATCCAGGCCCCTCTGATGTTTGACCTACTGACCCCTTCTTTTCTGTGGCACACCCATTTGCCTTCACCTCCCCCCCACATCTTGCCCCCCCCCCAAAAAAGCTCTTTCACACCCTTATTATTCCTTGTGTTTTTATCCCCGAGTGCCACTCCGTGCTGAACCTCTGGCATTTCCTTTCATTCCACTTATTCCCTATAGCCGCCAATCTCCATATTCACATAAAGCGTTCCATAATTCACATATATTGCCTATGTTTTCTAAATCAAAGAAGGTATAATAGACATTCATGCCTTCCTTAGTGAATGTAGGGCAGGAAGAATCTGTTCTGCTTGGGCAACACAAAGCAGTTCTGCACTTCCCAAATGTTATTCATTTCTACCTGTGCCTTTTCAGGTCAGAGGCCTCAGAAATCCACCTTTGCATTCACTGTTGCTACTTTTCACTTTGTGTCCGAGCTGAATGAAGACAGCTCCCAGCTGTGGCTCCAATTTGATGTTATAGCAGAAATTGTGAGTCCAGGAAAACCCCAAGTCACTAATATGGTCTTTCCAGAATTTCCCCAGGTTTCCCCAATGACTGCAGCAACACTCCTCTTCAACCTCCCCCTCCCCACCCATCTTTCTCTGACGGTTTGCTTCAAATAATCCTTGCCACAGCCATCATTTCCTACCATCTCATGGAAAACTTGCATCAACTTATGTCTTCATCCAAGTTTGAATACCATCAGCAGCGCTTGTTCAATCTAACCTCTGGCCTGGGTGCCTGATGGTCCCTAACGTGCCTGATGTTTGTGCTCGATTCTCATGGCAGGCTTCCGGTTCTCTAAGAACAGCACCCTGACTCCAGAAGAGAAAGGCTTGACGTACCACCGCATCTTGGAGGCTTTCCGCTTTGCCTACGCCAAGAGGAGTTTACTTGGAGACCCTGCATATGTTAACCTCACCGAGGTAACTCCGTGCCCTACTCTGCTCCTTTGCCTCTTTCCTACACCCCTTTCCCATTGCCCCTGGCTGAACAGAGCCATGTGACTCAGCTGCATTTTGTTGGGGGCTGAGCTGAGAGACAAGCTGGCCATCACATTAGTTGCTCAGGAAAAACTCAAGGAAGATCATTGGCCTGTGAATTATCGCTTGTCTTTTCCTACAGGATAATTCTTCCATTCTTCTGTCTAGGTGATGAGAAACATGACATCTGAGTCCTTTGCTGACAGTTTGCGGGGCAAAATCACCAACACTACCCATAACATCAACTATTATGAACCAGATTACTACACCCCAGAGCATGCTGGGACATCCCATGTCTCGGTCGTAGCTGAGGATGGCAGCGCGGTCTCGGCCACCAGCACCATCAACCACTAGTGAGATTCCAGGGCAAGGGCTCAGCCAGGCCCTTCCCAGCAGGGTCAGGGCTGAGGTGCTCTGGAGGACCCTTCCCCAAATCATGGCTTTCCCCCCACTAGCCCCAGGCTCCCAAAGCTGAGAAGGGGGAGTGGCCCGTGGAGAGAAGCCAAGGAAACTGGCCCCATAGTGTCTGGATGCTTGCCCACCCTAGTCTTGATTTAAGCGTTGATCTTTCTGGATGGCATGTGTGTGTGTGTGTGTGTGTGTGTGTGTGTGTGTGTGTGTGTGTGT